>CAJQZJ010034157.1:6022759-6096346 GCA_907164525.1 Lophiomys imhausi | reverse complement strand
ACACACACACACACACACACACACACACACACACACACACACACACATACACACAAGCACTCCACTACATTCTTCATAAATGTAAATGGGATCTTTTTAGAGTTCCTTTTCACCTAACTGCAAATGCTATGAATTTATTCCTTTAAAATGTAAAAATGCTTTATCATGATACCCTCAGTTCCCAGCCATTTGCCTTAAAGAAGATCTTCCATGATATGGAAGATTCGAAACTATTTATGACTATTTGGCATTGGGTTGCATTAGGACTTTGAGGCCTGGTGACAGCAGAGGGATACCATCTGGAATTAAATTCTGTGTAGCTACTTATCTATCTTTCTGTAACCCAGATGCTTGTGTAAGCAGCTGTAGGTGGACCAGCCTTGGCAGGTACCCTTCTATATTTATTTGTTTGTATTATTTGCACCTTATGGTCAGGTTGTAATTATAAAAGTCATCTAGAACATATTTTCCACCCCACCCCACCCCCGCCCTGTAATAATGATACTATAAATTGTGGCTAGGCTTTGCTTCTTTTTTGCTTCTTGAAATAGGGTTACATTGTGTAGCTCTGGCTGGCCTGGAATTCACAGAACTCCACCTGGGATTAAAGGTGTATGCCACCTCCCTGTGTGACTTGATTTCTAAGCCACTCTGCCCTGGTTGTTTATTCTGACTATTAAGGCTCAACTTGGCATGGCACATGCCTCTGATCCCAGCACTAAGGAGGCCAAGACACAAGGATCAAAAGTACTAGGCCAGCCTAGGGTATACACTGAGAATCTGTCACAATATTAAAATATATTTGCAGTGAGCAATAGTAGAAATGCCACACTGTCAAAAGAATTGTCATCCAAGAAAGCAGTATTACTGGGAGAAAATGTTTGTCTTGTCCTTCTGAACGTGAACAACTAGTTTGATTATAATATGAGGAAGGTGGTGGTAGTGTGGGGAGCCAGTTGGTGCCACGGGCGGTAGAGATGGTATTAATTTAAAACCAGAATGTCTTCTTGATGCATGGGACTCACAGATGTGAAAATAATCATTTCAAAACCTCATCAGTGAGAAGCGAGTGGGAGGCAGCGTCCTAGGGGACAGCTTGACAACAACTTGGAAGCCAGGAGGATTCTGTGAAATGGGTGTCCTGGAGCAGAACTGATTGGGGACCCGGGATGAACTATCCTGGGTGAGCAATGGCCTATGCAGAACTGCTCCCCTGGGGCATCTTGCTTGGGTTGCTGGGATGGGGAGGGAGTAGGGCAAAAGGAAAGGAATGTGCCCTCTACGTAGGATCACAACTCACTACCTATAACTTGCTGTCAGGTTTTGGACTAGCATGTTTTCTGCTGCTGGGGTCACAATGAAGCAAGTTTAAGATTATTTTAAAATTAGATTTATATATTTTATTTTACATGAAAGTGTATGTATGAACACTATGGGTGTGCTTTGTGCCATGGAGGTCAGAAGGAGACATCAAATCCACTGGAACTGGAGTTAATGGATGTCCTGAGCCACCACCGTGTGGATGCTTAGATAGAAGCCAGACCCTCTGCAAGGGCGATGAGCACTCTTACCCCTGCCCCATCTCTCTTGCCCCTCAATTCAAGATGTTTTAACACTGGAAATAAATCTCATGTCTTAGAGACTAGCTTGTTCTGATGACTGCTGTCAGTAGCAACCTGGACTTTAATAGTCACGTTCCCTGCTCTGTAACTCACTGTGACCTAGGCCTGCCCTACACGCCTGGCAGACTTCCAGATCCTTGTTGCTTTCATATCGTGTTTCCTTTCCCTCAGTTAGTCCTCAAGGGGCACTAATTTCTATTTTTATTTGTTATTGCTGTGTTTTTACTGAGAGTAAATTTAAAATCACCTATTTGTAACCTTTGATTCAGGTTTATCTTCATTAAGCCTAAATTACCTTCATTAAGTTGATATTTCCTTGCAAAATAATGAAAAAGCATCATTTCTAGCAGTAGAGTCATAAGATTCATAAGGAAGCTGAGCAAAAGGAAATATCTATAATTAGAACATAGCCATTTTATAAAAGGGTGATCTCTGGCATATTTATGTATGTATCTATGTTTTTGAGAATCGGTCATGTCATCGACAGTGTAAGACATGTTTTCAGTTGCAGACACAGAAAACAAGTGCAAGGTGTGTTGGTGCACTCCCGTAATCTCAGCCCTCAAAAGACTGAAGGTGAGAATTTCAAGTTTGAAGTCAAATTGGACTTCAGAATGAGCTTCAGGCCAGCCAGAGATACTGAGACACAATACTTAGGCTGAACATAAAAGGTAAAAAGCAAAACCAAATGCTCACTGTGCCTCCCCATTTAATTTCAGAAGAACTGTGTCATTGTTTTGTTATGTTTGAGACAAGGTCTCATGTAGCCTAGCTGTCCTCAGACTTACTCTGTATCCCAGGATGACTTTGAACTCACCATGATCCTCCTACCTCACCTGCCAAGTCCCAGGATTACAGGTGTTTGCCACCATGCCCAGTCAGACAGTCCATAGCATGACTTCTATGTGACACAGTGTGCACTATGCTTCCTTGCCAGCCACACACTTCACCTTTGCAGACCACTTCAGTTTGCAAAGTGCATTTTCAGTGGCCTGCCCAGGAGTAGAGTGATGTATCTATATGTCTGTGGACCATGTTCCTGACCAGTTGCCCTCCAAGAGAAGAACACCTCCTTTCACCCTGGATGGTACCCCCCCAGCAGGGCCCCTCTTGGCCTGTGGAGGAGTCTGGAGACCATCGTCCAGGTCCAGAGACCTGACTTAGCCATCTAAGGGTTACTGATAACCCTGCTGTCCAAGCTAGCCTCCCTGTGCTCTGGGTGCCTAAGTCCCCCCCCCCCCACCACCACCTCAGGATCATGTACTGTCATAATGAAAAAGGTGAGGGATGCTCCCTGTCACCATTAAGGCGTGAATTACCCCCAGAACCAAGTTGGATTCGGCATCACTGCAGGTTCTGCCCCTCCCCCATCTGCGCCTTAACATTGCGAACATGTGGCTCTGACTTTGCCCCATCTCTCTCTGCCCTTTCTCCATCCTCTCCTAAACTAACATGGGTACAGTTCCCTCTGATACACAGTGTGCCACTTTCTTTAAAGTGCAATCATAGTGTCAGGAGAAAAAAGCATAATGTGGGCTCTCTGGCCCTTCACTGGCTGTGCTCTCTGGAACACAGGGCAGTCCCCTGCCTTTCAGCACCTTTTCATAAGTTAACTCTGTTTTAAGGTTTTCTCTGCCAGGCATTCATTAGTTTCAGATTTTGTCGTGGTTGCCACTGTGATGATTCCTTCCCTCTCCTCAGCAGCCGGCTCCAGAGGAGGCAGACAAGGCTGCACGTTGATTCCACCCCACCCTTGTGAGAAGTGCTGCAGTGGGCTGTCTTACGTGGACTCCCACCCACTGTAGATCCTCCATCTTCCCATGATCCCCTAGGGCAGGGCTGCTGTGCCACATTGCCTGTTGCCTCCATGTTCACAGAGGTTTTCTTCTCCTATAGAACTCTGCACACAATAAGAACTTCTGATGGCTTTGCATACGTTAAAGAGTGAAAGAAATTGCGAAAGTATCTGGTGCCAGTGTTATTTTGCTGAGGTCAGTGTAGACACATCCATCTCTGTCAGACAGACTTTTCTCTACAGATGGAGGGTGGGTGAGCCAACTTTGTTAGATGTTTCCCTAAACAAACACACACACACCCTAGTAACCTTGGTATGCACATAAGCTCAGGGTACACATCAGGAAAGCTGAGGATACTCCGAGGTATAAGCAAACTAGTACAAGCAGATGGGCTACATTCAGGGACCGTGTAGGTTTGTAGTTTGTAAGTCTTCTTTTTTTTTAACTTTTTTTTTAAACATTTATTTATTTATTTATTTATTTATTTATTATGTATACAGTATTTGCTCTACATATATGCCTGGGCAGATCTCAATGTAGATGGCTGTGAGCCACCATGTGGTTGCTGGGAATTGAACTCAGGACCTTGTGAAGAACAGCCAGTGCTCTTAACCTCTGAGCCACCTCTCCAGCCCCGGTTTGTAAGTCTTCTAATGTGCAATGAAAGCAGCTGCTTTACACAGCCTTTCTGCAACACACACACACACACACACACACACACACACACACACACACACAACACACAGGGTCCAACTATACAGCCCAGGTTGACCTTGAATTTGCCTCAGACTTTTGAGATGACTGATCGCAAATGTGGACACCATACTTGGTTTGAAAACAATTGTATTGTTGTGTTGGGTGAAAAGGTTTTTCTAGTGAGATAAAGCATGTGTTTTGCGAGGTAGTTTCTCTTGAGGGAGCAAAATGGGGCACAAGTTGATAGTCTCACAGGGTCCATTGTAGGGAAGCAAGGCAGGAGGTGGGAAAGGATGTGCCCAAGGCTCACAAAGAGTAGCCCTTCTTGGAGCTCACCTTCCCTCTTCCGTATCTAATATGTACCTTAACAAACGGTAGTCATTTCTGTGCAGGTGATGTCAATGGTGGTTGTCTTTGGACAGTCTGTGCGTGATGGACACTGGAGGGACAAAATCCTTTTGGTATGAGGATTCTCTTTTCTCACCATCACACAAAGGGAGAGAGTGCGGTCAGAAACAGAACCAGAGTTCAGAGGGAAGTTCTCCCTCCCCCAACTTCAGATGAGACAACGAAAGAGAAATGTATCTGGGACTCACCTGTGTGTGGATCCACCAGAGAAGAAATCTGATCCTATAAACTGTGGCTGGGGCGCAGGTGTAAGTCTCAGGGGAAAGGGGCAGAAGTGAGTGTGGTACCTTTAAATACACAGCTCTGTTTTGTAAACTAAAGCTCACCTCCCTCTGGCATAAGCACAATTCCTGAATGTTTGGGACTGTTTTAAAAGCAAACGTTTCCTTACAGAGATTATTAAATCGTTGGTTACACAACCATGGCAACATTTTGATGCTTTTCTTTTGTTTGAGGTTGCCGTTAACCTGAACTAAAATATTTACAGGCTGGCTGAAATAGGCTAGTTTATGTTCAACAAGACTGGAGTGCAAAACTAAGACCTTAGAAAGTGAAGCATGGGTTTGCCCTGAAGGTGGTAGTGGGACTTCTAAGCTGAACCTGTAACCCCTCTGGGAGAGAAGACAGTGGATCAGCCTTATGGTGGCTCTGAATCCATACATGGCAGTTCTTTGTGGTTTTCCACAATGAGGAATAACCTCAGGTGTGTGCTGCTTTTTTTCCTGGGAGTAGACAACACAGAGGCGTGAAAACACTTTATTTTTCCTTCTCCTGTTTGAGGGTCTGGGGATTTGTGCTCTGGCCTTTTGTGGAGAGGTGGTAGAGAGGCAGGAGGAGGGAATACATGCAACCAGTATCCTTTCAACAGACTAAAAGTAGTGTGTAACTCAGTCTCCTTCATAACACAGCATCCCCTTCTTGGTAACTATTACTGCTTATTGCCAAAGGTACAATGGTGACAAAGATTTTCTTCTTTCTACAACACAGTGATAAACCTAAACATCGAATACAAATCTTCGCTGGCTTTTCTGCTGTCAATTTCCTAGAGACTCATAACGAGTAGTGGTTGTCTGAAAGCATATGTTTGTCCCATATTGAGTAGGAGAAAAATCTCTTTATCCTAAGATTGTCAGAGAGACGGCCTCCAGAGCACACAGACTCTCCAGCTCACGTGATGCCTGGGCAGCAGCATCTTGTTACTCAGCTGCGGTGCTCACAGCAGTTGGTGGAATCTGAAGCCAGATCCTGGGAGGACCCAGGAAGCCCTTGATGCCAGTCTCTGTCTGTTCTTTGTTCACCTTGTGGTTCTGTGAGCATGCTTCTTGCTGTAGGTGACTGATCCCTAAGGACCCAAGGGTAGTTCCTTTCTTCTACAGCCAGGTATCAGCTGCACATCACTGGCCTCCACTACAATGAAGTCTCTGTCAGAACCAGCCATGGCCTTTTCTTCCTCTGTCTTCACCACATTTTTGTTACTAACCATCTATTCATTCACTTGGGGGCTTACTTCTTTTCCTCAGTGTGGATGGGAGCTCTGCCTTGAGTGGATAATTGGCTTCCTCCCTGTCTGGGCAAACAGCACAGTGCTAATAAAAATGGGCTGATCTTAAGACGACCCGTAAGATGATAGCCAGAGCCAAAGGCTTCACTTCATTCTTAGCTGTTCTTCTCACCAGGTGTCAGGGTTGTGTGTACCAGTGTGGGTGCATGTGTGCTTTCTCTTAAGTTAGAGGTGTTGGATGTTATGTCTCTTGTAGAAATGGCCCAAAACAATCAGTTGACTACCTGAGCCTTACCGTTTACCCTTGCGCTACCATCCCTTTGCACACACAAGAGACAATTGAAAGGCTGGAGATATTGCTCAGCAGTGAAGTGCATAGGCCTGAGACTCATTGTCCTAGGAGGGAGGAAGGGATGTAGGGAGGGAGGAATCCTTTTAAAAGTTGAGAGAATAAAGATTACATAAAACTGACTACTAAGTAAACCCCCAGGCCGTGTGCCATAGTCCATTCTGTACTGGTTGTTGCTCTCTACACGTGCTTGAAACGTGTGATTGTACACATTACTGCTTCCCTTCCACTCTTAATATAGAGTGATAGGAAATTCACTCACAATTAGAAATGCTGTCCTATACACTTCACTCATAGGAATATTTCTTTTGTTTGTTTTGTTTTTTGAGACAGGATCTTTATGTAGCCCTTGATAACTCTGAGCTTGCTATATAACTGAGACTGACTTTAAACTCCCAGTCTTCCCCCTTCTGCATCCCAAGTTCTGGAATTACAGGGGAGTACCAACAGGCCCCACTGGGAATAGTATTCTTAGACATTTGTATGACAGACTTTAAACTTTTTTTTTCAAGACAGGGTTTTTCTGTGTATCTCTGGCAGTCCTGGACTCACTTTGTAGACCAGGCTGGCCTCAAAGTCACAAAGATCCACCTGCCTCTGCCTCCTGGATGCTGAGATTAAAGGTGTTATAGCTGGTTGGATCTCTCTCCTGGTCTCCCTGTTCCTCTATGGTCCCTGACAGTGCTTGGAGCTCATTAGGGGAAGAGGCTCCTCACATAGGGGCCTTGGAAGATCTGCAATGTTGTAAGACCATGCAGTGAGGACAAGTGGACTAAAATGTCACTGTAAACCCCATGAGTGCTTGTCTTTGACAAACAAACCCAAAAAATCTGGTTTGTTTACTTTGTACTGTCTTCACTTCCTGCACTTTCTTAGTGTTTACAGTGAACCAGACAGCCAGGCATGGTGGCGCACACCTTTAATACCAGCACCCAGGAGGCAGAGGCAGGTGGTTCTCTGTGAGCTCAAGGCCAGGTTGGTCTACTTAGTGAGTTCTAGGACAGGTAAGGCTATGTAGAGAGACCCTGTCTCAAAAAAAATCAAACCAGACTGTATTCAGCAATGATGGCTACAACCCTCAGCACAGTGGATAAGTAGGTGGAAAAAGGAATCTCAGACTTATTTCTTCATCTGAGCTAGACTCTTCCACACCTGCTAATTAAGAAAAGAAATAGAACAAAATTCACTTCTATTGGTTACTAAGGTAACAATCAAGGGAGTCACTGGGATGTTTCTATCAATACTGTTAACCTGGGTGCTACGTGGTCAAATAGTTTGCTAAAGACTTTAAAAGTTGAGTTGCAGATAAAGGCTTTCTTCATTGGCTGCCTTCCATTCTCCTTTCCCCTCCTTGCCCACTTAGGTAAACAGAGTAGAATTGCATGAAGAAATCCATAGTATGATAGATAGGTAAGAATTTTCTCCTCCTGGGGGAAAGTTTTTAAGGAGAAAATTGTTTCCAAACTCTATGGCTCCTGCCTTCTCTGGAAGATGTTCCCAGAAACAGCTGTCTGAGACAAAGAGCTTGGTCTAAATTAAAAAAGGAGATGGAAAGGGAAGGGGTACAGCTTTCAGACTCAATCATGAAAAATCCTTGAAGTCTGAGGCATGTTGTCACCAAAGTCCTGAATAGCAAGGCCCTCTGCCACTATGAAACAAAAGGAAGAGAGGACAAGACTAGAAGCCACCACCTGTGTTTGCATTCGTAATTCAAAATGGAGGAAATCGAAGTTGTCTTTGAGCTCTGCTGTTTCTCAGGATCTCTGAGCTGTACCTGAAACAGAGGAACCTTCCCAAATGAGCCAGCCTGCAACATGAGAAGCTTCAGTTGAGCTAGAAAAAGCAATATAGTCTTCTCGGATATGAAAGATTTCTGAACAAAACTGTTTCTTTTAAGAAGCCCCCCCCCCCAAAAAAAAAAACTGGGGAGAAAGGCCTGAAGTCCTGGGCATTGCTGGAACCTCGCCTATGGTCAAATGTAAACCCAGAGAAACCTGGCAAGTGGAGTGCAGTTGTGCTCTTTAAAAAAAAAAGTAAGCAAGTCTGTTTGCTTATTGTAGAGAAAGAATGGCTATTTGAGACATATATAAGACTCAGGGTTTCCTTAGGCTGCCAATCAGGGTGCATTTAAAATTTAAGAAGACTTTAGGCTACCCCTGACTTCAGGGGAACCAGGACACCCAGATAACCAGGCCATGCTACCCTGCAGCCAAGTGACTGCTGTGAATGTGAACTTGACTCCAGGGGAAATCTTGTGGGTGCCTCAAGTACACTCTGCTTTTCCCCACTATCTCTTCTTAGACTTGAAGGGCAAAGGAAAAACAGAGCATAGTGACCAGCTCACATCCGTGTGTCTGAAGTAGTTCATGCTTGTACTTGCATTCCTTAAGTACAAGATGGATGCCTTGTGAGTTGGCTCTCAGGGTTTCTTTATTGTAACCTTTAATCTACCCTTGCCACACCTTTATTCTTTCTTTGTGTATTTCTTTTGTGAGATTTTGTTTCCTTTGTTTTGTTTTGAGACAGGGTCTCATTCTACAACTGTGGCTGAACTCGAACTCTCTATATAGACCATGTTGGCCTCAGTCTCACAGAACTCTGCCTGCCTCTGCATCCCGAGTATCTGAATTAAGGGCATTGTTTGTTATTTTTTATTTGAGGGTACAGGGTCTTATGTTCCCATAAGTCCTAGCCGTCTTGCTCCCACTTCCCTAATGCTGGGATATCAGGTGTGTGTGGCCACACCTTGCTCTTGTTGCTTCTAATGTAATCTTTCTTCAGTGATCATTCTGTCATTCCTCACCTGAAGAATAAGTGAGAAGTCAAGATGCCTGAGGAAGTAAGCAAAAGTCTGTGGGGCAGCACAGCAGAACTTTCTTCCCTCCTCACTCAGGCTATCTGCTGACTACACTTCCGTGTATGCTCTTGCCACATTTGCTTCTGCACGTTCACTCCCCTTTGGCCATCCCCTGAGTTGTTTCGGAGGCACGCTCCTGTTGGTGTCTGGTGCATCATGTAAATTTAGAACCTCGAGGGCTCTCTGTACAAGCTCCTTTTAGAGGGAATGGAAGTGCCCAGGAGAAAGGCTATCTGCTGCAGATCTGGAGGCAGTTCCCTATCTAGCCAACAACAACTTGTGAAGTTATCGTCGCCCCAGGGCATTCGGGCACAACTTAGCTCAAGGCTTTGAATTACCCTGAAGTTCTCTAATCTGAAGCAGTTGGATCACAGAGCATGCTGAGCCCAGGCTATGCCCAGGTAGAACGGGTTTTCTCTTCATGGGTTCTACCTGTTCAGGACATTCTGCTCTGGGTATTGCTGAATGAGGAAGGGAAGAGTAACCACCATCCACATGTGACATGAAGTCACTTCCAGGATCACAAGTACGTGGAATAGGATAGAAGGGACCCTCCTGAGCTTATCTCTCTGATTGAGGCTAGAGAAGAAAAGTGGTATTCCCTGCTCCTGTGGGCTTTATCTGTTCCAAGCCCAGTCTGTGAAGATTATGAGTGTTTTGGATTCTTTAAACTTTGAAAGCTTTTGGTGCTCTGCAGGACTGGATGACCAGTTCCAGCTTGAGGCACAGCCAGATTCCTGTAGAAGACGGCTTATGTCTTACATACCTCAACATAATAGCTACATAAGACTGAGCACCCAGAATCATTAAGCACTCCATGGTACTGATTGCCCAGATGACTCAGACCTTCCAGGCCAGTCTCTTTGGGGCGTTGCTTGGACATTGCCTCTGTGCCTGGCCTTCTGATGTGCCTGTGAGCTGAGTCTTTGATGTGATTCATTCCAGCCAGAAACACTTAGGCAATCTCTAAGCCTAGCAGGTGTGGATGTGCTTGGCAAGGCTCTCAGCCAAGTAAGAAGCCCCACCCTGTGACCACGCAGGTCTCAAGTGGGTGAAGCATTGTACAGAGGATGCTAATTAGCTGTTCACCATCTTCATCTCAAAGCAGGCTAGAATGATGTTTTCAGTTTCCTCATAACAAACAGCCTCTTATGGATCTATTTCTTAGAAATCCATCCAATTTTAGGGAGAACTCTGGCCTGTTTAGCATTTTATTATCTTCTAGGAGGTAGAAGCTGCTTAGAGTTTATTGCCTCTTTGTAAAACACGAATCCCTTTTATTTTTCTTAATGCCATCTCCTGCAGGTAGAGCCAGCCTTTTGACATTTTGATGGTTCACCCTCAAGAACTTCACAATCACCTTACAAAGCAACAAAACTCATAATGCTTTAAGGAAGTCTTGAGTTTTGTGTTGTGCCATATATCTAGCTTCCATCTCAGCTTCATGACCTCCTGCAGTGGTGCTCTGGCCTTGGGAATAGAGCTTTGGAACTCCACTTGATTCTGGAATTCTAGGATGTGGGATTGTTCAGTGACCCCATAATGCCAGATGTTACAACAGAGATATTACGCTAAGTGAAATAAATTAGACACAGAAAGACAAGTAACACATTCAGAGAGACAGAGAGTAGACATGACAGCAGGGGCTGAGGGAAGCAAGTAAGGGGGTGGTTTTGGAGAGGGATTACCATGTCACCTGCCTAACAACAGGTACACACTTAATACCACTGAACTTTACACCAAAGAGTGGTGGCTGTTATGTATACTGTCAGTGATGTAAGAATAAAATTTAAAAAGAAAACTACCATCACATACTTATACCTTTGCAGTCATTGGTTTTTCTAGGACCCTTTTAATGCAAATCGAAAAGGTCTGAGTTTTTTTCTTTTGTTGTTTTTTTTTAACAAAATATCATATAGCTCTGTATCCCTCAAGCTATTTTATTTTTTGGATTCTACCCAATGATCGTAAAGCCTTTTTTTCCCCCTTTAGTAGCTGTCACTGTTCTCATGTAAACTAGCCACGTGTATCTTCTCTCAAAATATGTAGGGCAGCTCCTGTCATGGCCTATAGGTTGAGACACAACCATGATTAGGGTGTCTGTATGGAGTCATGAAACGTCGGATGCTTATGGATGTTGAAAAGCTGTGAATTCTTTTCCTATGGCTTCATCCAGAAGCTTCCTTTTTCTAGTTCTTTTCCTTTCTGGAGATGTTCTTGAATTCACCTTGTAGGATGTACCTTGGCTCTCTGCAGGTGTTAGAACCTCCTGTGGGACAGGCAATGAGTGTGGCTGTCTGGGCACCATTAGAAGCCAGTAGAAATTTAAGAGATAACTTGAAAATGCAGTCACTTGCCACTTCTGTAAATGGTTTTATATGGTAGACTCCTAAGCACTGACCTCTGCTATCCATGGGTCACTAAACAGACCATTAGATCACCTGTTAATGATAACAAAATGCACAGTTCAGAAAATACACCAGCAGCAGCAACTTTCTTAATGTGTTTCTGTCCTAAGCCAAAATGAAAAGTGGTGGGAACTTACACCCTGTAATGCTGACAGAGCATTCCTTCTTTAAAAATCTTCATTCTGGATATAGTAAGACAATAAATAAACTATTCTTTTTAAAATGCTGTGTAGCTGGGGATGTCTCTCAGTGCTATAGCACTTGTCTGGTATGCACAAGACCCTGAGGTCTAGCCGAAGAACCCCAAATGCCATGAAAATCCCTGACTACAGTTACACAGCCAGCCCACTTGTTGAACCTCAGAGGTCTAGGGTATCAGCACGAGCAGGCCTGGTGTGTTAGTGAGGTATGGAGAGGATGCATGTGCCATCTCCATCGTGAGCATAGCAAGAATCCTCAGTTTAAAATATGAAGAATTTCTTTCCCTACCCCTTGCTTATTCTCAGACAAAGTCTGTGTTGGTTATAGAGGCCTAGTCTGGGCAGTTATGGCATTCAGTGACAGAAAGGTCAGATCCTGGTCATTTTCTATGCTCTGAGTTGCTACTGCTTTTGCCAGTGTGGGCCATGCCCCCTATCCCCGAATGCTCTTATATTATTACATTCATTCCCAGATTAAAATAAATGTTACCTCCCACATGCATCCACAGCATATAAAATATCTATCTTCCTTACAGTGCAGAATGAGAATGCTGGGGCTCAGATGTGGAGAACTGAGACCCACAACTTCCATTGTGTTTTCTGGCACCCTGTAGTTTCTTTTGGGAAAGAAACCTGGGCTTCAGTGATTGTCATCTCACTCTCAGAATGAAGGTAATCTGAGTTAGGAGACAGATCAAATCTAGCCTTTCTGGCAAATAAGCCAAACAAAATCCCCTTTTTATTCAGAAGGGGAAAAGAAGATCTTGAGGTTAGATACCTGGCCTTGGCAGAGCCATTAATAGACCTTTCTTTAAGAAGACCAAGTAGGAGGGTCTAAGGATAGGTCTCTGCGGATAATGCATAAGAACTGGAGTTTGGATTCCCAGAACCCATGTAGAAACTGGGCACGTGTGGAGGCAGCCCATAATCCAACACTGGGGAGGCAGATACAGGGATCTCCAGGGCAGCTGGATGATTAGCTAGGCTGTTCAGAACTGATAAGCTCCACTTCAGCGAGGGACTCTGCCTTAATAGGGTAGAGAGAATGGAAGAAGTAGGGCTGGAGAGATGGCTCAGCCGTTAAAGTCTAGGCTCACAACCAAAAATATAAGAGAATGGAAGAAGGTAACTGATATTAACTTTGGGCCTCCATATACATGCATTTACATACATGTGTGGGTGCACTGTACACACAACATGCATATCCCATAATTCAAACATGCATAGCCCCCTTTACATATGCACAAATACAGTTACTATATAAGACACGAAGCCATATTCATGTGTGGGTGAGTCATGTGCCCAGTCATAGGTTTTAACCCTTTTGTGTTAGTATTCCTTATTTGTCATCTTGATGTTAAGGATAAAAATAGAACAATCTTTCCTTTCTGGAGGTTTCTGAACTGAGCACTCAGGCTTTAACACAAAGATTCAAACCAGGACATAGAAATCACAAAATGGTGCTGTCAATGAGTTCTAAACGTGCAGCTCCTTTGTGTATGCCTGCATGCATGCCGTACTTTGGTTTTCTGATCTTTGAAGCCACTAAGCCAACATGAGAGGCTCAGCTCATTAAAAGTGAGAATTCACTTGGGATGTCTGTTAGGATAACTAAGTCAAATCTACTCAAGGGTCATCGCTAAGGTTTTACTGACTCATTTTTTATTTGAGTTATTGTTTATAAAAACAGAGTTCCTTGGTGCTTGGGCCTAGGGTACACTTTGTCCCATATAGAGATTTGTTCCATGGCCAACACATCTCCATTCAGAGGACAGGAGAGGCTTGGCCAGGTTTTTGTCACACCTGCAGTTTGTGTGTACTGGCAGAAAAATTCACACCATAGAGTGGTTTGTTGTGTTCATTAAGTGATTTATTACAGAAGTAAATTGTTTCTAAAATTCCCTTTATCAGAAAGTGTGCAAAGCTTTAGTTGCCAAATAACATAACCCCTTTGGAATTGAGCAAAAAACACCTCAAAGTCTGTTTGTGTTGTTGCACTTCCCTTCCATGTCCCTGTGGGGTCCCCTATTAAGTGGCATGGGCCAGCTTGTCCCTAGGAAGAGCATGGATCAATGTGGTATGATTTTCTGGAGCTGGAGAGGATTGTTTATGAGTATGATCCTGGCAGGAGACAAAGAGAGTGCTGGGTTAAGCAGAAAGACAAACAGGAAAATAATTAATAGCCAGGAGAGACATCTGCCAGAACCCTAGCATCCAAACACATAGAATGCATGACCAGATACCAATTAGGCAAGAATGTGGGATTTGTGCTCTTCTGACCACATAACACACAAAGATGCCAATGAAGATTAATGACACGGCTGTAAAAATGATCTTGGAGTCAGTCATGCTGACTGGAGAGTCATTTTAGCATGCACCAGGCTGGCCATGGCTGTGGACTCAGGCTTTTCAAAAGGTTTTCTTTACCATGGGGCACACACTGCCAAGAAACAAATTATTCTAACAACTAAACAGAGGTACAACGTTCATCTCCGTTGGTGGCATCCAACTCCTTTAGTATCAGCAGAATTAAAAATACATGTACAAGCATTTTAAAATGTAGCAAACTATGTACAAATCCAGATTTTTAGAAAACTCATTAAAAACATTGTATGCATAAAAATGAATCATTGCAGGAGTATCTGAAGCGGTGACAAATTCCGCTTGATACATTAGTGTCTACGGCATTACCTTTTCTTTCCCTTTTGTCTGTGTCTTGAGAACATGGCTTTTCTTTGATGGGGTAGTGACAGCAACAGCCCTGATTGTGGTGCTGTGTGGTGTCACTTCACTAACCCTCAGTAATCCTGAGAGGCGGTTCCTGCCATCATTCTTCCCATGAGGAGCCCAACACACAGAAGGGTGAAGATGACTTTCTCAAGAGTACACAGTACCTCTTTACATGTCTTAAGGATCTGGAGAAATCCTCCCCCACCCCGTAAAACCCCAGAGCACATGAGCTCTCTCCGAGCACAACAGGGTCTCTTTTCTAGCCTCTGCCCTGTTCACCTGTGTAGCCAGCATCAGTTTGAAGCCATGGCTGTTTTTGTTTGTAGCCCTTGAGGGGTCCTGTGATTATCTCCATTTCCCAGGTGGGGCGGCTGAGGTCAAGGATGCCAGATAAGTTGTCCAGGGTTGGACAGTAGTTCTTATCTGTGCCCAGCAGGCCAACTGTTTGCATGTTGTTAACTGTTTTGTTAGTCCCTCTTCACGTTTTACACATGATTCTTCTAGCTCACCTTCCTTCTTTACACATGCTTGTGGGGTTCATGGAAGGTGAGCACATTCTAAACACAGTCGGGGTTGGTACAGAGTGAGTGCCTGTCACTGAGATCAGATCACAAGTAATCACCATGAAGATCCTGTTTGGTTTCCTAACTCCTTTCTACTGCCAACCTTGCAGCTACCAAAAAGAGAGAGAAGGTAGAATAGTTCTGAGGACTAGAGGCTTCATTCTGCCTTTGCTGACCAGTGTTTATGTTCTGTGAATGAAGGACCAATCCAGAAGAGGTGCCATTATGCATGCCACAGTTCCTGCTTTGCATGGTATCATCAGCTCAGAGGGGCCTTAGAGGTCATGTTTACTCTTCCTTAGGGCCAGCATAGGCCTGCCAGTCCATGCAGGGGAACATTTTTAACTACCCAGGAAGGTCTCTGCGCTTGACATACTTGGCTTTGAGGTTGTGCAGCAGCAGCAAATGTTCAATATAATTCTTGCTTGTTTCACTTTCATCCTGGGCCTTGTACCCACAGGAAGGAAACAGCAAGCTGTTATCTCTCTGGTTTTTTTTTCTGTCTCTGTGTGTGTATGTGTGTTCATCTCTGTCTCACTGTCTGTGTCTCTCTATGTGTGTGTGTGTTCCTACTGTAACAGCCCACCATGCTCTGATAAGTGACAGAACCTTTGCTAGCCGGCCCATTACCTCAAATAGCTAACAGGCTCAGTGTGAGTCAATTCTTTTCAGGTCTGAGCTTCCAGGGCAAGGTGTTCAACTGACAGGACACGTCTCTCATGTTTAATGAGCACAAGTGTGACAAGCTAATTCTTTTTAGTGTTAGAGTTTCCAAACCATGTATCTACGCCATGACCTAAGGATGGAATGAGGTTTTGCCTGCACCATAGGATCCATCACAGGCATTAAAATAAGCAGGAGAGAGCCATTGCCTTTGGGTTGGTCTGTGTGTTACTAGGGATCCAGCTGAGACAACAGGAAAAGTAGCATTGTCACTGGGAGCTGGCCCAGGGAGTAGGCTTGTCAAGCTCAGGGCCACCAAAGCAGCACTGAGACTCCCATCTAAATCAGAAAACCTGTTCGATCCCCAAAGCTGTCACTCAACTGTAGCGACTTACCTTTTCTTTGCCAGTTGGAAGGTAGCCTGGAAATGATCATTGTGAGCTACATTTCTTAAACAAACAACAACAAAAAAAGTATTGCTGTTTTCTTCCCCAGATATTCGTGGCTTTCCCTGGAGCAGATGTCTTTAGCCTCCTTTTGAACCTGGCTTCAGCCAGCATTGCTCCAGATGTTCAGAAGTTTGGTATTTCTATGCAGGCAACAGATGAGAGCTGGGACACTGAAGTTAGAAAGGATTGAAAGTTCACTGGTCGCTCACATGATCCAACCTGATGCTCAGCACTTTTAAATTATCTATTAGAAATTTTCTTTGATTCTTACAAGTTTTCCCAATTGGCCTGACGACCCTATGAACCAGCCTAGTTGCTGAATATGCCGTTTGTGTTTCACTTCTGCCCAGTGTATAGCTTCCCTTGCTCCCAGAAGTCAATGGTTTAAAAATTGACTTTCAGTTATTGAAGTTTTAGAGTTGCCTATAATTGAGGAATATTTTCTCCTTCTTTAAACTTTTTTGGGAACTTATAACAAATCACAGTAGTGGAAATGATATTTATTTGCACCTGAAAAGATGTCATAATTTCCACAGAAACAATAACACTTATCCTTGAAAACAGCACATTTTAGTACTTTTAAAGTATTTTATTATGTTTTTAGTTTTTGAATTATGCTCAATTTTGGAAGGAACTTTGAATTCTGAGGCCAGAAAATATTTTTAAAACCCTGTATTTGGAGATCATTGATCTAACAGTTGCTTTTCTTGGAAAGGGGCTGCCAGAAATTCTCACTGTTATTTTGAGTAGAGCTAGCATACCTAGAATTATGAACTGGTGAGAAATATAAAATTGAGTATTTCTCTGGGCATGGTGGCACATGCCTTTAATCCCAGCACTGAGGAGGCAGAGGCAGGCCGATCTCTGTGAGTTCAAGGCTAGCCTGGTCTACAAAGTGAGTCCAGGACAATCAGGACTGCTACAGAGAGAACCCCTGTCTTGAAAAACTAAAAAAAAAAAAAAACTAAAAAAAAAAAGAAAAGAAATAACTGAATATTTCATTGGGCAAATATTCTCTTCCTTCTTTCCAAAATTGGAAAGCTTTAAAAGTAATATATCTTTGTAAATAATTGATCTTCACTTCTTAAGTTCCTTAAGTCTCTGGATCTTTTCTGCTAAATATTTATCTTTATCGCCATAGACCTGGGCTGTTCTCAACTCTAGATAGCGAAGCTTCTTTGGTAGTGGACTGAGTCAGTTATGAGGCTTACAAGTGGTCCAAGAGCACAGAATCACTGACTGTCGAGGACTTGGTCCTAAGTGAGACATCTTTAGCAACCTTCCTGTCAGAGTCTCAGGGACCGTCTCAGAAGGAGACAGGGAGGATGCGGGAGCTGGAGGACAGGAGAAGTGCAGTGTGATGCTCTCTCTGGATGTGGCATGGCTATTGTACTCTTGAAGTCACAGTTGTGGTCACCTACATAAGACTCAGACAAAAGTCAGGCTAGCCAGAATTCCAGCAGGGATTGGGAGGAGCTCATGAAGTCCCACCCCTGACTGAAGAGCTGTTGGCTGTTGACAACTATTGGAAGAGAGAGAGAGCCATTCTTGGGGTGGAAGTGGCCACACGCATATAAATGGACAATACTGATTAGATTTATTAGCTCCTTTTCTTTCTTTTTTTTTTTGAAAAAGAAGTAATGCAATAAGATGATATGATAACATTTCATTGCATACACACATGGAATTCTCAAAGAACAAAGTTTGAAAAGTAATTTGATTTGGTGATGAAAGAGATTCATTCATCTATGGAAGAAACTTTTCCATCAGTTATTGGAATTTTTAAACATGCTTGTGAAGGAAAGATTGTTTCTATTCTGTGTCTATCTTAGATGAGCACATTTCCCTACTTGCTCTGTTGAAGTGAAGACTGGATCCTATTGGTCCAGTGAGTTAGGGCCACGTAAGGTTGACAGCATGTAGATGACTTCCTGTCCTGCAGCCTTCTCCAGGGGCACGGTATTCATGGTTGTCCCAGACACTTGTGGTAGTCTCAGCTGTAAGCTGTCCTTGCTGGGGAAACATTTTAGTGAATTGTAGACAGCAAGTATGGCAGCAATCCCTTAAGATTATATTGTATAGTGACACTATACAATGTAGTCATTTTTATCTTTGTTTGTTTTACTTTTGTGCGTGTGTACATATGGATAAATGTTCATGTATATGAGCTTATCTGTGTGGAGACCAGAGGTTGGCATTGAGTGTCTTTCTCCATCATCGTTCATCTGAATTTCTCACACAAGGTGTTGAACTGAACCTGGAACTTTGATTCATCCAGGCTTGCTGTCCAGAGAGTATGTGGGATCCACCTGTCTCCACCTCCTCAGGCTGGCTTTACACGTATGTGCTACTGCACCCACAGTTTTACATGGGTGCTAAGAATCGAACTCATAATTGCAAAGCAAGAACTTTACTAACTAAGCCATCTCTCCAGACATTCCCCTCCCTCACTTTTGAGAAAAGGTCTTGCTATATAGCCCAGGTGGGTCCTCCTGCTGAGATTATAGACACACACCACTGTTTCTTGTTGTAGTCACTGTTAATTGTGAAAGTACAGAGCCTGGACTGTTCACACAGCAATCAAACTGCCCAACAGTGCAATGATTCTCAGGATATCTCCCAATCATTAAGATGACATAAAACTATGTATCTTAGCTGTTTAATTCTCACTACACCCAAGACACACACACACACACACACACACACACACACACACACAGAGAGAGAGAGAGAGAGAGAGAGAGAGAGTTTAAGGAACGCCAGGGTTCACAGCCAAGGGAAGTTCAAGACCCATATGCAAACAGGAGTCTTGCCCCTTTCTTCCCCCCCCCACCATCCCATCCCCCACTTTGTCTTTCTTTTTTGTCCCCTTTTTTTTTTCAATGTAGGATTTTGCTATTGAGCCCAGGCTGGCCTAAAACTCACTATGTAACCCACGCTGAGCTCAAACTCACTGTAGCCCAAGGTGGTCTCAAATCTATAACCCTCAGCCCACCAAGTACTGAGATTACAGGTATACCCTTAGGCCTTCCTTTCTTGCTTCAGATAACAACTGCTGTATTATTTTAAGCACTGTTTATGTTGGGCCGCTGCTCAGCTGATAACTTGACAATTGGATACACTTACAACCTCCTCTTTTTTTTTTTTTTGCACAAAAAAGAGAAAATTTTTATTTTGTCTCACAATTTTAAGTGGAAACAGTCTATCATGACAGGGAAGACCTGGAGGAGTGGCTTAATGGTGTGGTGAGGGTGCAAAGGAATGCCTCAAACTCACATCATGACTGGACCCAAGAAGCAGAAAATTGACCAAAAACATGCAGCGATAAGATAATATACCCGCAAGGACACACTCCTAGTGCCCCACTTCTTCACTAAGACCCATTTCCTGGAAGTTCTATACTCTCCCAAAATAGCACTACCAGTTAAGGACCAAGTGTTTAAACACAATAACATGTGGGTATATTTCAAATACAAGTATACTTGGTTTTTAATATTTGTAAACACCACAGCTATGAAAATCTAAGTTCAAATTCACCAGTGTCAGCTGCCTCCACTTTTTGTTTTTGTTTTTTTTTTTTATAAATACTTTATTTTTTTTTCTTCAAGTTACATCTCAGTTACAAACCCCTCCCTATCCCGCCCTTCCACCCTCTTCCCCCCAGAAGTTTCCCCTTTCAGTCCAACAGATGGTTCCTTCTCTTATAACAGTAAGTATTATACAAAACAACAGATATAAATATGCCACATTTATGAGAGTTAAATGGCCTAGTATACCTTCCCAATGTCCAGTTTATACATATTTGGCCCCTGACTTTAACATTCTACTATCTAACCATCTCCATGAGTTTAAAGGTCTATATCTGACTCAACATTCATATTAACTTGCAACACACTTTTAAGAGTATCTTCTTAGATCTATAACACCCTCTTGATTCCTAAACAACTCAAAATTTAGCTATGAGACTCTAGCTGTCTATTCTTCAACCACCTCAGAGACCTGAGAGGGATAAATATATCTGCTTATATAGGAAGCTGCAGGCCCTGCACAACCTCCTCTTAAATTATGTTGTATTTCAGCAGAGGCCTTCTTTGGGTTACAATGCCATATTCTGAAATGGTAATTCGATTGCCAGTAATTTCCAGGGAAAAGGAGGGGCTGTCTGTTTGGATTTGGCACACCTCAGATTGTGCCAGGTGGTCCTCTGTGCCCACACCTTAGTTACAGACTAGAACATGACACTTTGTTTCTGGGTGGTTGCTGCCACACCCTACCTCATTATGTCTTTTTCTCTTGTGGTCCTGGGGCTGGAAGCCAGCCTCTCATATACTGGACCAATGCTCTACCTCTGAGTCACATCCTGAGCCCTTCTTTAAACTACCACAAACTCTATGGTATTATTAATTAATAGCATAATCATAAGAATAAATGCAATTAATTATTAATACTTCAAAAAGGCCCCTGGCACATGCATAATGCAATGAGACAAAGCAGTGTAGATGTAGACTAGGCCATCTCCTGAGAAGCTTACTGCTGGAATTCAGTTCTTCAGATCCAAATGCCGGAGTCAAACCCTCAAGAAGGAGCAAAGTAGTCATGAGGTCTGCATGGCCCAGACCCTAGACACACAGTTGGAGAATACAGTTTATCCAAACAATGAACAACTCCCTGCACCATATCCAGACCAGAAAGAAAAGAATAAGCTTAGAGAGTTCCTTTCCCGGGACCACTGTACATTTCCTGAGGGCATTCTTCTTAGGGGAGATGCCTACCTGGCTGCCACACAGAAAAATGTCCTTTCCAAGCATGGACTTTAAGGGCAGTTTTAATTCACTGATGATTCTCTAAATTTGTTTTAAGTGCATTCATTTATTTATTTTGGCAAGGGGAGGGAGGGCCAGTGCAAACCATAGAATGACTGTGTAAGTCAGAGGCCAGTTAGCGTGTTCTCTTCCTTTGTCGTGTATGTCCCAGGGATTAAATTCAGGTCTTCAAGCTCACTAGCAAGTGCTTTTCTCCACTCAGCCATCTTGCCAGTCCTCACCGATGACTCGTATTATCCATTATAATGAGGAGGACAAGAGAATCCAGAAGGATTCTAGCTAAGCACAATGCTTGCATGCTAACTCCAAAGTGTTTCAGTGTCTTCTCTTGGCCACTCAATAACTGATGGGTGGGGGAGGGGTGGGGGTGGAGGTAGGGCTGGTAGTAGAAATAAAGTGACCCACCCAAGGTCACAGCATTCTCAGGCTTTGAGTGGAAGATAAACTTCCACCCTCCACTACACTGTAATAGCCAGAAATACTTACTTTCATGAGAAGCTGTCCCATACCCGCTTTGTTCTTCTTCAGTCTTGGAGCTCCAATTTCTAGAAATGATTCCATCAACTTATCAAAAGCTGAATATGTTATACAGTTAGAATTCGGTTTCTACTGAAAAATGTCAAAGTCCTACAAATATAACACAGGCTCTGAAATAGGAAGGGGGAAAGTGTCAGATCCCCACTTTATAAATAAACTGCCAAATGCTGGGGAAGTGCATTTGGGCAGGTTGCCTGCTCCGGGTAGCCTGTCAGCAGGAGTGTACTCCTAAAACCACTTCTGCTAGGCTGGCACCACACAGCCATCACACGTCATACACGTCTCAAGAACCAGCCTCTGAAAAAGAACTTCTTTGCAGAATCCCATTAAATAAAAAAGCTGTTCCACAGTCACCTGTAGCACTAGTGCTCACTATACCGAGGCAGGAGGATCAATGGTTTGAGGCTGCTTTGAATGAACTCCATAGTGAGACCCTGTGTGAAAATGAGAGGGAGTGCAAGAAGCAGGAAGGATAGCTGGGAAGGCTGTTGCATTGTTGCATGCTTCTGTGTTCTCTTGAGACCTGAGAAATATGAGCTGTCCCCCTTTACATAGGATAATTAGATAGAATTCATAAGTAACGTTAGTGTTTTTGATAGAGTTTATCATCATAACTGGTGAATTACTTCAGCCAGGAGCACACCCACCTACCCACTAAAATGGTGGTATTCAGAGTGCAAGGTGACCGCGTCATATATCAGAAAATCATCACTATGTGATTTCCAGTCTTCGCTTCGCACCGTCTGGGTCTGAGAGGAAAGGTGGTTCATCTAGCTTTGCTCTGCAACTACTACCAAGATATTTAGAGCGTTACATAGAAACCTTCCTATGCTTTGAAGATGTCCTTTGATGCATTCCTCTTCTGCTGGCCTGAGCTCCGGAGGCAAGAGTGTTTTCCTAATGCCAGGCCCTATCAGAACTACAATATTGCCTGTGGCTGGCCTCCAGGTTCCTGCCACCTCCTGCTGTTTACACAAACCCATCAGGCCAGAATAACCCAAGGTGGGCACAACAGGACAGGGCAGGAATAGGAGGGAAGGAAACTATGCCCACTCCCCCTAAAGGAGGCCAAACCAAACATCTCTAGGCTGTGGGGGCAGGAAGTGGCTGAAAAGATATTCCCTGATGCCTTGGGATATGTAAACATTGTGGGTTGGGAGCATGTGTGTGTGTGCGTGCGTTAGAGATACAAAGCAGCTTCACTAACATAAAAATAATTTGAGTGTAACTGAAATAGACTAATAGCAACAAATCCAAGTGGCAAGAAGCTGTCAGGAGATCAGGGTTGGAGGCCTCTTGCCCCATACTGCCTCCACACTGGCCACTTTCACCTGGTTTGTCCTGAGAAGAAGCTAAGTGGGCACTACTTGAACACCACTTTGCCTGTGGCTTGTAGCCTTTTAGCACTCAGAAACCACCTGTTTGGGGGACAGCTTCGGATATAACAACACTTGATCATAAAAACAAGGGGGACAAAAAGAAAAGGGAAGGAGAGAGGCTCATGAGGTAGCTCAGGCTAGGCTCAAACGCACCATAAAACCCACACATCTGGTCTTGACAGTGTGATGTTTCTACCTCAGCCTCCATGGGCCTGGATTGCAGGTCCACTCCGGATCTCAGTACTGGACAAACAGACTGAGTGAGCTGGTCACTTCACTTCAGATGCCTGGTGTTGAGCCCTCTCCGTAGTACATGTCAGCAGAGAGCCGGCTGATTCCCTGTATTCGTTTTGATGACATGTTCTTAGATAAATGATTGTCTTCTCATAGAGAGAATATCATTGAAAGGAAACTGTCCCTCCTTTGGTTATTCTCAGTGTCGTACCATGCATCAGGTAACAAATTCAAGGGCACTGAAAGCCATTTGAAAAGTCACAGGCAACCAGCTGCCCATCTTCTTTTAGATGTTAAGATGTACTGTATAATGATGTGTTGAAAGTATCATTAAAAGCAACATTCTTTCTACTCACATTTGTGCAGAGCTTTGTAACTTGTCCTTCAAAGCAGTCATTGCTTCCCTAGAAGCTATTGGTCTAAGATACAATATTGCATGTGAAATGGGGGAAGAGGAAGTAAACCCCATGGCTAATTCTGAAATGTCCCCCGTAGGCTCATGTGTCTGGGCATTTTGTCCTCATGTGGTGGCACCGTTTGGGAAGTTTTAGAACCATCAGCAGAGGAGGAAGTGAGTCACTGGAGGTGGGCCTTGGTGTTAGAGCCCAGGCCACTTCTTGTCAAGTTTCTGCTTCCAGATCTGTTGAAATTTAAGCAAGCAGTCTTCCCTATCATGAAGGACTGTATCCTCAAAGCATAAGCTGAACTAAACCCTTCCCCCCTTGGGTTGAATTTATTGAGTCTTTTATCACAGTGATAAAAGACAGAGCTGATGGGGCCAAATGGCTGAAGATTGATGCTGTAATGTATGGAGAGAAAATGGGAACTTTCCAGGCAGCCACTGGTATGTCATTTTTTAGTTTTGGAAGCTGCAGGCCCTGCACTTCCTATATAATCAGATATATTTATCCCTCTCAGGTCTCTGAGGTGGTTGAAGAATAGATAGCTAGAGTCTCATAGTTAAATTTTGAGTTGTTTAGGAATCAAGAGGGTGTTCTGGATCTAAGAAGATATTTTTAAAATTATGAGGCAAGTTAGTATGAAAGCTGAGTTAGATATAGAACTTTAAACTCATGGAGATGGTTAGATAGTAGAATGTTAAAGTCAGGTGCCAAATACATATGGACTGGACATTGGGAATGTATGCTAAGCCATATAACTCTTATAATCGTGGCCTATTTATTTCTGTTGTTTTGTATTGTATTTATAGTTATAAGAAAAAGAACCATTATTTGGACTGAAAGGGAGAGCTGTTGGGGGGAAAATAAATACCTTAAACTGAAAAAAAAAAAAAAGAAGGGAAGAGGATGGTGGGGCTGAGGAGGAGGAGGGTGGAAGGGTGGGACTGGAGAGGGGAGTAGGGAGGGGATTGTGATTGAGATGTAACTTGAAGAAATAAAAAATAAATTATTAAAAAAAAAAGACAGAGCTGATATGTTCCCCAATGTCCCTTAACTACTTCTCAGATCATCCTTCCTATTCCATGAAGTACCAGATTCCCAGGTGTGGCTGCTTCATCAGTACACTCATGGTGAGAGCAAATAATAAACCAAAGAGTCTGTCACCCCTGAGAGTCCCAGAAGGATGCCGTCAGTTTGTTATTGTGCCATTCTCCTCTGTTTGGTCAGAATTACAGCAGAATGCCTGTGGCTAAGACACTTACTGTCTCTTGTGTTCCTCTGGGGCACCGGGGCTGCCTGGCTGTTGTTATTGGTGATTTGCCAGCACATATGTGTACAGGTGAGCATGCGTGTTCTATGTATGGGCACGAAGGCCAGAGGACAACCTTGGCTCTACTTTTTTAGGTCGTGTCTAACTCTTTTGTCTGCTTTTGAGACCTCACCAAGTAAGGTAGGCTGGCCGGCCATTATCTCCTGACACCTGCCTGTCTCACCTCCCCAGTACTGGGGCTACAAGTACATGCCTCAATTCCTGGTTTAATTGTGTGGATCCTAGGGGTCAAATTCAGGTTCTTGTGTTTGTGTAGCAAGCACTTTACCTACTGAGTTGTCCTTCCAGCCAAAATTAGCATTTTTAATTTTTTAAAAAGATTTATTTGCTTTGTTTTATATGTTTGAACATTTCAACTGCATGTTTATATGTGCACCACATGTGTGCCTGGCAGTCGAGATGAAGGCATCAGACCCTTTGGAACTGTAGTTAGAAATGATTGTGAGCCACCATGTGGATGCTGGGAGCCATACCCAGGTCCTCAGAAAGAACAAAAAGTACTTTTAACCACTGAACCATCTCTCCACCCCCCATTAGTATTTAAATAGTTGCTGATCATTTATAAAGATCAAGAAACAATGTCTAAAAATGCTTCAGCTTCAATGTGATTGATCCACTTGAATTTTAGTGTCCACATTTCATATGGATCAAATGGTCAGGGTCCATTCTTCTGCAGGGCACCTATTCACCTGCAGATAGAATTGGCAATGTGAAGTCCAACTCAGGAAACCTGGAGTAGTGTAGGGAGCACCAAGAAGAAAGGTGATGGGGCTGGGGAGTTGGTTCAGCTCTGAAGAGCACTTGCTTCTCTTCTAGAGGACTGGGGTTCAGTTCCCAGTGCCCATGTCAGGCAGTTCACAACTGTCTGTAATGCCAGCTCCAGTGGACCCAAAGGCTCTAGAAACTATGGGCACCTGAACGCATGTTCACATACCCACATGCAGACACATACACCTACCCATAATTTAAAATAATAATTAAAATAAATCTAAACAAGAATGAAAAGTACACGGAACTGGAAGCTGGCAGAGAGCCAAGGGTTTGATTCCTGACTAGAGACAGTTTGAAGGTTTGCTATTTATCCGAATGCTGTTTCGCAGTAGGGATACCTTCTCCAGAATGGTATTGGGTGATGTGGTCACTGTAGGGACATCAGCTCGTACCTGGGGCACTTAGATAGTTCAGCCTGCTATACAACTAGGTGTTGTACACTCTAGCCTTACTACATACACAAGCCTTTTTCTTTAGCAAAATGTGTTATGAGGCTCATGGCTATATAGAAAACGCTTAGACTATTTGGCACACAGTAAAAGGGGGTTGGTGTTATTGAAACATGCTTAAATCATATTTCTTCCATATAAAGGAAGGAATGAAAAATGGCAGGAAAACTATAAACCCAACTACACTACCTGCCTGATCACACAACGCTGACCTCTTGCCACTTGGCCGTGAAAGGTAATCTGTAAGATGATGAGGCCCCACACACATATCCAGGGTCCATAATTCCCTAAATAGTTGTGCTATATTCTGGGCCTCTGAGCTTTTCATCAGCCAGCTAATGGGTTAGAAAGAAGTAAACTTACTTGCCTTCTGTTTTCTATATAGACTAAATCCAGACATAGTGCAGAACAGACAGTACAGGGTGTTCATGCTGCCCGGAACAGCATCTTAGTTAATTTGTCATAAGCTAAGTGGTTTGCCAAGAAAGCATAATGCCCATGTGCATGGAAAAACACTTATCAGTGTGAACTTTATCATTTGGGTTACTCTAATTCGCTTATCAGGTTAACCATGTGTACATTCAGTCAGTCTGCAAAATTGGCCTCAGTATCTTACCGTCTGCAGTTGGTATTCTGGTTGTATATATTAAGTAACCTGATGGCAGATGCATTTGAAATATAATTTTTTTGAAAAAAGGTAAAACACAAATCTGTCAGTCCCCATCCCCCCCAAGGATAGACCATGTAGAAACTGACCTTTGAATGACCGTGTAATCAGTTAGGATGAGTCAGCTCATTGCTGATGGGATCAGCTCCACAGATTCAAGCCCCTTACTAATATGGAGCTAAGAACTGTTTGGAAAGCACTGAGAGGTGGAGGTTTGCACAGAGGTCAGATGGAAGTGGCCCCTATGTGTACCAGTACAAAGAGCAGTGAGCGGCTGGAATTGCTGAGTCAGTAGACTTTGTGCCGCATCTGCTTAAGCTCTTCAAGCACCTCACAAGACTATTGAGAGTTGCATAGTTCTTCACAGCCTCATCTGCCACAGTCAGCTTGACAACTTGGCAGTCTCCACAATGGTAGCCAAACAAGAAACCCTCCTTCACTTCTGCAGTTATCTACTTTCCATATGGGTTTTATAGAAACACAAGAGCAAACTGTCCAATCTGTGACTGACAGCAGATAATGGCATGCCCTGTCCACCCCAGATTCCAAAGCATTTTCCATTGTAGGCTCTTTATTTGCTCGTTTGTTTGTTGTGTGTCTGGTTTTGAGACAGAGTCTCTTATAGCTTCCAGTTGGCCTCCAGCTCCTCCTCCATCTCTCAAGTGCTGAAATACAGGTGTGAACCACCATGTCAGGCTTCGTAAGTGTACTCTTTGTCTGTCCTTCAATGCAGCTTTCACTGTTTATGAAGGTGAGAATACTCAGTTTTCATGGTTTGGAAACTAGAGGCTTGGAACACTGATCTAATCTTTGTCAGGCTAAGCTGAAGGCGGGGCCAGGGGAAAAACAGAAGCATTCAGGGCTAGGTCTTGGGCTGGAGCAATAATTCGGTAGAGACCTTGGATTTGAGACCTCCTTCTTAAGAGCTGAGGAGTGCTTTCTAACATATCAAGGATTACAAGAGCTCAAAGCTGCAGGGTTCTTCATTGTATTTATTAACTCACAGGGTTTGGAAATGACCACCCATTTCCATGTTCTAGTATAGCATTCCTCATTCCATACCCTGGAATGAAGAATCTTGTTTAGTTCTCTGGCATAAAGGGAAGTTGTAGTTTGGAACTGGCTGCAGACATGCACTATCATAGCTATTTAATTAGAATGTAGCTTAATTTTAAGATTAAAAATGAAATCACTTTTCATATCTCTATTACTGTGGATGAAAAAAAAACAATTCAATAACCACTGCCCTTTAGACTTCTAGTTCAGTTTTGAGTATTATTTCCAAACAGGACCAAGATGTATGTAAATAGCAGACAAATCATTTCTACACTAAATCTACTTAATAATCCCTCTCTTCCTTTGTCTTCTTTTCTTTTCTTTTTTTTTTTTTCCTAATAAGAAATCTAGAAAGGAGGCAGACTCAAGTTTAGATAAAGTGGTTGTCATACAAGCATGAGGATCAGGGTTCAAATCCCCAGAACCCTGCTAAAAAAATCAGCTGCTATAGCAAAGAGAGGCTGGTGGATCAGGTTAGCTAACTGGGTATTCACAGCAGTGATCAAGGGAACATGTCTCTGACAAGGTAGGAGTCAAAGGCTGACACACCCGTATCTGTTTTCTCACCTTCACATGAAGCACACGGAACACTTGTGTATGCATCACACCAACATCATATTCTTACCTACATTTTAAAAATCTGGGGAAATTCCATTTTTATCACTTTTTAGTGTTTTCCTATTTATATTTCATCTGAATGCCCCTTGATGGAAGGTTGTTCTGCAAACAGATGGTTTCAGTCTTTGTATTTATGGAACATGTTTTGTCCTGCACTGTGCTCCACTGTCTGAGAGCCCTGCTGACTTTTGGTCAGTGTGAGATATTCTTGCATACCACCTACTTGTTCAGTGGGTTCCTGTCTACCCACTATTTATCTGGGCACCACCACAGGAAGAAGAGCATGTTTAAATGTAGAAACGACTTCTGACATGTCAGAGGCTACAAACTCAAGTCATTTGTGAGTTGTGATCTCCAATTTGCTAGATACTAGCTACTTATTTTCTATCAGTCTCCCAATTACAGGATTATTTGTAATCCTGGAATTTGGAATAATATTTGGAAACTAGAGGCTTGGAACACTGATCTAATCTTTGTCAGGCTAAGCTGGCATCCACTCAAACTTCATGCTGTATTTTTCTCCTGCCATGTAACATTTGCATAGCAAATTATTCACTTTATAGACAGAGTCTCTCCTAGCTTACTTTATTGTTGTTAGTCCTGGTGTTCTAGGGATAAATGCATTATCATTTAAATGCATTCAAAGCACTTAGGCCCAATAAGGTAAATGAACCGGTTATCTCCCTATAATATAGAATAAATAGTATAGATCTAGCTGTCGGATTATTCCAGTCTGAAGTTCATACTTTACTCTTTGCAACAAATACAGCCAACTCCAGGTGTGCAAGTTTAGTGTTAGGCTTTACTTGTTATTGTAAAATTATACAATGTGGTGATTAGTATCACCAAGCCCAGATAACCTCAAATTAATTACAGCATTAGTCCCCCTTAATGGCACATACATAGGGCACATGAAAAGGACAAAAGCAGTTCTCATGTCTTTCATATATTTAGAGAGGTATGGTCTTGAGTTTTCTGAATTGGTGCAGGTTTTACTGTTGTGTTTAGTATTGGTGCTTGATGCATACCAAATCTGTCATGACAAGTAAAGGAAACTACCTTTTTAGACACGGAGAAAAGATTTTATAATAGCTGAATCCATGGCTGAGCAGATGGGCCCAGGGGAGGGTCATCATGTGTCCCTGCTGTGTGCTATTTCTGAAGTGTGAAATACTCGCTCTGTTCAGATGGCCAGGGAAAACCACCTCCCCCACGGAAGCATCTCATGTAGGGCTGTCAGACACAAAGGCCAGATGAGCCACATATGAACGTTAAAATTTTCTAGTTGACATAATTTTAGTATTACATTTCATTTAGCTTAGCATATCTAAAATACTGCATTTCAACTTGAAGTCAAAATAAAATTATTGTTGGGATTGTCTCTTTTATTTTTTAACTCTGTCTTTGAAACCCAGTGTGTTTTTCTATTTGTAGCTCATGGGAGCTTTGGTGAGTGGCTTTGCTGGTGCTCAGCAGCTGCATATGTCTGCTGGTGGCTGCACTGAGCAGTACAGGTGTAAAATTATGACAAAGTTAATTCATTAATTGACTGACACTTCAGACTGGAGGAAGAAAGGGATCACGTGACATGTCCACTCATATGTAAAATAAATAAATAAAAATCACTTCTTGAATAGGGAAATATTGACAGAACTTTCTAGAAAAAAATTAAAAAATAAAAATATTTCTAATGTTTATTTGCCCATGTTGAATGCTGTCACCCTGCAGAGCTGACTATTTTCATGGAGGGAAAAAAAGGAAAAAGAACTGATTTAATGTTAGCCACTTCTTCAAGGAAATTAAAACTCTACATTAGAGAGCCATAATGTGAACAAGTCCTTTCTTCACTCATGTATCTGGGTCTGGTGTTGCCATAGCCACGTACTTGGGCTCCAGAAGAATTAAACATTTTAGCTATCAGCCTAGCACTTTAATTCTTGGATAACTTTTCAAGTGAAGATATTTCTGTTCTATCAGATTTCCCCTCAGAAAGTATTGAAGTTTTCCTTTGATATTTGCAGAAGGTTAATGTTAATTGATTTTTTTTAATTTTTGTTTAAGCATGTGTGTATGGGTCTATGTGAATCAGTGAATATCATGCATGTGTATGTGTGCTTGCATGTTCATGAGAGCCAGCAGAGTGTTGTATCCTCTGGAGCTGGAGTCACAGGTGTTTATCAACTGCCAGACTTGGGTGCTAGGAAGCAAACTTGAGTCCTCTGGAAGACAGAAAGTGCTCTTAACCACTAGGTCATCTCTCCAGCCTCAAAGGTTAATGTTTTGATTTAGTATGGCCAGTGATCAGATGTCACACTGATGCCATTTCTGAAGCTTCCCTTCCCTCACTTGCAGGTGTAAAACCACACTCACATATCCACAATCAGTGTTCATTCACAGCCACTAGACACTGATCTGGCCCTTCCCTGATGCTCCTCTGGAGTCCAGACTATTTTATGCTATTCTGTTTTCAGAGGAAAGGAACAATGACTGTAAACTCTAAGTGAGGTGATGACAAACCGTCTTCCTGGCTGTACGAAAGATGATAACCCTCATTTTGACAATCTCTGATTTCAGAGTTTCTTGCTGTTGGCTGTTCAACATTTTGGTAGATTATTGATCTCAAGAGACTCATAGCAGATATTTGCCTTGGAGTAAATTTGAAATATATATATATCATCCATATGATGTTGGCTTCTCAGGCAGACTTGGCACAGTCCTGAAACATAATACATTTATTGAACTGTGATAACTGGTAAATTATTATATAATAGTAGTAAATTCCATCCTTCACCAGATTTTGTTAAGGCTCCTCAAAGTTGTGTTCCCAGCATTAGCCTTCTGTATCTCCTCTGAGCTGGTCTGACTTTAGGTTCCTCCTTCCAGTCAGTTTAGTGAAACTCCTCCCAGAATGCACCTGGATCAAGGACATCTGCCCTTCAGAAATCCCTTACTGACCTTCAAGACTTCCTTCACCCTTGATGTCACCTTTAGCAATATTCAGTCCATGGTTCCCTCACTCTTCTCATTCCTGTATTCAGACTTAAATTCATCTGTCTCCTTTTCCTATCACAGTAGAGTTTAACCTTTAGTGTTAAAGAATACCCAAAGATCTTTGATCTTTTTCTTTGACAAAATGATGCATAAGTAGCACAGAAAGTGCATGTGTAGTGTCAGTACATTTTATTGCAGTATATAATGGTAAACTCTTATTTCATCCCACTCCAAAAACTAAACAATACTAAACTAAATAATATTAATCCTGTGGTTAGAAGTGACACTCATACATAAAAAAATCCATTGTTTATCAATATAATTATACAACATCTTATTATTCCTACATCCAAGCTGAAAAACTGTCTGAGAAATACTGTATACTACTTATAAAATGCCAGTTTTGCTGGGCATGGTAGCACACATCTTTAATCCCTACAAGAGGCAGACAAAGCAGTGTGAGCCAGTCTGGTCTACATAATGAGTTGCAGACCAGCCAGGTTTACTAGTGAAACCTGCCTGTCTCAAATAAAATAAAATACTAATTTTTGCTTAATCTTGTGGAATGCATATATCTTGACTTAGTTTGGTCATTAGGAAATGGCATACTTCTTCAGAAACCAAGATAATCTTAATTCACACCATGGTGTCTGGTTCAAAACATGCAGACACGTGTTACCCACTGCTGTGTTGCAGTGGTTGGTTAGAGGTGAGGTTTAATGTTCTGTTGTTCACTTTCGGGAAGTCACTGTGAGCTTACGTGGAAAAGTGGCTCTCTGGCAGAAGTACACTTCCCATAGCAAAGGTGACACAGGACTGTGTTGGAATCTCATCCAGTCACTTTCATTGTGGAAAAGTTCTCCTTGGATAGTTGGCGGGCCCCATTGGGAGAGCTTATTTCATCCCAAGGATTTTCCTGACCTGGTGATAGCAATGTGGTCCCCAGATGGGCAAGAACACACTGTTCTTGTATAAGGCTATTTCCTGTCCAGTTTTCTTTGCTTAATGTGCAGTTACCTTACAAGTCATACAAACGAGATTGAAGGAACGGCATATTGTGTGATGTCAGTATTTCTGTTTTGTGAAAATGATTCTAAGAACTCCCCAGAGTCTCCCCACAAGACTGTGTCAGCTTCTGGACCTTGGGACGGCCCATGCTGGCCTGCCTCCTCCTTGGAAATCTCTGCTGGGACTTGATGCCTTGGTGCCTCGTGGGGAAGATGCTTTCTGTATGTTTAAGCCTCAATAAATTTCTGTGTAGTTATTTTTAGAATAGAGCATCTCACAATTTAAGGAAATTAGTGTCGCGTCCCCCCTTGTCCATCAAGGAATGACGCAACTCACAAAACTCTTTTCCAGCAGTTTATTCAGGTCCCTTGAAAACAGTCTTTCGAATAATGGGGCAGACCCAACCCATAGGCTAAATACTAAATGAACAGCCAGTCAAGTAAAGCCAAGTGGTGCTATCTTAGAGGTCCAAATGTATGTGGAAACAAGCCAGATCAGCAGTCTATGCCAAATATGAACTTATTATCATAGAGAGCGCTCACCGTCGGGCTGGTGGAAGGCGGAGACCAGCGCCATCTTTAGGGCGCGGCACTTCGCAGCTCTCTACAAATTAGCTCTCTTCAGAAGCAAAACTTATATTTAACTCTTGATTATTAAAACTTCTGTTCAAGGCATACTCTACCACATGTTGTAGTGGACCACTACTTTTCAGGGAGGAATTTTATTTTCCTGTAAAAGAATAAAGACCTGCTACATTTCCATTAGAAAGGTGGCAATCTTGAAACCCAGTCCTGCAGAAGCCAGTTTATATGGATGAGACAACCCCTCCCCCCATTCTGCTTCTGCTGGAAAAAGAAAGAAAAGAAAAAGAACAGCAGTAGGGGGACAGATAAAGAGAGGTGAAGAGATGGGGGCACTTTGTCACCCTTCTGTCTACCAAAGGATGATAAAGACTTATGTATATGTTAGTGAACCCTGGGCTTCCATAGGATGAAGCAGGGAACAGAACTAAAGGCTGCATCCATATGCTTCATGAACTACAGGTGTCAAGAGTAGATGGTGAGACAGAGTCCTTGCTCCTGGTTTCTTAACTGAGCTCACCTTGGAGCTGAGGGAATGGCTCAATCTGTTAAATGCCTACTTTGCAGTGTGAGGACCAGAGTTCAGTCCCCAAAGCCCACGTATTAAAAATGGGGTAGTGCAGTGCAGGGCCGTGGCTCACAGGCCATTTCTTGTCAGGCTTGATCATCTGAGTTTGATCCCAGGGACTAAGTAATGTAGTAGAAGAAAAAGCCCAACTCCCACATGTTGTCCAATAACCTTTACATGTATGCAGTGCTACATACATACACATGCACTCGTACACATACCATGTATACAAAATAAATTAGTAGGATTAATAATTAATAAAGCCAGCTTTGATTTTCCAAACTTGTGATCCCAGCTCTGGGAAGACAGAGATGAAGATGTCTGGTCCTCCCTTGCCAGCCAGTCAATCTAGCCTACTTGGCAAATTCCGGGCTAGAGGGAGAACCTGTATCAAAAGAAGGTAGAGAACAACTGAGGAACCGAGGTTGTCCATGGCCTCCCACACACACACATGCACAAACGCCCGTGAACATGCACACTGTGTGCTTTGCATTGGTTTTTACATTTTAAACTTTTCTACTACAATTACCATACGATATATTTTTTAAAGATTTATTTATCATGTATACAGTGCTCTATCTGCATGTATACCTGCAGACCAGAAGAGGCCACCAGATCTCATTATAGAAGGTTATGAGCCACTATGTAGTTGCTGGGAATTGAACTCAGGACCTCTGGAAGAGCAGCTGGTGCTCTTAACCTCTGAGTCATCTCCCTAGTCCCTCCACAAGCTATTTTTTACACTGAGAATTTGACTCACTTCTGTCTAATTGAAGCCTGTCTCAGCTAAATGCTCACATTGCAGGTCACACAGCAATATCTGTGACATTGATGGCCCCATGAAATGACTCTCTAGATAAAATTCCCTTGGAAGACTAAGCAACATTCCAATCCTTTATGTGTGTGAACTCAAACCTGTAAAGTTTAAGCAGGTGTCATACTCTCCAAAGCAGAGTCTGTCTTCCCGACTGCTTCTGGGGGCAGGGGGAGGCAAAATGCAGTGGGGAATGTAGAGTATGTAACAAGAGCTGGTGGGAGATAGTTTTTAACCATAAACACATTCTCACGGCAATACAGAAATATCTTTGTTCTTTCTTAAGCCCTCCTCTGTTTGTTCACTCTCTGCTTATGATTGTTAGTGCCACCCTTCCTCTCAAATCCACTCAGAGTCCCCATGTTAGCATCACACACAGGAGCCTGCCCCCTTTGCAATGTTTAGTCATGCTGTATGGCATCTGACCATGAGCATCAGAGCATTTTATCTGGTGAAATATTTGAGTTTAGAAAACCTCATGCCATAGACTCATAAAGAAGATTTTATTTTTCTGTTTAATTTAGGACCCATACCCAATGAAGTCATGCAATAATACATGTATTAATAATCTACAGAATCAAGATAGAACATCAACTCCTTGACCCTCAACCTGTCTTTTGTCACATCCCGAAAGAAAGCTTCTATTTTCCATGTCAGACTACTTGTTAGACCATTTTAGACACATGATGCTCACAGGGAGGCTGAAGTGACAGTCCTCTGCTGTTGGGTGGCTGAGTTTCTGAGCCAGACCAACCTGTCACAGGCTCCACTGTGGGAACAGCCAGGTGGACTTGACCTGAGCCTTCAGAAAATAGCAAGGCTCAAATAAAAAGCATTTGTGAGAACAGAACCACAGGCTTCAGCATCTTAAGGCTTTTCTTCCCTTTTTACATGGTGTGATTCATCCTCACCTGAGTTTGAAGGCATCTAACTCAGCGTTTCTCTCCCCTTCACATCCTTTCTGCCCTTTCTCTCACCTCCATCACTCCCTGGTGGGAAATCAGATTTGGAGTGAAAGCATTGTGAGAGAATCGTCAGTGCAGCTAGCTGTCTGGGGCTGAGAAGAGATTAAGCATGAAGCATTTAAAGCACCTCTTCGTGGTTTTGGGTAAAATATATTATTATTATTATGTGTGTGTGTGTGTGTGTGTGTGTGTGTGTGTGTGTGTGTGTGTGTGTGTGTGTGTGTGTGTGAAGAGAGAGAGAGTGAATGTGAATGCACGTGCATGGACCAGAGCTCAAAAGCTGAGATTTCGTGATGATCTGTAGGAGTCAGTTCTTTCCTTCTGCCATGTGGGTTCCAGGGACTGCACTCAGGTCTTCAGGCTTGACAGCACAAGCAACTTTACCAGCTGAGCCATCTCATCAGCCCTATTATTATATTACTATTACTATTATTATTATTATTATTATTATTATTATTATTATTATCTACTATTAATACCACTACTACTTCCTCTTCTCCTTTCAAGACTTATTTTAAGTCATGTGTGTGCACATGAGGGTGGGCGCCCTCAGAGGCTAGAGGCATCAGATGCCCTGAAACTGGAATTACAGGCAATTGTAAGCTGCCTGACAGGTCCTGGGACTTGAACTGTGATCCTCTGGAAAAGCAGTTTGCTCCCCTAACATATGAGCCATCTCGCCATCCGTGGTCCTCATTATTTTAATGCTTGTAAACCAACTCCCTTTTTTAAAGCTTGTAAACCAACCCCATCTTTTCCGTTGGAAGAAACTCAAGTCAAGAGGCCTTATCTGACAGGGCCACATCCTCAGGTGTAACAGGTCCAGAGGTGAATGTCCTCTTATAAGATAGATGCCTCCTTTTGCCAATGACTTGCAGTCAACAAATCATTTGAAAAAGAAATTCCATAGATATCATTTTTCACATTAGAGTAACAATTGAATGTATTATGTAGACTGAGAACTTTTTAAACCATTTTAACTTCAGATCTTTCCAAACGCATACCAAAAAATATCTTCCACTGGGAGCCAGATCAGGCTGGTGAACAACATGCACATGGAAGACTACTGGGCAGGATCTCAGCCTTGGCATGCCCCCACAGTAAACTGTGCTCCTTGGGTAGTGACTGGCTGTTGATTAGAGCCCTGATCTTTACCTGAAGAGGTCAAAAACTCAACCAGGCAAGACTGAGACTCCTTTCCTACTTGAGTTTAGCAATGCAGTGGCCTATGTCTAGAGTATAACAGCTTACAAACTCAGCCAGCCTCTAAGAGGAAGAAGCATTTGTGGAAAAGCTTATCTGTTCTTAACATGAACAGACTTCTTTCCATATCCCTAAACAACAGAGCAACCATTTGCACAGTATTTACATTGCATTGCAAGTAATCTTGAGATGGTGTGAGAAACACAGGAGCGTGTGAGTAGGTCATGCAAACTCATTGCCATTTTGTGTGAGGGACTGTGACTTCTGTGAGCTTTGGTAACCAAGGGATCCTAGACCTAATCCAAGGGGTACCTGTCGTTGGTCCCTAAATTTTTCAGAGCCTGTGTACTCTTAGGCTCGGAGGCCATTATCCTGCCTGCCTTGTGGCTCCTGTCTCTGGCATGATCTTCTCTGCTTTGTTTTTAATTGCATGTATACAAGGTGGGGGTGTGGTATGTGCACATGAGGGAAGGTATCCGTGAGGGGTCCAGAAGCATCCAGTCTCCCTGGAGCTAGAGTTACAGGTGTTTTTGAAATGCCCGCCATGGGTGCTGGGAACTGTAAAAGCAGTAACCATTCTTTTTTTTTTTTTTTTTTTTTTTGGTTTTTCGAGACAGGGTTTCTCTGTGTAGCCCTGGCTGTCCTGGACTCACTTTGTAGACCAGGCTGGCCTCGAACTCGCAAAGATCCGCCTGCCTCTGCCTCCCAAGTGCTGGGATTAAAGGCGTGCGCCACCACTGCCCAGCAGCAGTAACCATTCTTAACAGCTGAGCATCTCTCTGGCCCCTGGAATTCCCTTGCTGTCCATGTAGGGAAGCTCTGGTTATAGTTATTATCTCTTGTGACTCCTCTAAATGTGCATTTGGGTCCAAAATGTCTGTTCAGTAGTCACCTCAACTCAATATTCCCCTAGGAAATTCAGGTGACATTTTATATGACTAATCTGCACACTGTTTATGCCGGAAGTCTTATGCACACTGTTTATACTGGAATTCTCTGTGAATGTGCTTTTTATCTGAGGGCCTGTTTTTGGTAACCTTTTATATTATCCCTAAAATATTCCTATGCACTGAAAAATGGGCTATGCTAATAAGGACCTATGAAATCCCATACAAATATGACCAGGATGATTATACTAATCAAAGCCAAGTCAATCTGTGCTGATCCTGCTCCCACAGGCAGCATTTGTTCTTGGCTGCTTTGTAGTTGCATTGGTTTGTTGCAAGTCTTTTTTCTTGGTAGACTGTCAGTTACTTTAGGATAGAGTTGTACTTTATTCATTTGAAAATAAAGAAAAGTTCAAGAAAAAAATTACTATGATACTTAGGGATGACCACACTCGGAACTATTGTGGAGTTGCCAAGGTAATTCCAGTGGGATATTTAACTCCAAAAGCAAAAGAAAAAGAAGAAAGGCTTTATAGTCAAGGGGCAGAGTAATGGGTTGGGGGCCTGGGCTTGCTAAAAGAAGACCCCATGAGCAGGAGCTGCTTGCTAAGCCAGCTTGGATGGTGTGAACACAGACCATTGCTAGAAGGGTAAAGGGTAAGGAACTTGAAATATGTCACAGTATTCTGGTGTCAGCTCCAGGGTTCCCTCAAGGACCTTGTTACAACTAGGATAGTCAAAAGGAAGGCTACTCCCTGGAACATGTGGACAAGAGGGTCTGGGGGAACTTGCTCAAGTTTGGTCAAAGAGTCTTTGTCACCTACACGCCTAAAGACTGTGTGGTCAACATTTAAAACAGAATTTGGGCAGGTTCTGTAAACGCCTGTGTGTAGCATTTTCAGAGCAAGAAGCACCAGTGGAGTCTACAGTAGTCGCCCATGAGCACAGGGGAAGCAGGAGATACAAGCCGGGCAGCAGATGATGCTAGAGAGCATGGTCATCAATGGGCTTTGCAGTAAGTCCAGGAGCACGTGGTGGCTGAGAGAAATAGTGTATTAACCTGAGCCAAAGACGGGGGACTGGAGAATATGGCCCCATCAGAAAGATTTATATATCTGGGAGAGGAAACCCAAGTTTGAATTCTCATTTTATTTTATGGAAACATTAACCCTTAAACAATTAACTGTCTTACCTTGTTAATTTTCAAGTTTTGTGAGGCCCTTTGTATATTTTTATAGGCAAATATGCTCAACAAAAACAATATCTTCATGACTCTACAAGAATAACTGAAGAAGGGAAGAATGAACTACAAGAGACCAGGAATGGAGTTAGAGTAGTGTTCAACCTTGACACAGTACCCAGTGGGCCACAGTGGTGCCATTCTTTTTTTCTTGTTGTTCTTAGGCCTTGAAGGATTAAGAACAAAGGAAGAAATTGAGTTAGGATGGATTATATTTAACATGACTCTAATAAAAGTGAAGGTCAGTCCCAAGCCCTGGGGCCTTGTCACAGTAGCTGCCTTGGTGTTTAGGTTGGGAAGGGATTTAAACTGCCCAGACATTTGTTTTACAGAAAACAGGAACTTAAGAGAGAGTAGCATAGTTCCTCCTTGACTGGACTCCTGGGAATGTAAGAAAGAGGTTTGAGGTTGATTTCTTTTGAAATAGAAATGTATTAAAATGCTAGTAAACTAACAGTTCATTGGACTGGAAGTCAAACTTCTTTTTGTTACTTTATCACTCAAGGTTAATTGTTCACTTGTCTTTGGGGACTGTGTGTTACACAATTAGAACATTGTTACGCTGTTGTTCCAATGGTATACGCCCACAAGGCGATTCAAAAGGGCCTACAGTATACTGGGATTTCTGTGAGCTGAAGCTAGCAATCTTTCCTCCTACTGCTGACAGCAGTTGCACAGGAGCCTTCCTTCAGAGAGTGGATGTGTCTGGGTGGCCAGTGGAGTTGTCTGAGGTGAGCCCTGGGCCTAAGAAAACCAGAGTTCTCTTCTTCACCTTCCTCTGTCTCATGTGCGCACATGGGTATGAAGTGTCTGAGTACACTGGTGGGATTGTGACCCTTCAAAGCCAAGTGTCTCTTCTATTATTAGCTCTAGTAAAGTGTTCAGAAAGCAATTCGCAGCTCAGGGCATAGGAGTTAAGGCTGTGTAGGCTCCACCAGCGAGGTCCTGTACTTACACAAACATGATTTATCTTTTCCTTTCTATAGTCCATTTATTTCCCGCCTACTTTCTTCACCTCAAGGTGCCCTGATGAAATCATAATTCTCTGTGAAGAGGCCTTCTGTCACCATGGAAATGATAGTGTTGAGTCTACAGTTTTATGAATGTGTTGTCCTTCCCAATAGTGTAGGTGAAGAAGCAAAACCCATCATGGCCACAATTTGAAAGGTTTTAGCTTATCCTAAAGTTGTTCTCTCTCTCTCTCTCTCTCTCTCTCTCTCTCTCTCTCTGTCTCTCTGTCTCTCTCTTTCTCTCTCTCTCTCTCACACACACACACACACACACACACACACACACACACACACACACATACACACACACAGAAAATTAAATCTAAATTTAGAGGTAAATGTTCATCCCAAAGTAATGTTACAAGCTTCTGAGAAGAAAGTAAAGATGAAACATGAAGGTTTTTGTTTGTTTTATTTTAGAGTTGGGGAAAAAAAAAACTCTCTAATTCCAGAACTAATGTGATAAATGGCAGAACACTGTGTTTGAAATTAATATAATTAGTCCTGTGACCTGAGTGCTACCCATTGGATTCTGTGGATGTTAACTCTGAACTTAGTGCCACCATATGTCCTGGCTCATCACGGCTGCATTTCATTTTTTTTTAAACAAGTTAATAGTTTTATGCCTTCCATAATAATAACTCTCCCTCCCTGTGAAGTTCAGAATTGCATTATGGTTGTTCTTTCTCTGAGAGACTGAGAAGTTGTCGGTGGTACATAGTCCCCAGGAAGTCAGAATAACAGGCGCTAAGTTAGAGAGTGAACACAGGTCCACGCTTGTCGCTTGACCTCTGCTGGCATCTCAACCCAGCTTCCTGTGAAGGCTCCTTTGTGAGCTAAATCTTGGTTTCAGATCTTAATTCTGTTTTGGCTTTGAGAGGCCAGTGCCCACTCCAGAGTCACACTGAGCCTAGGCTGACTCAGAGGAAGGGCCCCTCCTGTTGACTCATCACCCCACTTCCTGTGGGTATGAAGATTCCTTTGGGGGCCTCCCAGTCGAGTAGTCCCTTACCATAGCCTATAAGGGCTGGGATGCACCAAAGGATGTGAACCCAATGCTTGAAGGCCATACTTGCTCTTCTGCTCTTTATCCCCACAGAAAGGCCTTTTTTTTTTTTAACCTCAGGATAGATTGTATTCTGGAGAAAGAGAAACATTGAAGAAACATAATCAGAGCCTTTTCATCATGTTGTGTTTGTTTCATTAAAGCATTTAAACACTTGCTCTTAAATGCCCCCCTTGGCTGTACAAGCCACTTTTTTTTTTTTTTCAAGACATAGTCTCTCACTGGCCTGCAACTTATCAAATAGGCTGACTGACCAGCAAGCACTGAGGATCTGTCTGTCTTCCAGTGCTGGGATTACAAGCACAAGATACCATAGCTGGCATTTGTGTGTGTGTGTGTGTGTGTGTGTGTGTGTGTGTGTGTGTGTGTGTTTCTGGGGGATGGAAACTCGGGCCCTTCAAGCACTTTCCCAATCAAGTTATCTTCCCAGGCCTGGCGTACAGACTTCCATAGAGGGACATAATGCCCACCTATAGAAAGTTGTAACTCAGACAATCCCATGGGTGTAACAATAACCATTAAAGGGAAGACCATGAATTGAGTAAGGTGGCAGTGAGGGAGGGGGATGAGAGGGATTGATAGGAGGAAAGAGAAGGGAGATATCATATAATTATATTTTAAAGAGTAAAACTGTATCTTTTAATGTAGAACCATATTTTTTAAAATTTGTGATGCTTGGCATTGTTCAGGATGTGGGGAGTTCATTTTGCCTCTAAGATAACATAGGCCTCCTGAAGAGGAGACAGTGCTTACCATGTTTCCTCCTCTTTTGCTACTTTATTAAGAATCTGGTTGAGGGTCTTCTCCACCATTTCCTTTGTTCATTTGCAAGAGTTCACAAGAGGATGATTAAATTGTTGGTGCCATAGGTCAGATGCCTTCTGATGGGAAAGTCACGGTGGCCCACGTCCAGTGGAAGAGTGTCCAAAATGAACACTCACCATGTAGGATATCTCACTGTCTACAGTAATCCCTGCCCTCCTAAGAGGACATGATGACCCACTAGCCAGCCACAGCCACAGCCATAACCAGAGCTCCAGTGATCTCCTCAGGAAAGGGCTCACAAATGGTGAGAAAGTAACAGATACCCACCAGGGATCACCATATTGGGATTATAAACTTCAACTTCCAGATACCCTCAGTGGTAATTGCTAAATTTGGAGCAAACTTTCCACTTAAAAATCCAATATTTGGATCCTGAAAAGCAATAGGCTTCTATAAATTGTTTTTCCCCTTACCTAAAGATATTATATGATATTTAAAGGTTTTAGGGGATTAAGGACGCAGTTGTGAGGAAGAGGAGCTACTTGGGGATAATGCACGTTAACTGATCATGTTATATTTCTTCAATAGCTTTTGGATTAGGTAATTGATTGCGTTGTGATGGAAGGGGTGAGGGAAGGCTGAAACTTACGATCATAAAGTTTGTGCTGAGTATGTATGTTCGTGACAGTTCTCAGTTGGCACTTATCTGTGTGTCTGTTTTGTGTTACATGAGTTTGATAACTTACTTTGTCTTCCTGTCTACAGTGTGAATAAATCAGAAATTATTTAACATTCTGTGTGCCTCCTCAGAATGCCTACCTATGTGCCAATGAGAGTGCTCAGAAAAACAGGCCATTGGATCTGGAGGAAAGAGAGGCTGTAGCTAAAAAACATTTTAAAGGCCGAAGTGTAGTACAGCGGCACTCACTTAGCCTGTACGAGGTACTGGGTTCACTCTCCAGCAATGCATAAGTAAATAAGAAAGAAACACAAAAAGAATGAATGAATGCTAGCAGTCACAGGGCTAGGCGTTGGCAGGTATTGAAAGCAGTGGTGTTTGTTTTCAGGAAGACCACAGGAAATGTCAGGAATTGATGCTTCAAAGCACCTGAGAAAGTCCTATGTAAAGATAAGAGACACATAAAACAACCTGAGGGGCCGACTATCCATTGTGATTCTGTTCACCCCTCTACATTGTGCATATCCAATCGCATTCCCAAAAGGTACACATACAGCAACACATCAAAAAAAATTTTTTTTTTGTTGAGATCTACTCTAACATATAGAAGGAATATGGGTCTACAGTGATTATAATTGTAAAAGGCTCCATGGAACAGGACCCTAATGAGATGTCAGATTGCAAAGGGAGCAGTGACCCAGTGCCACACGCTGGACTCCCCTCAGGATACTTGCCTTTAAGCACTCTGTTGGCCATTACTGAAGCAGATTCTTGCTTGAAGAGGATCTGGATTTATGAACCTAGCATTCGGTGTTTTGTTTCCTGTTAATCAGTGCATATGATTTGGACGTGATAGATAAAGTTTAATTACCAGAGCATTATTATAAGGTCTTTCTGGAGAAGCTGGCATAAAAGCTGTGTGTGTGTGTGTACATGTGTATGTGTGCACAAGTGTGCGTGTGTGCACGAGTGTGCATGTGCGTGTGTGTTTCAAATGCTTCCTATTGAAATGATAAGTGTATAGAGCATCAGGATTGGATTGTACTGCCGCAGTTAAGGGGCATTTTCCCTCTTGCTGTGTTTTCATATTTGGTGGTAAGTCAACAACCAAGTTTCAGTGGTCATTAGCATGCCACAGGGGAAGTGGAAATGTTTCCATGCACAAATGCAAATAACTCAGGACCAGAAAAGAGCAACTGTCTGCTGCAATGACTGACGGCCAGGTCAGGCTTGGGTTCCCACATTTGTGCTCCACTCCCACGAGCAAGATGAAGCAACAGTCTGCTCCTGTGTACCGAGTTCCAATTCTTATATCTGGGACAATAACACCCAGCAAAGAGATGCAGGGGTGGGTCCTCCAGAGCCAGAAGGAAATCTACATATTGCTTCACCTTGTAGCTAAAGCAAGTGCATTTCACATTTCTTCGAAGCCCTGGGACAACATGATGCTAAATAAACCTTCACGTAATTCCAAGAAAATGAAAGTCCTTCCTCCCAAGCCTCACTTTACAAATCTGAAGGCTGTCTATAAAGAAAAAAAAAAAGAAGCAAGCCTGTTACATGATGACACGTGGCAAGAGCTCTCATCTGCTTATCATGCCTGTCACCTAAGTGGGAAAGATAATTAACTAACTTTTCAAGAGATCTATGTGGGGGAGGGGCTGGCTTTTAACTACAGCACGTTACCAAATGAGAGCAGCTAATAAATCTAGGAGCGTTTGTTTTTAAATTGTGCTCTAACAGCAAGCAGAAGGAGATGCTGTGGTAGGAGAGCTCTTAAGTAATTAGGATTGGAATAAGAGAGGGGGGCAAGAGAAGGAATTTAATGCAGCATCTTCCAATGCTTCCTGAATACGCTCCCTGTGATGCACTGGCTGGCGCTACTTCATGTTCATGGTCAGGCTGCTCAGGGACCCTACTTCCCCGTCTGTGTGCCTCCACTGTTGCTGCACGATGCATCATTGCCAGTGCTGGGTACACAGGAAACAGCAGTGTGCAGTGTAAGCTTGAAAAATTCAGACTATACCAGATGTTCACTGGGGTGGAAGTAAGTGTCCTGTGCAAACAGACTCTGCTGCCCCAGGAGAGGGGTGCTTGCCACCCTCAGTGGCGCTTTCCTGCCCAGACCACCCTGCCCTCCCAGAGTTTGCACACCATTTAGCTGCTGCTTGACAGGAGAAGCCCAGCACCCAGACGCATGTACTCTGTCCACATCCTTCAGAGCGGGTTCTTTCCAATGTAAACAGATCCTAGAGATATTAGCTCTGTTTGCCCCAACACAAGCCTGCCATCAGATAAGTGTTCGCTTAGCAAACACATTTGCTGCACAGGCCAGAATGGTTCATTGGTTAGCATTACTTCTTCCACTTAGAGAGAAACATTTTTCCCCTAGTGGGTGGCCACTGCGTTCATTGTTCAGCAGCACAGAGATGCAACGACAGCAAATGTGCAGGGAGAAGGCTCAACGTTGCAGTGGGTACATGGGCTGCACCTGCCAGGGCTGTTGCCAAAGGTCACCCAGTTGGCCGGGCCACTAGGTGTCTCCTGCACAGTGCCCCATTTAGGACCAGATTTCCCTAGAGCAGAGGAACTGAGGCAGGCAGGGACGGTGAGGACAGGAGAACTCTCACCCCTCACCCTGCATAGCTGCTGGGTTCTAGCTGCCTGACCCTTTGCCTGTATCATCTACTGCTTCATCCTTTGGGCATCTCCTGGTTACTCAGCCTCTCACCTGAGTACCTAGCTATACCTCAGGGAGCCATTCAGCTCATGGTCTTGCTGGTCTGTGATCCCCAACAGTGTTCACATGGCTGCCTGCCCTGCCTGAGCCTAGCCTCTTGAGTTGGAAGAATTCCCTTGAGGTACTTGGCACAGTCACCAAGACCAGCAGGGTTTAGGGGCCAGGTCATTAGCAGTGCACGAGTTCAAGAGAAGTGGCATCCTGGGGACCGTCACTGTACACATGTGGAATCCATGTTGGCTTGCTGTGTGTCAGGAGTGTATGTCATGTTGAGTCTGAATATTCTGACAGTGTCTTCTAGAGCTCAGAGTCTTTAGCTTAATGTCAGGGTCAAGATAGCCCTAGTAGACAGCCTGACTCACCGTTCCTTTTTAGACACAGGCAAGAACTCCTCCATTTCCTGGGGTGTGTACTGGAGGCTTCCCTATAAGTAAACATCACCCTATTATTTTCTTATATACCTTCGAGGATGGGTGGTCAACCCAGGTACTACTTTCAGCCTACGTTCTCCATACCCTGTATTTGGCAGAGGTGTTCACCCACCCACCACTCTGCTGCCACAGCTAGCAGCCCTGAAATGTCTCTCTTCTTGCATAGTGTTAACTAACAGCTTCTCTATGGGACTAAGGAGGCACAGCCTTCTCTCAGGGAGAGCAGCATGGGCGTGAGGGGTAGTAGAGGCAGATACAAAATAGGCTTATCTCACATCTGACTTACCAGCATGGGTGCTAGATCTAACTCTGTTACACTATTGTCCTGTTATTCTAGGCATACATATATTTGACCCCCCCCCACACACACACGGGTTTACCATCGTTCTTTCTGCTTGTTACATGGAAGCTGAACTCTCCCACCAAGACCATAGGACTCACACCTAGACCTCAGACCTCTCCTCTGCTTGCTCCTCCTGCTCTCCTCCTGCCCCAAGAGCAGCAGAGCTCACTTGCTCTCCTGACTCCTCTCTGTGACTCTCTCCGTGTGCTTAAGATCCTTCCCTGAGCACAGAACATTTTTCCAATCCCAGTGTCCTTTCTGTGCTTACGTCATTGCTGCTTCTTGGAAGGCAGGGGACACCCTTTAGACCTCCTGTCCGAACCCTATGTCCCTTGCCTTGGACAGAAACAGGCCCAGGGTCTGACCATATTCTTCTTAATCAGGTATCTGCAGACATGTCCTTTCCCAGTGCACCTGGGTTGTTGACATTGCTTGATGTGGAAGGAACCAGGCAGGAGAGCCCAGCAAAAGTTATGGAGACTGTGTAGGGTCTCATTGGAAACAGGTTCACTTTGGTTTCGTTTGGTTTGGATTTCAAGACAGGATCTTGCTATCCAACTTAGCCTGGACTGGAATTCACTGCGTACTGCAAGCTGGCCTCAAAACTGTGATAGTCCTCTGGTCTCACCCTCCTGAATGCTGGGACTACAGCTGTGGACTACCCATACCCCAGCATATATTTTGCGCATTTCCTTCTACTCTGTCAACTGAAGAGGATAACTATTGAGTGATGAGACGCTTCATTGATGTTGCTTCTGTCTGCTAGTAGCAATTGTTCAAATCCAGTTTTTGCTCTTATTAAGCAAGGAAACCATGTTTTAAAGAAGAATATCCAATAAGGAAGCATTTACCACCTCTGGGGGCTCCCAGTGAAGGGGCAGGATTGATGTTTCTGTCGCTCTAGTTTTGCCTTTTTCATGGAAAGTACAGAGCCACTACTTACTTCCTCTGTGGCGGTCTCTCTTCATGGACTAGAATCACTAAGTCTCAGGTAGCTTGGAGTAGCGTGGTCACTTATAGAAGACTCAGCTCATCTGGTTTACCCCATCCTCAAGCCACACCCACCCACCTGTGGAACCAGCATTTGCTACTCTGTGGGTTCCTTTCTCTCTCCTACCCTTCTCCACCCCTTCACTTCTTCCCTTTCAACACCCTAACACTAGATAGAAGAGAAAAAAAGGATAGCGGAGAAAGGGCATCATTAGGCTGCCTGGTGATTATGGGCATCAAGTTCCTTGGGACAAGTTTAATCTTCGCCGTCAGGATATCTAATTTCTTTTCCTTATTTCTTCCTTGCACACGACTACTTACCAAACAGCAACAAACAGCATCCAACCACCAACCAGCAAACACCTATTAGGACTCTAGCATTTATATATCCTCTGAAAAGTCCCCAGAATACCAAATACTCTGGAAGAAACTATCTGCAGCTGGCAAAACCACACCCCTGCCAGAGCGTGATACTCAAGCCATAGCAGCTGCTGCCAAAGCAGCCCCATATCCCCACACCATAGTCAGCTGCTGCCGAAGCAGCCCCATATCCCCACACCATAGTCAGCTGCTGCCAAAGCAGCCCCATATCCCCACACCATAGTCAGCTGCTGCTGAAGCAACCAACCATACCCCATACCCCACACCTGGGATTAAAGTGAAAACATATTCTCATAGCATTCCTGTGTTTCTTAAAGAAACCAAAATTGCAAAATTCTCACTACAAATCCAAGACCTCACTAAGTGTAGGCAATGCAACCGAAATGGGCTGTGGTCTGACTCTGCCTATTGGCTATCGCTAGTCTAAAGAGCAAGTTAATTCCAGCAGATGTATGCTGGAATTTTATGCCACAGGGCTTCATGACTAGTATTTAGTCTGCCCTGAGGTATTACTATATATTGAGTTCTGTCAGGGGCCTTGAGATTCCTATGTACCAGGGCTTAGATTTGGAACTCTTACCTCAAATCATCACATCTCTACTGTTCTTGTTTGGGAAGAACAAAAAGGTGAATGACCCATGTCTTAGTAATTCTTTAATTGTTGTAACAAAGCAACATGACTAATGGCAACTTATAAATAAAGCATTTCATTTGGGGGTTCATGGTTTCAGAGGGCTGGAGTCCATGACCATCATTTTGGGAAGTATGGTAACAGGGAGGCAGGCATGGTGCTGGAGCAGTAGCTGAGAGCTTATATCTGCTCCACAAACATGAAGCAGAAAGAGCTAACTTCATTGACATAGGTTTTTGAAACATTACAGCCCACTCCCAGGGACACACCCTCAACAAGGCTACACCTCCTAATCCTTTCCAAATACTTCCATTGACTGAGAACCAAGCATTCAAATACATGAGACTACAGGGGCTGTTCTCATTCAGAGCACTCTAGAATGTGAACTCAATTAACCCCAAATCCATCATATGTGAAGCAGACTTTCAGGGATATCCCTATTTGGCTGAGGATACTTAATCTCAGGGAATTTGAGTCACACTTACGATCACCCAGCTTGCATATGGGGAAAGGAAGACGTGAATCTGATGGTGGTAGGCAGCCAGCTCACTTGGCTAAATTCCAATCCTGCTTCTTAGGAGCTTTGCATCCTTGAGAGATTACTCTCCCCACTGAAGCCCTCTCTCCCCTCCTTTTACAGGAGCCAGGACTATCTTGCTAGCATTTCAGAAGGATCAAATTAAATGTGGTAACTCATGAGAAATGCCCAGACAGACCCGAGAGATGCATAGGAAGGTACTTGAGAACAGTAGCTAGCATCTTCCTACAGTTCTTTAAAAGATGTTTTTAGATTTCTACTTAGCAGTTCCTTTAAAATACAATTTGCAAAGAGATAGAAAAGAGCCAGTGAGGAGGTGATTTGGTCTCATTCCAGGAGTATTTTAAGGTTCTATCCCTTTTACAGAGGTTACAGCCAATGTCAACAAGTACTTGGTTTGTCTAATCTTTCTGTGGTTTGCATAGAAGGTAGATTGGATGTTTTTCAAAGTTGGGACTTCCTGTTTTTCCTCATCTATGTTTTTCCTCATTGAATTCTTCAATTTTTGCACCAGCCAAGAAAACATTCAATATCATCATGTGGGACAAGTCTCACATTCCACATATTTTTGTGAGGTTTAAACACAAGGTGATTAAATAGCTTTTGTTGTATTCTGTTTACTGTACTTCCATCTTCAAATGGAAGCAAATATCTAAGGAGAGACAATTTTGTTCTGTCAGTTTAGAAAGACTATAGGAGAAACTGGGTGCATTTGAGCTTGTGACAGTCTGCAGGGTCCTATTCTATGGATTGAGCCATGGTGGTACACACTGGTTACCCTAGTGCTGGGGGCAGATGTTCCTGGAGTTCACTGGCCAGCCACTCTAATTGAAATGGTGAGATCCAGGTGTAGTAAGAGACTCTCCTCACAAATACAGTGAGAAGTGACAGAGAAAGACTCCTGAAGTCAACCATTGGCTTCTGTGTGCATATGTACAAGTGAACACCCTTCCTGACAACACATATCCACCCCCCTACACACACACACATTTTTTAAAGGTGAACAATGCTTAAGGAATGATGCCTGCAAGCTGACCACTGGCCACCACATACATGTGTACATACCCTCACAGACATGCACACATGTGTAGCTGCACATATTTGACATACACACAAAAGAAGTTGTGAAGACCAAATAAATAGTGAGTTCACAGCTTAGGTCTTCCAGTCCCCAGGACTCTGGAAGTATCTGAGACTGAACCTGAGCGTCATTCAGAGGCTATTGAGCTCCTTTAAAAACTACAATTAAGCCATAGAAGGCTGCTGTAGAGTAATGCTAGCTAAACCGTGCCAATGCTGAGTTGCAATGCTTCTTGCCTTTAGAATAAACAGTGATATAGATTGAGATGTGGTCGTTCCCACGCAGCACTAGTGACCTCTTAAAGCATGAAACATTTTTTTTCCTTTCTGTACAGCTACACTGGGCACATTCCACAGACCTTTTTTCTAAAGGCTTATCCTGACCATTTTGGTCAGCTAGAGTTACAGTCCTAACTGTGGGTCTCATCTAGCTATCTTGCCCACATCTGAACTGATCATTTGTTCAATGCCCATCCCACTTGTATATTTCTCTCTGCCCTTCTCCTGGCTTCTCATTGTCAGTTGATTGAGTGTGACCTCCTTAGTATCTTATAAGCATGTTCTAAACCTCAGTAAATGTGTCCCTGGTTCTCAAATTTGCTAGGTCTATAAAGAAATGTGCTGGATGGGGTGAGTTGTAATGAGTGCCCACAGTCCCAGCACTCCTGAGATAGCAGCAGAAGGATCAGGAGGAATTCAAGGTCATCTTTGGCTGGGGAGGGAGTTCAGGGCCAGCCTGCGATGCATATCTCAAAACAAGGCCAGCCTGGGATGCATATCTCAAAACACCAAACAAGCAAACAACTAACCTGAGAAAGATGTGTATACATTTAGTGCAAACAGTAAGTCTCCCAGGCTTCCAGCTCATATGCATGGTGCATTGGCCCTAAAAGTTAAGGTGTTCACTGTCTGTGGCAAACATGATGCTAGACAGATAGGCCTAATCATTAAGCATAGCTGAATGAATGAAACACTTCTATGAGTAAATGAAAAATGCCAACAGTCGCTGTGCAGGAACAGTCATGGGGCACCAAGTTGTTCAAGGGATTACAGGAAGACCAACTCCACTCTGTTCTCAGAAGATGCGCAGAAGGTAGGAGGAAGCCACCCACTGCTCTGCAGCTGAGCTGGGAGACAACTGAAGATGTTCAAAGATTGGGCTTCATACAGGGCTTTTGGTTTTGTTTGTTTGGGGAGGGTGGTTTTGGTTTTTTTTGTTTGTTTGGTTGGTTGGTTTGGTTTGGTTTTTGGTGGTGATGTTGTTCATCAGTTTGTGTATGTTTATGTCTCTGAGTGAAAGAGCATCTCATTCTGTAGTCCAGGGTGGCCTTGAACTGTCAGCAATCCTTCCTGCCTCTCAAGTACTGCTATTGCAGGCACAGGCCACCATGTCTTGCTTTGATTTGTGCTTTTTGAGACAGTCTCACTGTAGCTGAGGCCAGTTTGCAACTCACTAAGTAACACAGGCTGGCCTCAAACTCATGGCAATCCTCCTGCCTCCCAGGTGCTGGAATTACACACATGAGTCAGCACACCTGGTTTCTCATAGTGTTCACGCAGGCAACACTGATCGTCCTGTCAAGTTTCTAGGACTCTAGGAAGCCTTTATTGACCTGCAGTCTGGGTAAGATGTCTTTATGCTCTAGAGACCCCCTTATAATTGTTTTACCTGTTGTAGACAGATCACAGTTTAGGCACTAAAGTGAGAAAGAGAAGGAGCAGGGCCTGAGGAGCTGCAGGCTTTTGGGCAGCACACAGCTCTTAGCGTTTAGCCTCGTAGGTCAAAAATCAGTGCTTTCTGAGCAAGTTGAACAGAGATAGAGGTCTCTGCCTGGAGACAGCATCCCAGGTGTGCACTGAGAACACGTTGACAGCATGTCAACGTTTGCTTAAGGGAGGGTGGTGTTTACATTTGCTCGCCAGGAAATAGAGCACCTCATTGATTTTGTGTGCCTTGATAAAGCTATTTATTTTCCCTAGGTTAAGCCACTGAAAGTGTTCTCTGGTCTTTTAATAAGTAATGCAGATCTGAGTAAGGCTAAAATAATTCTGCCCTTCTCTTAAAAGCCAGTACCTGCAGCTACTGGTATTCTAGTTCTTTCTCCCTGCTCTTATGCATGACTTTGCTTACTTCTGTTTACACTTCCACACACTGAGATTTTCCCTGCCTGTGTTGTGTCTATTGTCCCCTCCTGTGGAGATAACAGGCCCTTTAGTGTTCCCCTATCAGTGGACGGGCATATTTTTGTCAGCTGTGTGCTGTCCCAGACTGTGGCGACAAAGATGCTTGTGTAATTCTGTTCTGCCACAGTATTTTGGCTCGCATCCATTTCTGAAGGGGGATTACTGGATCGAGGGGTTAATACACCTTTAATTTTTATTCTTCTTTTCTGTGCCTGCCTTGTTTATATTTTTAGAGACAGCGTCTCACTTTGTAGACTAAGCTGATTCAAAGTTCCAATCCTCCTGCCTCAGCCTCCAAGCACCTGGATTCCAGGCCTGAAGTACGTTGCCCAGTCTGATGTTAATGCTTCCTTCATGTCCCCTTTTCCTTATGGGTACAGCAGTCCACACTGCCTGCCAGTACTGTGTAAAATTTCCCCTTATGCCTTATCTTTGCTACCACTAGGTTTAATCAGTTGTTTTCAGTTTTTAATCTGATGCTGATGGCATGTCTGTTTCATTCCCATTGAAGTGTGGCATCTTTTTCCTGGCTGGGTCCCACTGGGATCTATTTTTGAGCCTCCCCCTCTGCAGTTAGCTGTCCACGGTGTCAGGCTCCTTTCTGGACTTCGTTGTGTGTGTTTCTAGTCTTTTCTCCTATTTGAAGCTAAAAGTCATTTGGCTTATATCCAAGTGAACACCCAAAATGCTACAGAGAAGTCCAGCAGGATCTTTCATGTACTTCTGTTGTTTTCTCATTGAGAAATGGCTTGACTCTCCATTTATGTGGATCTTATTGTTTGTCCTTGAAGAGTCAAATACTATGATTTGTTTTTCATTTAAGAATACTTGTTTGAGGGGCTGGAAAGCTGGCTCAGCAGGTAAAGGTGCTTCCCACCAAGCCTGACAACCCAAGTTTGATACTGGTACCCATATCATGAAAGGAGAGATACAACTCCCTCAAGTTGTACTCTGACCGCCACATATGCTCTGTGACACAAACACACACATACTTACACAAAATCAACCAATCAACTGGAAAACTGTAAAGAATACTTGCTTGAAGTATACTCAACAACTTTGTAATTTTGTCTCATGGGAGATATTTTGTGATATTCATAGTTTTAATAAGCTAATTAATCAAATAGAACAAGAGTTTGTGTCTACCAGACAAAGAGAAAGAATACACTTTTAGCTTTCTTTTTCTTTTTTTTCCTTGACACTAATTCCTTTTAAATAGCAAATATACAGTAGGGAGTTTTACTAAGGAAGAGAGAGCCTTATTCTCCCAGCATACAATTATATTATTATTGTCCTAAGTGATATTCTAAAGAAATTTCCATTTTACTTCTGCATGTAAATTCTGTTTTCTTTGGGGTCCTTTCTGAGCAGCAATGTTGCAAGACACATAAAGACAGAAATAACCATGTTTGGGTAGTGGGAAACCTTGAGGGGAACTTTGTTGTTCTTAGTCTTCAGCTGCCAGAAAGATTAATTGAAAGTAAGGAAACCCCAAGCCCACCATCTGTGGAAGATTTAGGAGAGTATGAGCTGCTTCAAGGGCATGGGTACAACCCACAGACCACCCTGTACCCAGGTGATGCCAGGCCACTGTCCGACTATCCGTGGGACATCACAGCCTCCCTCTGTTTGGAGTCAGTGAGGCCTTTGCTGGGGTTATGCCAACTTCCATAGATGCCTTTGCCAAGGACCAGTGTCCCCTGTTGTTTACAGGAGTCAATGCCGATGTGCTGTTCTTTACCGGAAGAGCTCCCTGGGAACGTCAGCACAAGAGAGTTACTGAGTCCAGTCTTCAGGACAGTGACCAGGACCTAGGCCTTGTCACTAGATACTGTGACCCCACTCCTTCCTGACTCAAAAAATAAAGTAGGGAGATATTTAAAAATATACCTGATATTGAGCTCGGTTCTCCATGTACATACAACACACACGTAACACTCACACACACACAGTAACACCTCCCTCCTCCCACACACACAACACACAGGCAGAATGAAAAACAATAACAACTCTGTAACTCCGTAAACACTCTTCTGAAATACAGGTTAACCTTGGGATCTGAGTCACACAGTTATCAGAAAAAAGACCCTGGAACAGGGTCTCCTGCAGCAGGGGCTGGCTGCTCAGGTACTTCCATCACCCTCGATGTTGTTGTCGCTGGGTGTCAGAGGGGCCAAGTACAAACTGATATTCACTTAGGGTAAATACATTTACAGAAATTATGGCAGGCACTAGACAGCATGCTTCAATATGTATTTATTTAAGTCAGAAACTAGAACAGCAGGGAGTGGAGATTCTGAGCAGCTCAGACATCCCCCAGGCTAAGGTGGCACCTCAATCAGGAAAACCTGGTCAGCAGGATCAGAGCTAGTATGGTGAGGCTGTAGAAGCACTCCTCCTACCCCACTGTTAGCCTCGTGTTTATTTGAATCTCTGTGCATGGGGGAGGGGGGGGCGCTCCTGTACTCACGCATGCATGTGGATGCCAGAGGTTGACACAACCTGTCTCAATCTCTCTCCACCTTATTTTTAATAGAATATCTTTTGTTTATTCTTCAACAGTATCATACATATAAACAGTATATCTCGATCATATCCACCCCCAACTCTCGCCTCATACTCCTCTGGGTCACCACCCTCAAGACATCCCCCTTTTCCTCTGTGTCATCTCTCTCTCTCTCTTTTTTTTAATAGTATTTTATGTATATAAGTGTTTTGCCTGTTTGTATGGGTATGTTTTGGGGACCCTTGGAGATCAGAAGAAAGATCATACCCCCTAGAACTGGAGTTACAGATGGCTGTGAATCACCACGTAGATGCTGGGAATTGAACCTATGTCCTATGAAAAAGGAACCAGTGCTCTTAACCACTTAACCCGTGAGCCATCTTATCTAGTCCCGACCTGTTCCCTTCAGGTTTTTTTGTTTGTTTGCTTGCTTGTTTTTGTTTGTTTGTTTTGTTTTTGCTTTGATTTTTTTGTTTTGTTTTGCTGTGGTGTGGGATGGGGGAACCACTGAGTCCATTTAGTGCTACCTGGTAGAACATTTGGCTTGATCTTGTGAAATCTTGTGCCAGAAACTGTAGCTGTGGTGAGCTCATGAGTGTAATAGCCATGTCGTATCAGAGGACAGCCGTTCACAGCGGTCCTGCCCACCTCTTAAATTCTTCCTGTTCACTCTTCCATAATGAGCCTTGGGGTATGGTAGTGTAGATGCTCTATTTAGGGCTGAATATTCACTACTCACTTATTCTCAACACGTTGAAGAACAGTTAAGAATCTCTGTGTCAATTGCTGGTCAATTGCTGACCACTGCAGAAGGAAGCTTCTCTGACAATGGCTGAAGGCAACACCAATGTGAACAAATACTTAGAAAGCACCCTGAGGACATAACAGCGGTAGGTTCTTCCGAGGGCCTCTGACCTCCCACGCCAAAGACCTTTGGGCAAGGTTTCAATACCAAGCATGAACCCTACCCCCGCCCTCACCCCCAAGCGGGCCTCCGAATTCTACCCAAAATTTTTGGTTATCCCTGTAACGTTTATGATGCTCGAGCACTAGTGGGCTCCACACAGGAACTTTCTTTCAAGGAACCCGGACTGACCAATTAGGCTAGACTGGCTGACTGGCAGTCCCGAAAGATGTTTGCTTAGATGTTAGGATTCTGAAGTAGGTCCTCGTGGTAGGATGCCAGGAACTTTACCAACTGAGGGATGACCCCAACCCTTCCCATTGTTTAGGTCTAACATGAATGGGTGTCGTGTTGACATATTAGCCAGGAAGTATTACTTGAGCACCACGTGTCTGTGTAAGTATAAAAAGCTTCTAGGAAATAAGACGTTTCAGTAAAAATATGACATCATGGTGAAAAATGAGGTTCTGGGTTTTTTTTCACAGGAAGACTTTAATAAGTTTTTCTAAAGGACACTAGAATTTTCTGGGTTTTGGGTTTTTTTTTTTTTTTAGATAAGCATGTAGCTGGAGGGTGACCCTGAGCTCCCCTGACCCTTCTGCCTCTCACCTCTCAAGTGCTGGGACTATAGGCATGCCAGCAGCTAGCACGAAAATCTTCTTAGTAATATTCCTTCTTTGTCAAACCTTCCCCAGTTACATTTGGCTGAGCAGATAAGGTTCATATCTAAATAAAGGATCAGGGGAGCTGAGAAGAGTTCTGTGACACTAAAATATGTCCTTTCATGATTAAATCTGTTTTCAAATTAAGGGAGTAACTTTTTAATGCTTTTTATTAATCCAATCCTATGAAGATACCCAGAGGAGCACATTAAATTAGGCTATACTTCATTGGACCTTGTCTGGTGGTTGACACCTATCTATTTATCATCTGTCTATCCATCCATCCATTTATCAACTATCTATCTATTTACTCGGTTTTTTTTGAAACATGGTCTCACTGTATACCCACAGATGACCTGGAATCTGCCATGTTGACCAGGCTGACCTGCAACTCCCAGGGATCTGCCTGCTCTTGCCTCTTAAATTGCTATTTTTCATAAGCTGTTCTCTCTGTATCACAAATGGCAGCAAACACCAGTGTCATCCTTTGGCTGGAGCAGGTCATCTCGTGGTTTCAAGCAAGCACTATATATGAATATACAGGACACGGCTGTATTTGACTTCTAAAGAGACCAGGCTCATTTGTCTGCTGTTCCCTTCAAACCACAGCCTCATGTGTGGGTGTCAGGCTCTTGGCTGGAGCTCCAGCTACACAGAGCTGTATAGATCCCTGAAAAAACAAAATGTAGCTGGAAAAGTACCGGGAAGACAAATGATCCAATTTAACCCAAACCACCTTTTAAAATACAGACAAACAGAACAATAACAGTGGAAAGTTACAGGAACCGAGACTCCTGGGGAGGACTGCTGTCCAAAATGACTGACTTCCCCAGTCATTAGAAGAAGCTGATCCCAGAAGTGGCTGTGCTTCGCCATGCTGTTCTAATTCCCACACCTACACAGATGTCACCTTCCTGAAGATGTTGAATTTAGGAGAGATTTTTAAACTACCCTTTAACTGTTCCCTGATATAATGGGTGTGCCGGGCACCCTGCAGCTTTAGAGAGAGGAATCATCTTTTATCAAAAGGCTTAGAAAATAGACTGGGCTATCTTCACACAAAACAAATGATTGTCTAGCCTATAAGCCTCACTAGTTTCTGTAACCCAAAATGAGACAAATGAAGGAAACATCTTACTAAAAAAAAATAATAAGTACAAAATAGGGCTTTTAGCAGTGAATATCAAACCCCAACTGGAAGCCTTGTGGAAGATTTTGAAAAGTCATTTCTGAGTGAACAGCAAGAAGTTTCTCCAGATAAGGCCCTGGACTACAGGTGGAGTCTGGGCCCTCATCTCTAGGCACTTACTGGATAGTGTAACCATCGGTCTTGGATACCCTGTTCACCATCCCCATCTTCAGGACTTGGAGATCCACAATGGCACACTCATTCTCTATTTTTGCTGCTTTGTTTACTACTCCGGGGGCTGAACCAAGGTCCTGTGTATACTCGGTGAGCATTTGCCCATCAAGCCAGGCTGCCAGCCCAGCAACTCAGCTCTTAGCCAGCTCTCTCATTTTCTCTGTCTTATCATCTCAGCTTGATTTTCTTCATGAGCAACTAAATTCCTCTACATGTCTGACACTGACAGGGAATAGTTTGCCCTGTTTTCCAGAGTCTTCCAAAGCAAGTGAAATTGGTCTCTGTTCTCCATTGGAAAACAACTTCTGTCTGTGCTTTACACCTACAAGGCTAATCATGTGGTCCAATGCTACATTCTATTTGTGCCCCCGTGGTTACAGTTAAGAGCCAACTGGGTGCCCAGTTGTGTGGGGCGAGAGTATGATGGGGCAGAAATATCAGGGGACACCTTTGCCTATGTACTCAGAAAATATCAGAACCGCAAGGACAGGCACAGTGTACCTGCCGCCACTTCATGTATTAAGTCCATAAAATCTACTAAGAACTGTAATTGGTTTTTTTTCTTTGTAACCGATAAAACCAAGCCCAAAGCTAGGGTTTTACCCACTAATGGTCATATATGAGTTATAGATCATCCGTCTTTGTCCTGTGTTGCATTCAGACATTTGTGGTATTAAGTGGCTGCAAGAAAATTGACAGTGAATAAACCAGTCAGACCATGCCTCCAGGTGAACATGGTGCTCCCAGTAAGTGCAGCACTGGGGGCTGGGCTGTGGATTGAGCGTTGCAGAATAGGAAAGCAAGAAGGGGAGAAAAGAGGGAGGCTGCTATGGAGTCAAGAGGTTCCTTTGTGAGATGTGCACTATATAAAACCTTGATAGGAAGAAGCCAGGTCAAGCAGGAGAAGAAAACTGTGGATATGAACAAGGCTCCACAGAAGTTTCCGGGACATCTAAGCCAAGCCCTGGATAGATATCCCTTGACCTTCCTGATAAGACTGGTCCTTATTTTGTAAAAAGACTGAGGTGGTGAGGAAAGGCCAAGGACATGGGTGTTTTATTTAGTTTTCTTGTGTTAGGGAACAAGTAGTCAGAAATTTAGTCTCACCTGATAGGCTTATTATAGAAGAACTGGAAGTCAGGTCCTTCTAAGAAGGAATGAGGACTACTATAAGGGGGGTTTGGGAACAGCCAAGCTGCTGTCACCCCATGGAGGCTGGAGACTGTCATAGTAGCAGGTTGTGCTCCATATTAGATTCCAACGGTGCTCCAAGTTGAAGCCAGGTAAGAGCAGACTGGGTAACTAAGTACTGAGTCCCAGAGATCGTTGCAGACTTGACTTCTGGGTGTTGATGGAGGTGGCTCCTAGGAGCTGCTTCAGCTGTCACAGGTGTGGAATGGCAGCCGGTTTGAGGGAGTGGGTGACTTGTCCCTGATGGATCTCAGTCTGCAGCTCAGCAGACTTGTCTGGTCTCCAGATCCCAAGTTTTAAAATGTTGGGAGTTTAGGATTTCCTGTCCTAGACAATTCATCTGGGAGAGGTCAGCTCAGACCTGCTGGATTTCATAGCCATTTCCCTGGAGGGTGTAGATTTTACTTTTTAATAAATATTCCATGGTTTGGCGAAGTTGGTGTATCAAAGCAAATAAGCAACCATGAGTCTGGCCAATGCTAGGATAGGAGACACAAGAGTGGACCATGAGCCAGCCACCAGTGTTTCTGGGAAGTTGATATGTCTGTAAGTCATGCTCTGCACAGCTGCTGGTCTTCTGTGGGGGTCTGAAGTGTGAGGAGAGATCAGTGCTGTTCCATATGGGACTAGGACATCTTTGCATGCATTATGGTACTATAAGGTCTGGCCATAGTCTAAGCTCATGCGCCTTTGTTTGGAAAACTGAAGGTTTGGGAAGCAGCCTTGAACTGACAGGTGAACCTTAATTCTACCTTCATGAAAGCCTCATTCATCCCAGTGACATTCTAGCTACTCTTTGAGCTGAATTTTATGGCTGTAGCTAGTTCTCTTGCCCAGCCACAGCAGCCTCTACTGGACTTGGATTAAAATATAGCCGGGTTGTGAACAGCATGGCCAGACCCCTCTGACCTAACCAGTTAACTGCACAATACAGCCTAGTCACATGCCAGCAGGACCTAGGGTGCATGTCCTTGACAGGCTTGGGTTTATGCCCAGAGACCTACAGGGAAGACTCTTGGCTTTCTCTTCCTTTTTTATCTATAACCTTCCCAGAGGATCTCACACAGGCCACCAACTTTGAATCCTGTCCCTGTGCTGATGTCTACAAAGGAAGTCCATACTCAGAGGGCACTCCTGCCTGCCACACACCCAGCCAGATCTGTCAGCCTGTCCTCCTCCACGGTCCCTATCTTAGTGAGCACCACACTGCTCAATAGTGACTCAAACCATGAACCTCATCAGTCATCCATTTTCCCCCTTTGCCTCACACCCCTTCATCAAGACCATCTCCTGCTCTAGTTGCTTAGCCTCCAAAATGTCTGTTCTGTCTGTCTGTGGCACCCTACCTCTCCACACTGCCACCTCCAGTCTGGATTCCCTTAGAGCTCTTGATCTCCTGCTTGTGCCCTTCTCTCTCCAGGCTGCTACTGTCCCCACAGCTGGTGACAGAACTACATTCTTAGCCCTATCTGGCACGATCTACTTTTCCGAACCCTCCCTGTCCGCTCTTCATGCCTTAGACTCAGCCCGCTGCAGGACTCAGCTTTCCTGCGGCTCTTTACCTAGCCAGCTGCTCATCTCCGTTTCAGCACCCATGCTGCCTGGGGGGGAGGGAGGTTCCTTTGTCTCTCTAAATGAGTTCCTCCTAGGACTGCCCAGCTCAGGGTGTACCGCTTTTCTTCAGTACACATCACAGTGGATGTTTATACTTCTTACACATGTTTTACTTCATTCTCCAGTCTGTCCATCCTTTTGTCATATGTGGGACACCCTGCCAAGCTGTGGTTCTGGGGACAACACAATAAAATGCACATCCCTGCTCCCTGGAGCTCAGGGAGACAGATACTAAGTGAGATAACAAGTGAATATACAGCATTTTTTTTTGTATATTCAGGAAGTGAACAGAAAGGGGGGAGGAGTGGAGATGGTACAAACAACAGGTGTCAAAACCTAATGGATGGTAAGAAGCCATCACAGATAAATGGGAGATACATGGTTTGTGCCATATGTGCTTCTGAAGGAACACAAAGTGCTCAGAGGGAGTTAATTGTCTCTCAAAAGTGCCAGGAAGATTAGGTAAAGGCTAAGTGTGCAAACGAAGCCATAAAGTAGAAAAAAATCGTCTTATTACAAATGGGTAAAGAATAGCAAAGGCTAAAAACTCTTGCAACCAATTCCATGAAAGGATTAATGGTACTTCATAATAACAGTATTTCTGATATCTAGAAAATGATGAAGTTAAAAAATTGAGCAGATTGGAAGAAACTGGAACGAACAGGAATGAAAGCACTAAAACGTTAATATAACACACGTTCTTAATTCTGAAGGTTTTCACGCATTTTAATATTAAAGTCAGGGTAAGTGTCTTGTTTTTTTAATGGGGTATACATGTAACACCATCACCACAAACATCAGATCAGTGGGACGCTGCTACAGGCAATAGCATGTCATAATTAAAAGCCCTTGCCCTCAGTGTCCTTTCTAGTCTAGTAACTGCTTGGTGCTCTGTGCATAGCCCAGTCTCTCTCTCTTCCAAGGTCACTTGAGTGACCCACTCAGCACTGAAGTGACAGAAGCAGATTCCCGCTGCAGTCTGCCTGTGTGAGCCCGGTCCTCTTTCCTCAAAGTGCCTAACTGCCTGCCTTAATGAAACTGCTCAGCCTTGCCGACAGCTGTCATTAGCTGTGCTCTTCTTCCCAGCTACCTCAGCTCTACATGTGGGTCTCAAATCAGGAGCTGTTGGTGGAAATAGAAATCATGGCCAAGGCTCGTGGAATATTGCGGTTGTTGTTTGTTTTTTAACAACAGCAACAACAAAAGGTTTGTCCAGAAAACATGTAAATAGTCCGTTCCTGTATTATATAGGTATGCTACTAAGTGTATTTGAAATGTGTGCTAAATAATGTGATTTAAATTTTAGCACATTTTAGTGCATCAGAAGCAAACTGGCTGATGAGATGCCTCATTAGGACAAGGTGTTTGCCACCAAGCCTGACAACTTCAGCTCAGTCCCTAGAACCTACATGGAAGGAGAGACCTCACTCCTGAAAGTTGCCCTCTAACCTTCACATACATGCCGTGTCATGTACACACACACACACACACAATGAATGAATGTTTAAAAAAAAGAGAGATTTAAATTTCAAAATCATAGACTTAAGGAAAGATGGGGGAAAGTTTCAATTACACCATTTCTAAGAGACTGAGAAGGAGTACCACAGTATAATGTTGGCACTGTGGATTATACAGGTACTGAAGGGCTAAGAAGCTACTTAAAAACTGTCCCAAGTTGACCTTTAGTGGAGTGAGACCTAAGGTGAACAGATTGTTTCACACTGTAAATTAATCAGCAAGCAATTTCTGAAGAGAACAGAGCAAACCAGGTCGGGCTCTGGGGAAGAGAAGCAAGGGCTGGGGTCTGCTGGGGTCTATTTCGAGGTCCCATGGGGAATTGTCCGAGAGTGACCCACATGGAAGCAGGAACCTAGTCTTCATAAGCCATGCCTGTCAGTTCTTGGCTGTGTGCCATCTGGGGATCTATGGGACATGATGAGCCTCACCAGCATCCACCACAGGTTCCTAGAGGACTAACTTGGTAGGCAATCCAGTCAGTAAGCTCTGAAGCATAGCAGGAGCCCTCCTATCAAACACAGGATTCATTTCCAGGCAGTTTCTTGGTTTTTAGTTTGCTCTCTGGTGTTAAGGTATTTAATCCACTTTGATGGAAGGAAAAGTTTGCTTCTTAAAAAAGAAAAAAGTTATTGCTGCTCTGCAAACATTAAGAAGGACCTTGTAGAAAAGTTCAGGTTATTACAGGGAAAGAGAAAAGAATTCAAAATATAATTGAAAAAAAGACTGTCAAAAACTAGCTTTATAATTCCAACTTTGTCAGCAAAAGAACTAATTCCTCCTGCTGTCATACATTTTTATTCCAGGCTTTTCTAAAATTGTTTTCATAGTGGCATTTGCCTGCAAATGCATCTCCCACCTCCCAGGAGTGCCTTGCTCAGATGCTTTGCCCTGTAAGTGTTCAGTGACCAAGCAGCATCTCTACTAAAGATGATGAAACAGTTTCTGAGGAACTGAAGCCTCTGAGTATTGCTTACTTCTTCTGTCCTCCTGGGAAGCCTAAACAGACAGTGTGTATATTAAAGACACATGAAATACTCTCTCTCTCTCACACACACACACACACACACACACACACACACACACACACACACACCCCATAGCATGTCTGTAGCCTGAATACATTTTATAAGCAGTTGGTATTCAATTTTAATTGGAAAGGTTTCATCCCTGCTTAGTGGTACATATTTTGCGATTTACACCCTTAGAGTCAGTGAAGCATAAAATAAGTTTGCTTTGGTAAAATTTAAGATAATGGGTCAGGTGTGGTGGTGCACACCTTTAATCCCAGCACACCAGAGGCAGAGGCAGGAGGATCTCTGTGAGTTCAAGGCCAGCCTGGTCTCTGGTCTACAGAGTGAGTTACAGGACAGCCAGGGCTGTTTCACAGAGAAACCCTGTCTCAAAAAAAAAAAAAAAAAATTAGGATAATGATTTTTAAGTATGTGTTTGAAGAGCCACCTTGGGTCTGGTTGTTGGGTTCAGGTTTTCTTCTTTCACAAACTCTGGTCACTTGGGGCTCTGCCTGTCATCTTTAAGGAGTGTTACAAAGTGTCACTTAAGCTGTGCCACAGCTGTTTATAGAGAAAATTATGAACCACTGTCTGCTCAGTGGACATGGGGCAGGCAGGGAAATGCATTTGTGCTTTGAGTTAGCAGAGGAACGCAGCTTTTATGATGTGACTATGTGTCTGCTGGAAGAGTGAACACAACAGGTAAAGGCTTTAGGGTGTCATTATTTTAAAAGCTGACTCTGTGAGGGCGGATACATGTCATTAGACTTTAGTAAAAACTCCTAAAATGTAGGACACCAACAATGAGCCATCGTGTTGGCTACAGATGAGTGACGGCAATGTGTCAATATAGGTTCATCACTTGGGGCCAATGTCCCACTCTGGGCCAGGATGCTGATAGTTGGAGAGGCTCTGTGTTTGCAGAGGGAGGAGACAAGAGAGAACTCTTGTCATTTTCACTCACTTTTTCCAAGAATGTAAAACTACTCTAACAATAAAGTCTATTGTGAAAAATGTATAATTGCTGAGTGTAGGGAAGAAAATGTCTAAAGAGAGGGTAGGTGGAAGCAAGAGAGTGCATGGAGAGAAGAGACGGCTATAGCATGGTTCTCATATGTGGATCTGTCACATCACACATGCATATGACATGAAAGCAGAATGGTAACTATTGCAGGAGGAGAAAGAGGATCAGAAGGAAGGGGTCAGGTGAAGGTGGGCAGTGAATATGAGCAAAGCACCCCGAGCTGACCTAGAACTCAAGAAACTCCCAAGTGTTGACTGCAGGTATGAGTACTCACCAGGGTAGGAGTATACAACATCTACTTTTAAATAATACCTCTTAGAACTGTCTTTTGATCACCCAAATACCTGTTGGGCTTATTACTTTCCCCATGGTCAGGTATTGCCTCCCCAAAAGGTACTCAGACTAAAGCTAATGTAGACAGAAAGAAAAAGGAAGAAAGGGAGGAAGGGAGGGAGGGAGGGAAAGAAACAAACAAAGAAAAAGAGAAGACTTCTACAAGCTTAGGAGTAGATTCACCCTACACACTGCTCATAGTTTCTCTGGAAAGTACATCTGCCAAGTTCTGTGTTGGAGGTGGGACTCCACAGAAATGTGGCTGTTGGAGGTAGGACTCCACAGAGATGTGGTGCTCTGTCTCATGCTGGGGTTCTTCTCTCCCTGGCAGGCCTTGAACCGGGGCATTGCTGCAGTCAAGGAAGATGCAGTGGAGATGCTGGCCAGCTATGGGCTGGCGTACTCTCTGATGAAGTTCTTCACGGGACCCATGAGTGACTTCAAAAACGTGGGCCTGGTGTTTGTGAACAGCAAGAGAGACAGGACCAAAGCCGTCCTGTGCATGGTGGTGGCTGGTGCCATCGCTGCTGTCTTCCACACCCTGATAGGTAAGGCTCCTGCTGTCCCTAAGCATTTTGTTTTCATCATTTCATCTCCTTCTCAATTGATTTAAGTATAGTTACAGGCTAAGTGGCTTCTTTAGTAACTATTAAACCTTTCTCATGAAAACTTTAGATAGAAGGAATAGAGTTTGTGCTCCTAGATCAGTAAAATTTTTAAGTGCTTTTTTTTTTTTTTTCTGGAAAGCTATAGTGTGTGCCTGTGATTCCTAGAGTCAGAGAGTGAGTGGTTTGGGTACAGTAGATGATTGTACCTAAAAGTAACATTCCAAGAGGTGGACAAAATACCAGACATGCCTGTATTATAGCAACTCAAGAATAAAAATATGGTGGCTGTTATTCCGAGTTCATGCTTATCAGTATTGAGAACCAATCAATGACAGGTTGTTTTGTTGAAATTAATTTGCTCCAGGGCTCCTATATGCTCTTTTATTCAAAAGCATGACTAAATAACCCTAACAAAGCTATCCCTGAAACAAGAAAGCTAGACTCTAGCTACAGCCACTGTGTACAGGTTCTGGAAGACCCAGGAAAAGCATGTTGTATCAGGGTGGGGCTTCTTCTGCTTCCTTCTTGGTGGTCCTAAAGCCCTTTGGAGTGTGATTTCAGAATATTCTGGCTTTAAAACAGCTTTGTTGTCTACCTGGCATAAAACCTGCAGGGCACATCTGTTGAAGCCAGTTGCCTAAAAGCCTTTGAGTGGCGCTTCATAAGCCCATTGTGCACCTTAAATGGTTGCTGGTTGCATGAGAGGCGTGAATGTCGCAAAATAAAGGAGCCAGAGGATTAGCCCAAACCACTTACGGTTGTATTCATTCGCAGAGAGCCAGTGTTTACTCACGTAATTGTGAATGGGAAAGTAAATAGAGAAAGGCCTTCGTGGTTTTCCTTTCTAATATGGCATAGGATTTTGTTCTAAGAGCAGTGCAGCAGAGAAGAGGTCTGCTGATGGTGTACTCAGCTGAGTACTGATATTGATCATTTCATTTGTGCTTAAGAGCTCAGGGAGTGGGCAGGCAATGCCTTTCTTTCTATCCATTTATACCCTAACGGTGAGTGATTGGAGAGAAAATTTCTGCTGCAGCAGTTGATCTGAGTGATTTCCAAAGAAGGTATATATATTGAGAAAATGTCATACATTGTAAAATAAGGGTCTCATCTGAGTAAATTAATTCCTTTTTGCTATTAGTCTTTTTATTTGTACCCTATATAAATTCACCTGTCCCTGTTTTAGCCACAGTTGGATGAGACTTTGGGATGATAGCTCATGACTGTTGACTACCAGGCTGTCAGCTGAACAGGCTGTGTTATGGCAGTCATATGTATTGTATTGTATTGCATTGCATTGCGTTGCATTGTATTACAATGTAGTTTTGAGAGAGGATCTTATGTATCCAAGGTACCTCAGACATGTTCTATAGCTGAGATTGACCTTGAACTTCTGATTCTCCTGCCTTACCCTTCTGAGCTCTGGTAGTACAGGCATGTGCCACAACCAGTTTATACAGCAACGAGGCAGGCCTACAGGGCTACAGCCTGGCAGGCAAGCATTCTCCCCACTGAGATATCGCCCTGGTCCTTTGTTTTCCCATTTTAAAAATGGAAATTTAAACAGGGCCTCGTGGCACACACCTTTAATCCCAACACTACAGAGGCAGAGGCAGGTGGATCTCTGTGAGTTCAAGGCCAGTCTGGTCTACAGAGTGAGTTCCAGGACAGCCAGGGCTGTTACACAGAGAAACCCTGTCTCGAAAAACCTAAAAAAAAAAATTTTTAATGGAAATTTAAAAATGATAAAATCTTAAATTTAAATCAAAGGTGCTTTTTATCCCACTTACACTAAATAATTATTTAATTACACTTGCCCTATTTTTATAGCTAATACTTGTATTCCTTTCTGAGGAAGCGTGCAGCAGCTGTAATCGCAGCAGCTGTTCAACACCTATGTTTAGATTCTCAGGGTTTCCCTCTGCTGCTCCACTGGGAACCCAGCTGTTGGTCTCTCCCGTTTCTGCTCTTGTGTACCAGGTGTCTTCACATACTTTCTTTCTTTTTTTTTTTTTTTTTTTTTTTTTGGTTTTTTTCAAGACAGGGTTTCTCTGTATATCCCTGGCTGTCCTGGACTCGCTTTGTAGACCAGGCTGGCCTTGAACTCACAGAGATCCGCCTGCCTCTGCCTCCCAAGTGCTGGGATTAAAGGCGTGCGCCACCACAGCCCAGCTATACTTTCTTTCTTTTAAGAGGTTGGATCTGGAAGTTCTCACAGACTGGCTCTGAAGGGATGAACTCAGAACATAACTTTTTCTATGGTTTTCTTCATCTTCTATATAAAATGAAGTCAAGAATTTAGTCAAGGTATAGCCCAGTGATAAGAGCATTTGCCCACCATGTGTGCAGTCCCGAGTTCAATCCTTAGTACTACCAAAAGTGTGTGCGTGTGTGTGTGTGTGTGTGTGTCTGTCTGTCTGTCTGTCTGTCTGTCTGTCAGTCTGTATCTAAGTCCGCAGTAGTCACTTTTCTTGTCTGTTCATGTCTACGTCTACTATTTCTGTCTAGCATTTCATTCACAGTTTTAAGAGTACCATATATTTGTTTGTTTGTTTTTCAGTTAATGGTCAATTTTGTGGTTCCTTTTCACTCTGCTCTTTATCTCACCTGTTGGTTTACTCTTTAAGACATTTCTGTCCTCAGCGCGAGGGCATCTTCACATTTAATGAAAATTCTCACTGGCAGAGTTCATCCATTTTCCTGTGTGATAATGTTAAGAATGGATGTGGGTCATTTTATCTGTGCAAAAATGTGCCATTTATATAACTGGTATCAGTCTAACTCTTTGAATGGCGGGATTTTATTTCATAAGTTATTCTCCCTGGGACTGCAGAAGAATGAGAGTTAGGATCACCGTTGTTTCCCAACCTTCAAAAGGATTCAGTCCCTGTATACTGTGTACTGATCATGCTGGCATTCCAGAACCTGAAGTAACTAGAAATGTGTACAAAAGATGTGTACAATGGCCATCTCTTCCTACATACATGTAGCCAATGGGAAAGTGTGTGTGTGTGTGTGTGTGTGTGTGTGTGTGTGTATGTGTGTGTGTGTGTGTGTGTGTGTGTGTGTGTGTGTGTGTGTGTTCAGTATCCATTTCTAGAGCTCTGGCATACCTTGATCTCTGCCAGTGAGAGCTTTGGAACATTGCAGAGTGAACAAAAGGTAAAGCAGGGGACCTTTCCCACCACAGACTTGAGAAGGCTTGGGGCTTGATAGCAATAAAACAAAGGACAAGCATATGAAGAGAAGGTAGTCATTGTCGTGTGTTTAAAATACAGACAGAACAAGGCGAAACAAGTGTAGACCTGAATGCAGCAGTCGTGAGATGGCTGCCATGTGCAGAAGACAGAGTCACGGAACCAGGCCGAGGAGCTTAGAGCCTGAGCCTACAAAGAGATCTGCCTGACACATGGAAACCAAGGAGAGTCAGGGAGGGACAGACGGAGGAAGGATAGGGCAGGGAACAGGGGAGAGCAGCATAGAGACAGGACACCATTAAGGGAAGTGTTGTGATGAGGTACCTAATACCCCATATGTCTTTACCACCCAAAGTACCTTTGTGATACCTCAAGACTATCCATACTGAATAAGGCACATTTACTCTAGTGTTCATATATGTTAAATATAGCTCTAAGCAATAAGGGTCACTATATTCTTAATACACATCTTTTAAACCTTGTGGTCTCCAAAAATCTTATTTCACATTCAGAAAAATTGTCAGTGTTTCATAACTATACATTATGTTCATGGTGTAAGCTGCTATCTTGTTTAGTCGGGTCTCTAAGATTTTTTTTTTTACGTATTTGTTTGTCATTCAGTGATGTTCCCAGAGACTGCAGAAACCTAATAACCAGTGTGAACTTTAGCTGAATGGCCATGAACATGCCACTCTTCAAAGTGCTGGTGCTAATGACCTGCTGACCCCTGGGGATCATCTTCATTTGAGGGGCTTCAAGTTTGACCAAGTCCGCATCTGAAAAATCGGCTGCAGATGTAGCACCTTAGGTTCATCAGCCTGATGTCATCTCTTTGCACCAGTTAGTGGCTACAAGAGTGAGGTCATACATGCTCTTATAGCACCATCCCTTATTAACTGTTCTTGTCCCAGTAAAAGAAAAAACCTGTTGCAGGTCCTTCTCACTGCATGTGCAGTAGTACTAACATCTTCTTCTTCCTTGTGTTTCATGCTGGTTGTTTTCTGATTTTTGTTTCTCTTTCACCACTGGACAGTCAGGCAGTCTGTCATCCCTGATAATTCTGCACATGGGTGTTGGTTTCTTGCTGGAGCAGACTCCACCAACCACATAGGCTCTTCCCCAGGAAAGCTTGGCAGAGCTCATCAGTGAAAGAGATGGTTCCACTTCTTCTTCAGCAGTGCCCAACTGGCCCAGGCCCTCATGCCACAGAGCAAATGAGCAGACAGCTGGAACTGTGTCGGATTTGGCAGGCTTTAAATCTAGAAGGCTCCATATCTGTAAAGTTCCTGTCAGCTCCATGAACACCCACAGCCTGGCTCTAGCTACAATTGCAGGAACTTTGAGCATATTTGTTGGGTGGTTGCCACTTACCATCTCTTCTGGAGTTTAATCATAGCCATGACTTATTCCTTGGATTTGCCATAGACTCCACTTATTAAAAACTGCTTAGACAGGGGTTGCCATCACCATACTTGAATTAAACCTGGTAGTCACGGTACAGGTAATATCCAACCTATAATGAGAGCAGGTCGCTGACCTGATATTGTAGTTAGTTTGGATTGAGCCCAGGTTATTTTAACCTACAAGGGCATTGTGAGTCTTTCTGACTTTGTCATTCATACAGAGCACCTGTTGCTGTGAATTTATTAGTTTTCTGTACATTTGTTTCCAGTGGGAACTAGCTTTATGTTTTGAAGGAGCCTAGAAAACCAGCAGGGGATCTGAACACACACAGGCTCTTACCATGGGTAATCAAAATCATCTCTAGTAATTCCTAGATTGGTTCTGTCTGTCTGTTTTATCTTTTCAGACTTTCCACTTACTCATGAATCACAGGCTAGCCCCATGAAGGGTGCGTGGGGTCCATATGGAAAGCTGCAGCAGTCAGAGTATGAGGAATAAGCTGTTTCATTTGTTATCTGAAAACCTACCACAGGGATAGGGGATATTGCTCAGCTGGTGGAATGTTTTCCAAGCATACATGAAGCTCCGGATCTGAGCTCCAGACGTGGTGCTGCACATCTATAATCCTAGCACTTGGGAGGTAGACTTAGGGGGACCAGAAGATCAATTACATGAGTGAGTTTGAGCCCGGCCTGAACTTCATGAGACTTCCTCTCAAAATAACAAAACCAAAAGAGACAAAAAACAATTGCCACAGCAGAATTTAGTGGCTTAGAAAACCTTTGTTCTGCAGATCAGGGCCACCCAGGTAGTCCTTTCGGAAATTAGGATGTAGATCTACTGATCTTGAGGGAGCTCTCCTGGGATGGCCATGTGGCCTCCGATATGCTCCTCTCCATACTGTGCCTCTCCTGGTCCAGTAGCACTGCCTGGCTTCTTTAGATGGCTGTGGCTGGACTCCAGATGGCAGGTGGAGGTAAAAAAAAAAAAAAAAACACCTGAAGTCAAGAATCAAAGGCACCACCACTTTGTTCTCGCACACTACTGATGGGAACACATTGCTGGCCAGCCCGGGCATGAGGGCGTGGCGCATAAACTATGCAGCGTGTGGTTAGGGGAGCTCAAAAATCATAGAGTGCTGCAATAAAGAGACAGGAAGAACTGAGGACACTTTCACAGTCACTTCTCTTGGGCATGATGGATTCATCCACATTTCAGTCTACAGTTATCAAAACCTGGGTTACCTCCTGGTTTTTCACCCAGGACTATGACAAACCCTCCAGTGAGAAGCCAACGATCATAGTAATTTATGATGAGTCCTACTTCAGCCAAGTGTTAAACCGCTGAGGCTTTGCGTCCCCTGTCACAGTCTTGTGTTTACTTGCTTATATTACTAGGTATGGTTCCAGGGTATTTCTCCAAGGCCTTGTCCATGTGTGCACCTTCTATCTCCATGTGCTTCAGACAAACACTGCCCAGAATATAGTTGGATCTGTGATACATCAGTGTGCCAGCCCTCATGTGGAACGCTGTCCCTTCACAGCTGGGTAATTGGCACAGCGGCTCATATGAATAAGTCATTCAACACATATTTGTTGAAGCAATTTAAGTGTGGTTTATCAGCCATGTAAGCACACACACTTTGGAAGTAATACATACATTCGAAACCCAGGATGAGCTTGCAAGGTCCTACAAAAATCCTCATAAGTAGGACTAAGTTGGGTCAACAAATAATCCTGGGGAGACTTGTACACATTGATACCTTGGGAATTTGAATTGGAGCAGGTGCTCTGAATTTTATGAAATGCATTTATTATAATTTACTGAAATGGATGGGGGTCTCAGTTCCTGGAAGATATTATTTCTTAGATTGTCTTTTATTAAAGTGAGTATTTCATAGTTTGCCATAGTACCAGTAACTACCAGCCCTGCAAGTTTGAGAACCACTGACTGCAGGAAGGGCTGGTCTCACTTGGCTGGGGTTATCAGATCTATGAATTTACAGGGCCTTCCTCCCTCTTTGTTTAGTCTGGTTAAAACCACCTACCAGTGCATAGGTCAAGTCAGTGTCCTCCTGCTGCTTGCAGTCATAGAGCCTGTTCACGTCTGTTTAGAAGCTTTGTTTAATTTTGTTTGTTTGTTTTTTTATAGCTTTCTCCTCTTCTTGAGGAAGACTAGTTTGCAGAACACTCTTGGGAAGGCAGTTGTTAGAAGCTGCAGCTTACCAAATGTTGCTGAAGCAGCTAGAGTGGCCACTAAGGACTCTATGCAAAGCATTTTACACAAAGCACCCCAGCCACAGCTCCAGCTGAGCCAGAAGTAGCCCAGGGGCTGGCACAGCAGGGTGGAGCTCAGGGGCTGGCACAGCAGGGTGGAGCTGGGGGACAGGAGAGATGGGGTGCAAATAGGTCCTGAGATTTTATACAGACAATATCCAGGGTGGAAACAGTCGTTGAGTTACAATCAGATTCCTCTACCACAAAAAAAAAAAGAAAACAAAAGTAAGAAACCCTGAAAGAAAAATCTTATCTTTACCTCCAAGGTTCCCCTTTAGCTGCTGAAACAGGAAGGGTCTAAAGTAGAAAGAAGCAAAATGTCACCTTTGGACCCCTGAGATCTAATGCTCCTGAAGCTGGGCACAGGGAGCCGGCAGGCCCTGGGAGCTGGAAGAACAAGGCAGCACTTAGGTTCTGGAGACAAAGTTGGGAGAAAAGTTCAAGAACCCCCAGTCCTTAAGCTCCCATTAACCTCTTTGTGTTTACCCAGATACCCGGCCCCGTCTTGATGCTTTAGTTAAAATACATTATTGCAAGAGTCAGGATGCTCATTCTCATTGATTTCCCATTCTCAGGCAACGGGTACAGACCACATTGTCTACTGTCAGCTGCGCAAATTCACAACCCCATCTTTCCTTGCTCTCACACCACAGTCTAAAACAAAAACACCTTTCTTGGCACCTACCTGTAGTCATTTGTCAGGGCTGCCGTGTCAAAATACTACAGACTATGTATCTTAAACGACAGAAAGGTACCATCTTGCAGGCCTGCATTCAACAAGTCTGAGGTCAAGTCATACACAGGCCTGATTTCTTCTGAGCTCTTGAGGGACCACTTGCCCTTTGCCTGTCCCTTGGTTTCCTGGCAGCTTTTGTCATGGAACTACATCACCCAGTCTGTACCCTGACAAAGATGTTTTTCCTGTGCATAGCTGTCTTTGTTTTCAATCTCTCCCTTTTTACAAGGTCACAAGTCATATTTGGTTGGACACCCACCCACTCCAGTATGACCTCATCTTATTATATCTGTGATAATAAGGGTCCTGTGGCTACATAAGGTCACATTCTGAGGCTCAGGGGTTAGGACATTGATGTTTGAACTTCAGGGAGACATGGTTTGCTCATGTCACCACCATTCTGTACCTTAGCCTTTCCCTATCTCATGGTCCTCAGCATCAGCCACGTAGTCGGGTCTTGTCAGATGGCATGATCCATGGGCTGTAACCTTTACCCAGGCATTTTCACTCACCGGCTATTCATAGCAGCCCCATGCTCTTGCGTGTGGCAACACCGTCCTTTTCATTCCAGGGGTTTCTGCCAGAGTAAAGGCATTTGGTGTGGATAGGTCAAGACTGTCTCCTTGCAAGATGATGCCAAAGTGAACATTTGTTGGTTACATAAAAGCTGTCTCTTGGTTCTCACCTCAACCCTGCCTTGCTTCCTGGACATCAGAACCAATTAGCTCCTTCACCCTGAACTCAGCTACTTGTCCAGTATGACCTCTGCAATTGTCAGTGATACATTTCAGGGTCCATTCAAGGTTGCCTTACCACAAAAACTTGTGGCTCAAGACTGATCCTGACGAAGGAGCATTATCTTCACTGACTAGTTTCTGTGGCGGTAGGTCACCCCTCAAACTCTGACATGAGGGCCTTGTTTTTTCCTTTAACTCCTTTATGATGTCAGAGTTATGTCTACATGTCACATGTATACACATCCATAGTAATGAGAACATGACCTACATGGTAGCATCTAAGATAGAGCACTTGGAAAGCCCTAGAGAGCACTGGTTCATTTTGTCTTAACATGCATCAGAGAGGTCAATGCTAGCACAACCTGGCCTTTCATCTTTGCTAATGGCATCTGTCAGAATGCTAGCTGGTCCTCAAGTCCTGCATCTCTTGCTCTTGTTTGTTGGGTTTGTATACACCCTTCCTATGTGTGTATTGGATGCCCTGTGTGTTTTAGCCTCAGACCATGACAAGCCTTGACACAGGAGGACCCCAAACACCCTCTGTATATCACTTTCTATTGCATAGGACAATTTCCAGCATTGACCACCCTCCTCCCAAGAAGTGGCATTTAGTAATGTCCAGTGTTAAAAGCTCACTTTAAAACTCATGCTGAAAACACATGCTAACCTCTGCAAACTTTCTCTTAGTAAATATCTAATAATATCTAAATATTTAGTTTAAACTCTTGCCACCAAGCATTCTGTTATAATATCAAATACTATCACAAACATACAATAAGAAAACGGGTAAACCAGTACTTAGCAAGTACAGAGGAAAATCATTGAGTGTATGTCAATGATTGAGATGATATCATTCAGTGATCGCTATGGTTTATAGGGGAGTGTATAGTCTGACCTCCTTT
>CAJQZJ010034157.1:6010216-6022749 GCA_907164525.1 Lophiomys imhausi | reverse complement strand
GTGATCGCTATGGTTTATAGGGAGTGTATAGTCTGACCTCCTTTGCATGGAACTCACATGCTTATCTCATACACTAATAAAAATGCTGGGTAACTGGAAGCCCTGCCAACCCAGCAGAAGAATGAGGTCACTCATGATTCTCTTACAGGCTTTAAATCATGAAGACTGTCTTTTTTGAAACACCGTGTCTGTTTTGGTCCCTTGCAGCCTACAGTGATTTGGGGTACTACATCATCAACAAGCTCCATCATGTGGATGAGTCTGTGGGGAGCAAAACGCGAAGGGCCTTCCTGTACCTCGCTGCCTTCCCTTTTATGGATGCCATGGTAAGTCAAGGAAACCGTGGGCTTTCCTTCTTCCTAGTGGTAAATACGTTTCTCATAGAGTTCACTACTTTAAGCACTTTTATGTGTCTGGTTCAATAGTAGGAGAGCATTCATGTTTCTATGCAATCAATTTCTAGAGGGCCTTTTATGTTGCATACTAAACCTGTTTGTTCCCATTGAATAGTAATTCCACTTTACCACGTCCCATCCCGAAGCCATGCTCTACGTTCTGTTTCTATGAATGTGACTATATTAAGATACCACATGGGGGGACTCAAACCGTGTCCGTTCCTTGTGACTAGCTGATTTTGTTTTAGATATTGTCAGTGTTCTCTCTGTGTTACAGAATGTGCCAGGGTTTCATTCCTTTGTGAGGCAGAATAATGTTCCCTTGTATAGACAAAATGCATTTTGCCAATCTACTCATTTATAGTACTTCTCCATTTTGATTAAATCTCTACTGTGATTAAAATTGTGGACATGAATGTACAAATATCTTTTTGAGCTCCAGTTCTTTGGGGGCACACACTGAGAAGGGAGATTGCTAGGTTGTCTGATACATACATTTTTTTCTTTTTTTTTTTTTGGAGGAAACATCAAGCTCCTTCCCATGGAAGCTTAACATTTGTACTGGCAGTGTATGTGGGTTTCAACTGACCCTTGAGTTTTCTTAGCCAGTGTCTCATCAATGTGTGATGAGTGTATATATTTGCCACATGTTCTAATAGACATCAAGAAAGCACAGTAGAACGTTTTGATCCAGTTATTAAGCATTTCCCCCATACGCTCAGTAGCAGGAGATGGGGCTGGCTTTCTCATATGCTTGCTACTTGTGTGTTGTAAACATGTGGGTTTCACAGTATGCTTCTCCTGGACACTCTGATGGGAGGTCAGCACTTAGTTGCCAGGCTTATGGTATAAAGCAAGGACTGTTGTGAATCCTGTGTAGTAACTGGTAATGAAGAAAAAGCTTTTTCTTTTTTTTTTTTTTTCCACTTTGGTGTAGCTATAGAGACAATACAAAATTTATAACATTTAATACCTAATAATAAATTCTCCCATTGGATACTTTGTAAATTACTGTAGGTGAGAGAATTGGGTCACCTGTGAACAACTGCACTTGAAATTTTCCTTTTATTACTTTGTCCAGCTGGGTTGCCTCTGGTAGCTGATGCAGGTTAACCCAGGGAAAGGTCAAAAGGGCTAGACAGCCCCCACACCCCACGCTTTTACACAGGAGTCTAGTGCTTATAGATGGCCCCATCAGAGGTCAAAATCAAGTCCCGATGCTGAAAGAGTTAAGGTTGAACTAAATAGACTGAACCCATGATGTCACTCTGTCCTTCCTGTAAACTGGAAGTGGGAATGGATCTAAACAGAGAGTGGTAATTATACAGTGAATTCTGGGAACTCATGACTTTTCATAGAAGGGAGTTGCAGACTCTTAGATGCTTTACCTTCTGCCCCCCCTGCCAGCTGTCTTATTTGCCACAACAGCATTTTTAAAGCTCAATACAGGTTGAGCATCCCTCATCCCAAATCCTAGACCCCAACTTCTCAAAAATCAAAAGTTTCCTGAATGGTGCCACATCTGGGAAATCATATAGCCAATTTCATGTGTGAGACTAATTCAAGTACAAAAATCTTTAAATACTGTATGAACTTACTTCAGACTCTTTGTATAAGAAATACAAACTTTGTGTTTAGACCTTGGTCCCAACCCCTGGCTGGCTATCTATCTACTATCTATCTATCTATGTATATCCATACATCTATCTACTATCTATCTACTATCTATCTATCTATCTATCTATCTATCTATCTATCTATCTGTCTGTCTGTCTATTTATCTATATCCATACATCTGTCTGTCTGTCTGTAGATATCTACATAGGTATAGATATATAGATATCTATAGATCTGTAATAATGAACATTTATAAAAAACAGTGTTCTCTCCCTCACTCACCTATATACATATCTGCACATGCACAGATGCATACACATATTTACCTGCAGCTCAATCCTGATAACTTGGTTGGGGAGATAATTTAAAAGTCATGAAACTTTCCACCCAGATAACATTCAGACAACAAGATGACCTACAAGGTGCTATTCACAAATGTTAGCTACATTTTTTTAAGCCTTTGACCCCTTGGGACCTAAGATCTGGGGAAGGGAGTAGAGGCAGCAGCTGATACACAAAATCTTTACCTAGACCTAGTGATTTGCTCATTGTGCTCAGCTCGGGTGTCATCTTATCTCTGTGTATTCTAGTTTTCTTTCTGTTGCTGCAATAAAGACCATCGCCAAAAGCAGCTTGGGGAGGAAAGGGTTTATTTCATCTTAAGGTTCCCAGTTGTGGTCCATCAATCAGGAAACTGAGGCAGGAGCTTGGAGGAAGAAACCAGGCAGAAGCCATGGAAGAACACTGTTTATTGACCTACTTCCTATGCCTTGCTCAGCCTGCTTTCTTATACAGCCCAGGCTGACCTGTCTAGGACCGGCACTGTCCATGGAGGGTCAAGCCCTTCCGTATCAGCCATCAATCAAAAATTACCCCCCACAGACTTGCCTACAGACTGTTCTGATAGAGGTGTTTTCTCATTTGAGGTTCCCTCTTATGAGATGACCCTAGTTTGTGTCCAGTTGATAAAAATCTAACTGGTTGGTCCAAATTGGCCATTAGGGTAAGATGTGAAGTTCTTACACAGATCCTGCTGTGAGCACCAGCCTCCACACCTGCTTCCAGCTGAGCTTTGGGCTGCCTACTTCTGTTCTAGGACCTTCCTCCTAGCCTCCCCCAGACACACAAAGCCAAGCTCAGACCCTGAAGACAACATAGTCACAGAGCTCTGATCTCCTCAGGAGATGATGCCTTCAGTCTCTCAGAACCACCTTAGAGCCCTTGCTCTAATGTGCTTTCTGGAAGGAAAAGCCATTTGGGGATCAAGACTGCTCCCCAAGGGGAGCTCTTATGTCCTCCACTCTTGGTAGTCATTCAGCTTCCAGACACGGACACCAGCCCAACCAGTCGGCTTATCTCCTTATTAGTGTTACTAAATAAATGTGTGCTGTTATTCACTCCACTCTAAATCTAGTGTGGAGCTAGCCACATGAGGTTACTTTTACCAATGAAAGACTTGTCAAAGTACTGCTATGACTCTTGGAGGTACAGTGTACTTTAGGAACACCTAGTGATTCATAACATAAGAAACACCATGATCCCAACTGTGTGTCTCATTGAAAATTCTGTTCTCTCCGGCAGGCATGGACCCATGCTGGCATTCTCTTAAAACACAAATACAGTTTCCTGGTGGGATGTGCCTCAATCTCAGATGTCATAGCTCAGGTAACTGTGCTCTGTGCGTCTGTCACCGCTTCTCACAGTGGCCTTCCTATCAGTGACTGGCTGGGTGGAACTGAGACGTTGAAACCGTATTTACAGTTGTGTCTGTGTGATGCTTCCCAGCGCTCAGCTCACATCACATGTGGATTCTGATAGTTGTTTGATGAGTAAGGGAGGGTAATATCCTGTGAGCAAAGTGTGTGCAGTCTTGCTAGGATGGGGGTTGTACAGATTTAAGTTAAGTGCCTACGATTTGAACCGTGAGTTTTGGAGCGTGTGAATGTGAAATGACTGGTAAGGGCTCTGGCTCCAAGATGAGCTGCTGGGCAGGCACAGAGGACCACAGCACAGAGCCCCAGTTCTGGGTAAAATGTGTAACAGGTTTGTCTGTAACCCGGCACTGGGGAGGTAAAGACAGGAGGATCCCGGGGGCTTGCTGGCCAGCCAGCCTACCTGAAACAGCTAGCTCCAGGTTCAGTGAGAGACCTGTCTCAAAACAAAAGAAGATATTCATAGAAACTTCTGGCCTCCATATGTGTGTACACAAGTGAAAGTACTCATCCATCCACATGTACACAAACAAACACACGACGGCAGAGTAACATCAAGTATGTTTTGGGCCAGTCATGTATGGTCACTGCACTTGTCCTTGCCTGCATGCCTGCCTCTGCAGGGCCTAAAAGAACACAGTCTGTCACTTGGTTTCAGAATAGACATTTGGGACTCATGGAATCTTTTTTCCTTCTTCCTTTCTTTCTTCTTTAAAACTTTATTTATCATGGGTGGGGCACACATACTGGGCACACGTGTGGAGATCATAGGGCAGCTCTGGGCAGTAAGTCCTCTCCTTCCACCTTTGCCTGGGTTCTGGGAATTGAACTTAGGTCACGAGGCTTGAGCAGCAAGCACACTATTTTCTGAGCCACCTTACAAACCCAGGATTTTTGTTGTCGTTTGTGATCTGCTTTGGGTTTCTTGGGTTTCTGTTCATTTGCTTGTTACATGGTCTCTCTCTCTCTCTCTCTCTCTCTCTCTCTCTCTCTCTCTCTCTCTCCTAGGCTTACTTTGAATACTCTGGTCCTCCTGCCTCAAAGTCCAGAGCGCTGGAGTCATGTGTCTTGTGTGGGTACCATGAAGTCCTGTCACTAACACATCATTCCCCTCCTGTCTTAGTCAGGGTTACTGTTGCTGTGATGAAACACCATGACCAAAGCAAATTGGGGGAAAAGGGTTTATTTGGCTTAAGCTTCCAGATCTTAGTCCATCATCAAAGGAAGTCTAGACAGGAACTCAGGGCAGGAACCTGGAGGCAGGAGCTGATACAAAGGCCATGGAGGGGTGCTGCTCACTGACTTGTAAATCATGGCCTGCTCAGCCTGCTTTCTTATAGAACCCAGGACCACCAGCCCAGTAGTGGTACCACCCACAATGGACTGGGTCCTCCCCTATCAATCACTAGTTAAGAAAATGCCCTATAGACTTGCCTACAACCCGGCTGTTATGGAGGCATTTTCTTAATTGAGGCTCCTCCTCTCAGATGAAATTAGCTTCTGTCAAGTTGACATAAAACTAGCCATCACAGCCATATTTTAAAATGAACCAGGAAGTTGGTTCCACTGTCTGACCACATTGTCTGAGAAGAAGGCTTGCATATTCCTTTGCTGGGCCAGCTCTCAGGCACTAGCCCTGACTCTCCATTCCTCTTCTTCCCTCCAAAGACAGAGCAGGAGAAATTTCTGGGGAAGGAATGCAATCCCTACCATGTGTCAGTCTGAGCATGACTCCACTATGCAGGTGGGTGGGGCTTGAGGATAACATTTTTCCTCAGCTCAGCTTACACTTCCAAATTCTCAGCTCCGCCTACCGTCAGCTCCTGTGTTTTTCTGGGTTGTTCATCCTCATCCATAAACCACTGCTTGGAAATAATCTACAGTTAAACTGTTCGGTTTACCTCCCTAAAGACCAAGAATTAAATTTCCAAATTAATTGCATTTACTCCGTAGATCACCAGGAACAGTAATTGAAAATGAATCTTGCTAACATGTGTGTGCCTGAATACCAGCTAGCATTGTTCTTTGATATATCTTGTTAATTTTCCTGTACAGCTATTAGAGCTTTGTCCCAGCATTACTTTCGGCATCCTCTGAGAGCTGGACTAAGCTGTCTTGTTCACTCGCTATTTAATTTGAAGTGAAAGAAACATCTCGCCTTTCAAACAGCAGCAGCAATTCAGAGGGAGTTTGTAGCTTGGCATTATTTTAAAGGCGAAAAGACAAAAGGAAGCCAAAAGAGGGAAGAAGGCATTTTAGCTCTGCTTAAGATAAATATAGTAGGCATCTAGGGACAGAAAAACAAAAAAAAGAGGGCTTATGGAAAATACTTTGCCATACGCCTACAGCCATTTTCCTCCTTCATTTTCAACCTGATCCTGGCCCCTGCTTATTGGAAAAAACAAATCTAGTTAGGAGGGAGGGAAGCTGAGTTCAGATGCCATCTGGCCCTGGGCTGTTCCTGGTAGAGTAGTTATTTTAAACTTTGTTGTTTGAGTTCCTGCCACAGTTTGTTTGGAGGAATAAATATAATTTTCATTCAAGTCTTCTATTCTATACCCCTCCCCCACTCCCCAGAATAAAGTGCTCCTTACCTGAAACCATCTGCAGCACCTAATCTGATCATGTGTAAACATGTTGTATTCCATGCCCTTTAAACTATCTACCTTGCCATTATCAATGCAAAAACATAACTCTCACCTCGAAAGGAATAAGAGATTGTTTATTCTGAAGCTAAATATGGGCAACCATGGCCCCAAAATACAGATTTAGATTACCCCAAATTCCATGCCTGCTGTGGTAATAGTTTGAAGAAGTTTTCATACTAACAGAACAAAGAAAATAATCAAGACACTTTTTAAATACATTAGTGGAAACAGTATATAGACAGGTTATAACAAAGCAAAGTGGGGAAAACTCAGCTACAAACCATAGATGCCTCAGTTGGTGGAAACTGGGATTTTGTTAATATATTCCAAAATGTTTTATCTGTTAGTCTCAGGATATCAGGTCAGACAGAAGTGGGCAAGGAATGGCTATTTCTATTTACAAGACTAAAGATAGTCCTGGATAAATTGTAATTAGGCTCTGGACCAGCAATATTTCCATTTCTCCACACCCATTGTAGTTCCAATCAGCCAATCAGCCTTACAGAAGCTTCAGTGGAAGGAGAGGTTTTTTCCAGGAACTTTCACAGTTCGAGTAAATGAGTGAGAAAATAAATCAGTGAGAAGATTGCTTAATAATGCTTGGAATTCTAGCAGCAACTCCCACTTAAAACAATCACCCCAAAGTTTATTGGTTCATACAGTGGTACACCATGGGACATGTAACCTGTTGTCCACCTTGAACGGTGTCCCAGTCAGTGACTTCACCATGGACTTCATGAAAATGCTACTGGGTTGTTTTATTTCATGAACCCCTAGACTTCTTTCACTTTTTTACCATCAAATTAAGAATTCTCCTGATGCTGTTTGTCCTTTCTGGTATCTCCCATACCCTGCCCGCTGCTGAAACCCATCCTTGCCTTCTGAGTCAGCTGGAAACCCTCTCTGCATTACTGTCTTTTCACCTCAGCCTTTGGCAAGGTCCTATAACCTTGCCTGACCCTTGTTGTACCTGCCTCACCTACCTTGGCAGCAAATGCCTCTCCAGAAACTGTAAGTGCCCGGGCTGAGTCACCTCAGCTGACCCTGGGGAGCTGTTGCAGACGGTCACTCTCCCGTCACATTTCCCAGGAAATGATCTCAGTGCCCACATCACAGAGAAAATTTAAGCAGCCACATTGCAAGCTGAACTTGCAGCCTGCACATTCCCTCCCTTGGAGAGGTGGTACCTCTCTTTCAAGGCCACCTTCTCTACCTGCACCTCAGGTCCTGATCTAGCCTGCTTTCTCAGGAGTCTCAGTAAGTAGTTTTCAGTGACCCATCTGTCTCCCTGGTCGGTTGTCTGGGCACAGACACATACTAGGACAGACAGAAAACACAAGGGCACCAAGCAGCTTTCTCTGGCTGCCCATGTACCTCTTTAGCTACATCCTGTCTTTCTCTTTATTACTCCACGCCACTTCTTAGAAAGACAGTTTCCACTCACTGCCTCCATTTTCTTCTACTTCCTTCTCAGTGTGTTCCCTTACATTCACCTGTCAGTTCTCCCAGATGGTTCTTACTAAGGACCTTGTGCCATTAGACCCAGAAGGCAGTTTCCTTTGTCTCATAGATGATACCTCAATAGCTCTGCACTCGAGGTTCCTCCCTTCTCTAGGAAACATTTCTGCTACTGGCCTCATTCTGTCCATGCAGAATCTAACTTGTGCCCATGATGGCCTGGATGTGATTTGTCCCACAACCCTCCCCCGCCACACACACACACATTTCACATACAGGAGTGTTGGTTTCTTTAAGAGATGGAGCTTTAGATCATTGAAGGCTGCCCCTGGAAGGGTTGTAGGGTTCCAGTCTCTGGTTCCACGTGCTCCACTGATTTTTTTCTTGTCACACACTCTTCCACCATTGCCACATCAGCCATGAAGTGACACAACCAGCATAGGCAGAGGGGTCTCACCAGAGCCTGCACCATGCTGTCTAGGATACCTAGCCTCTAAATCTACATTAAATAGGCCCTCTTATAACAACATCTACAACACCACTGTGATCCCCCACTAAATATCCACAGCCTCACTTCTCAGAGCTCCAGACAAAGCTTCCACAGGCCCCTGTGGCATTCCCACTCAAGTCCTCCAAAGATACCCGGAACCTGAACTGAAGATCTTCTATAGCAAGACTCTTGCTGAGTAAATTGGCAAGAGCAATCACCTGGCTAGAAACTTCGGAGCCCCATGGGAGCGCCTCCTTTCTGGTGAAGGGGTCTGTTCTAGTCTGTAGATCTCTTCCCTTTGCTGTCTCCTCTCTGCTGCTGCCACTTACTTTGATTGAAAGTCATCCCTTCTCAGTAGAGAGCAGCCTTCTGGATCACCTCCCCCCCAGCAGCTCTGGCTCCCCACTGTTCCTGTTCCTGCCACAGCTATCTCACCCACTGAAATCTGGAGCACCTCAGCCTCTGATTAAAGGGCACTTGAAACTCTCAGTCCTAACCCTGACTGAGGAAGGACTGAAGCCCCACAGAAGCTTCTGCCTGTCTATCACCAGTACGGGCCTCTTCCTGCCTTGATCTCTGATCCACAGTCCACCTACCACAGCTTCTCTGGCCTGGAAGAAATACTCTGCCTCAGTTTCTCCCACCTCCTTCCTGCCCCTCCTACCTCTGCTCAGTCTAAAGGTCCCTCCCTGCTCAGACAGTGCCCTCAGACATGCTTCCCTCCCCTGCAGCAACTCTATCATGACAGGAATGTGTGCTCCCTGGTCCATGAGTGTGTCTGTCCTCTCTGCTAGACTGTCAATCCCAAGAAATCAGTCTGGGACTGGCTCTATCACTGAGTACCAGGGCCTGGCCTGGGACCAGTGCACACTTTCACTGTGAACATCCTCAGCACTAATGCGGCAAGTTCCTTCTAAATATAATCTGACATGCTTTCGGTGGCCATGTCAGATTCAGAATTGTGATTCTGGGCTAGACGGCAAAGCGCACAGGTATTATTTTGACTTGGTAGGTGATATGGTCTGCCATGAAGATATAAGGCCTGTGACAGGTGCTGGGCCACATGCTAAAGTCTGTTAGAATTTCAGGGGGAGGCTGCCAGCATCTTCACCTTGGCCTCAGGAGCGCCCCTGGACAAGCCCTTCCACCTGTCACCTTTCTGCTGTTTGTACTGCTATCTTGTCACCACCCACACTCACTCTCTTTGGTACATATCTTCCCTCTCCCCCTGGGTCAAGTCCTCCTCCTCCATGGTCCTGCCCCTCAGGCTTCTATCTAGTAGAACTGTCCTGAGCTTAGGATTTAGAGGACACACTGAGGTTCATCTTTTCACTTCACACAAGCAGGTTTCAGACTCTACATATCACCACTGTGGTTTACAGTGAGTGCACTCTGTGTAGATGGTGAGCATATGAAGCCTGCGGTGGATGTGCTCCTCCAAGCGGGCATAAAGGGGCATCCTAGGGACCTCTGACCAGTTAGCAAAGTAAACAGGCAGTGTGTCCACAATCATATCTTTCAGTTCACTGCCATTGGTCCAGTTGGAAGCAGCCTGGGGACAAGCATGGGCATTCTTACTTCCATCCCTCCCTAGCATGTCCTCCTGGCATGGCAAATGTGGGTGAGACTGGATGAATGAGATGGTAAGAGAGAACACCTCCCCGACTTGTGTCTGCTCAAGTCGCCCGTGTCCTCGGCTGCCTGCTCTTGCCCACACATCCATGCAGCACTGAGGACCTACTGGTGAGGTTGGCCACATTTCTGGCAGCTGCTGCATGAGAGGGTTAATACATTGTAAACTCTGCTTTCGAGACTGGGCCATCCAAGAAAGATTTACACTTCATCATGACTTCAGTCTCTGCTGACTAGAGTCACTTCCACCAGCCACACAACCCATTCTCAGCCTCTAAATATCACCACTGTGGTTTGGAGCGTAAGTTTTGTAGATGGCAAATATGAAGCCTGCTGCTTCTAAGTACAGGACATCCAGGTCTCTAACTCGGTAAACAAATGGACATTGTAGTCACATTGTAAAATATATATTGTTTTAAATTTAGGTTGTTTAATCATCATTTCCAGTGGTGTTTGGAACAGCATTTTTAGTGAGTTTTATCCTGTAAATGTTCCTGCCCATCTGCCCCTGTACATCACTGATTGCCACAACTTTTTCCTCTGGTGTGGAAGAAGCCTACATTGGCCGCTAGGGAGGCAGCTGAGAGGCCAAAGTTTCTAGGTATTTCTTAATTGGTAATCTTAACTAGAAGTACAGTTGCCTTAAAAGAGTCCCAATGGTGAATGAATCTAACAAAACCATGGCTGTCATCCTCCAGTCAAGCCCCGGCATCTGCATCTGGGTCACGGGAAGTCAGAATCGAGTCAAACCCCGTGGTCAGTTCTCTGTATCAACTACTGGGTTCAGGAGGAAAGCCCAGCCTCTGTGGGCCCACTCCCCTCACTCTGCTGACCTGCCCTGTTTTCCCTCTTGCAGGTTGTTTTTGTGGCCATTTTGCTTCACAGTCACCTGGAATGCCGAGAACCACTGCTCATCCCCATCCTGTCTCTGTACATGGGTGCACTTGTGCGATGCACCACACTGTGCCTGGGCTACTACAGGAACATCCACGACATCATCCCCGACAGGAGTGGACCAGAACTGGGGGTGTGTGTGCCTTCTGACTTTTAAAAATATTAACAGACACTGGTTGTACAAAGTGACGGGACTCACTGTGTAATTTCCATTTGTGTGTGTCGAGTGTTGATCTCACTCATCTTCCCATTCTGCTTTCTGTCTGCTCACCTGTCCCTCTTGCCTGACCCCCAGGGTGGCCTTTACCTGCTCAGCCAGTCTGACCAAGACCCAGAGAACATGAAATGAGAACCCATTGTAATAAACCCAAAGGTCAAGTGCTGGGAGTTTTCTGAGGGGAAGGCAGTGAGAGAATTGTGAACTCTACAGATGGGAATGATCTTAGAAGTGACCATCCAGCCTCCTCCTCACCAAGGGAGGAGACAGTGTCTTCTCACCAAGGGAGGAAACAGTGTGTCATGTCAGGTCAAGGGTAACACAGCATTCATGCTTCCTTGTACTCTCTATGGTAACCTCTCTCACGGTCCAGAAAGTTTTAGGATTCATGGAACCTTTGTGTTCATGTTTTATTGTTTTTAACATCATAACATAAACCTAGGCTCTGTTTATATTCTCTGCACTTGACAGTTCCAATTTTTTTTTCTTTCTTTTTTTTTGGTTTGGTGTTTTGAGACAAGGTTTCTCTGTGTAGCCCTGGCTGTCCTGGACTCACTTTTTAGACCTGGCTGGCCTCGAACTCACTGAGATCCACCTGCCTCTGCCTCCGAAGTGCTGGGATTAAACACCCGACTAGTTCCAATTTCTTAATTGAGCATGTCTTAGGCACTGGGCAGAGCTTTAGGTACTGTACTGTGCTGGGAAATCTTAAGATATGGCCTGTAGTTTCAAACAGCTGTATAACTCAATAAGTAGTTATCAAATAGCAACAATTAGCACAAAAACAAAACAAAAATCAACCCCCTCTCAAAAAACAAAACAAAGAAACAAAAAACCCTAGATGAGTCCAAAAGATCTACACTACAAAGAACACAACGGCCTCCAGTTTTTGGTCATGTGGTCTAGGAAGCCTCCTTGGAGAAGTTTGGGTTTGTCCTGGTCCTTAAAAGTCAGTTAGGAATCAAGTTAAGAGTAAAAACCCCCACCGTTTCACAAGGAGCCAAACGTTCTGCTCATCACAAGTTATGAGGAGAACTGGGTTTGTGTGCATGCTTGCTTCTCCTTCCAATGTGCATTAGACGTCATCTCTCCCCATCTTGCTACAGGGCAGACAGGAAGGATCGTGTCTAGCCCTCCTCCCCCAGCTTAGCCACACAACGCTTTTATTATGTCACAACAGTGGTTGTGATGACCATGTACCTCATCCGAGGTCAAGTTACCATTGAGATCCTACCTAGTTATTTCTACCACTTGGACAGCCACAGTAACCTTGACAGGTTGGATAAATCTCTCTCTCTCTCAATCTCAATGTTCAGCTTCCAGCAAAGGGAAAAAATCAAAATGCCAGAGATGGTTCCATGATGTAATTCTTACCCTCTTAAGAAACAAAACCAACATTTCATGACAGCAACCACGCTTACAGGAGAGCACACACCATGGCTATAGAGAGCACACACCATGGCTATAGAG
>CAJQZJ010034157.1:5982287-6001669 GCA_907164525.1 Lophiomys imhausi | reverse complement strand
TGTGTGTGTGTGTGTGTGTGTGTGTGTGTGTGTGTGTGTGTGTGTGTGGATATCCCCTTCCTAGACCCCTTTCTATTCCATTTACTGAGGCGGGGTCTCTCATTTAACCTGGATCTTGATGATTCAGATGGTGTAGTTAACCAGCTTGCCTTATGAGATCCTCTGTATCTATCTCCCAAGTGCTAGAATTACAGACCTGCTGTCATACCCACCCTACTTAGCTTGCAGGTATCACATGTTTCTCTCTGTCTTGGAGCTATAACCCCTGCCCAGTACTCTTCTCTTGCTACATAATTTCCAATTCATCTTTTAAACTTAAAGTCAACTTTGTAAACACCACTGCCCTTTCCCAAATTTAACTAGTACATCTTCTCTAGTAGAAATCCCTTTCCTAATTGCATTGTACTGATATAGCTGACTTACTTGGTCATATTATAGGGGCCCCTTCTGAGTCTCAAAAAGTCTATATAAATACATAGGATATAGCTGTGAATAAGGGTGGGCAACACTGAGCTGTTATGTCTGGGTACACATTCTCTTCTTTCTTCATCATCATCATCATCGTCATCATCTCTTTTTAAAGCAGTCTCACTATATAGCTCAGACTGGCCTGGAACTCATTGTGTAGACCAGGCTGACCTAGAATTCACAGAGATTTGTCTGTCTCTGCCCCCAGAGTCTGGGTGTATAGTCTTAAGTAAAAAACACATCTTAGAGCCAGGCGGTGGTGGCACACGCCTTTAATCCCAGCACTTGGGAGGCAGAGGCAGGTGGATCTTTGTGAGTTCGAGGGCAGCCTGGTCTACAAAGTGAGTCCAGGACAGCCAGGGCTACGCAGAGAAACCCTGTCTCGAAAAAAATCAACCCCCCCCCAAAAAAAAAAACACACACACATCTTAGCTTTACCAAGCTCCCATGTGGAAAGATAATATTCAGAAAACTTTAGGGAAAGTACACATGCCATTAAGGCTAAAGGGCATACTGTACAATTTAAGATTGATAGTTCAAAATTTACTAAAGGCAGGGAAGAGCAAACCAACTTACAAGGTGGCTGTGCCATGGGATTGTTAAGGAATTAAAGAGTATGCCATATGGCTCTTTTGAACTCAGCTCAGTTTTCCTCTGTTGCCATGGCTATGCTACCCTAAACTCCTGTAGAACTTAATTTCCACTTATACAGACTACATGCTGACTGCCTGAATGTGCTCGGCAGTCATCTTTGACAGTGAATACAGAGGGCCAAGGGCTGAAGCATCTTCCTGAGACCAGGAAGACAGTAACTGCCACCTACCTTCACCATAGTCCTAAGAATTGCTTGTCTTTGAAAAGCAGGTTCTGAGTGTGTTTCAAACCTCCAGTGGCCACTCAAAACCTATAGCTTAATTTCTGGTCCAACACTTAGATCAGGGACAACACAAGACATAGGATCACAGAAAGCCTTTGGAACCCACTGAGTCATAATGTCATACCCTAGACATTCACCAGCACCAACTCTACCCCTCCAGCTACCTGTCCCTGTGGGATGGGTGACACACGGGGAACCCAAGGCTCCCAGCTAGGAAGTAATTTCTGATCACATCTGTGGTTGTAGTTGACCAATTACCCCAGGCGACCTGTTCCCCTGTTGGCATTTTTTTTTCTTTCTTTCTATGGTGTGCCAGTTTTTCCATAGTTCCCTAAAATGTTAGCAAAACACTGAACAACTTTGAAACTGCTCAAAAGGGTATTTTAGAAAAAAAACCAGAGAAGTTTCTGTTCCAGGAACAGACCTCTCAGCTTTTGGAGACTGTTAAATGACTTGGAGTCAAAAGTTGACTTGAAGCCAGATTCAGGGACCGAGCCCCACCTGCTCACAGCTGACAGCTTGGGGGCTACCTTTAGCTCAGCTGTCAGGGGTTCCCAGCCTGTCTTCCCTCACATGGACATACCTTCTCATAGCTGTAGTTAAGTGAAGGAAAACACAGCCACACTGTGTGAGGGACAGCCTTTCTCCTTATGATTCATGGCCAATAATTTGAACTTCTGTAACTTTGATCTTCAGCAAGTTTAAAATAATGACAGGATCTGGAAGAATGCTTATAGCTCTCTCCCAGGCAGATGTTGATCTCTTATTTAATCCCAGATCAAGAAAACATGTGTAAGTAGGATTGCCTCTATGCAAGTCTACCCTAGAAATAAGGACCCAGAAGCCCTTGTTGGAAGGGCTTTTGGAGATGAACACCTAAAAACTTTAATTTTCAGAAAAAAGAAATCACTTAGGATAAATGATCCATCCACTTGCTCAGCACTAGAACCTGCTCGAGCTCAGCTGCCTGGAACTCTGTCCGGTTAACTTCCCCCAGTTGCCAGATGTGCTCTGTGCATGTGACTCTGTGCTTGAAGAAATTGTTTCTCCAACATTAAAAGCTACAGTATTTGAATTTGTGGCTCGGTTGTCCTCATAATAGTTCAGTCTGATGATCCAACATTGTGGCTGGAGGAGTTGTCACTAAAAGACACATAGAAAATGTAAAATTGAACTTTTCTAAACTGAACCTTTAATAGTCAGTGTGTGTATATACCTTTTAATATCACATGACACACTGATTCTTGCACATCTACTGGTGCCCTTAGTCCTTGCCACTCACAAACCAGGTCTACATGACCTAGAGCTACATGACCCATCCATGATAACCCATGAATCAATCAATCAGCTGTCACTTCTCTCTATGGCATCTGCTCTTATGAGGAAGTGAATTAGGGAGGAGCATTAAGCAGAAAAGCCGTATTTGATTTTGTGATGCATTAGCATCTTGCTGTTCACCCTTTGGGTCCTGCTTCATAGAAGAACTATCAAGTCTGTAATCCGCCTGATCTGGTGACATAAAAGAAAGGTTCAGGATCTTCAGTGGGTCTAAAAGATACAATTCAGAAGAGTAGATTGCCAAGTAACTGACCCATTAGAGAAAGGAAGGTGTAGGCTGGGGTCAGCAGGTTGACTACACCCCACAAGCTGCTGTTGAAAGAAATGAGGACAAAAATATACATGAACAGTGTCAAAGGACAGCTTGCTTGTGGGAACGCTGTACTGTAGCCATACAGGAGAGGCTGAATTGCTAACCAGTGGTCCAGATAAGAAGCCAAACTCAGAGAACAAGTGGCCATCCACGCCAGAACCTGCCTATAGAGCCATAGTTGCCTTTACTTTTGTGTGACAACTAGTGTGTCCCACAACTAGAAAGCTGTTTGCTTCGATAGACTATGTTGTGAGCATGAGGAGAGAGGATGATCTGGAGCAGGCAAAGAGGAAGTCCTCCCTTGCTGGGGAAGGAACTGGCTACCTGAGCTGAAAACCCTACCACACGCATGCCCATGAAGCACGTCATAGTTCCTGGAGGCTCTAGATTTGGGCTTGAGTTAAAACCTGCTCACCTGAGCAGCATTTATGTGTCCACAGTGCTGGTGGGGGGTAAGTACCCTAGAAAGGTGACAGACCACATGTTTCCAGAACCAGTTCAGCTCAAAAAGACACTAAATCAGGCTGCTAAATTTAGAGGCTTTGCTCACCCCAAAACTTGTTTGGGGTCCTTTTTCCTTTGAAGTCTTTCTGACTCTCAACAAATCACGATGAACAGGGGAGCTCTAACAGCTTCAGCTGCTAACAGTTGACTGGCTTCCATCTGACTTCACAAATGGCCTTTTAAGAGCATTGGATGTTTCTTTTCTCAGATTCCCCACTGCTTTTAGTTTTGGGGAGCTGGTGCCAAGAATGGGGCCCCTCTGCTCCAAGAAAAGTGGAAAAGAATCTATGCAAAACACAGGCTTGGCTGCCTTGGAGGCGGTCTCAAGCCCCTTTGTACACAGTAGAAACAGGCAGTGGGCCAGATGAATCTTGGCAAGTGGAGCCAGTGGGGCACTTCTGTGCAGTGAACAGCCTACCCAGCCATGCCAACACCTCCTGAATGCCAGATCCCATGAAAGTCAGAGACTTGGAAAAGAAGGAACATGGAGAGGAGATGAGGGTATGACAGTGAGAGGGAGGAAGGGTCGGCTGGTCAGAAGAAGAGACAGGAGGTTGCCACAGAAAGATGGGCAGAATGACAGAGATAGAGGTACGTACACACAGAACCAGAAAATGGGGAGCCCCAAACCATAGAGCCCTCCCCCAGCCCCCAGGACTCTGTGAGATTTTCCGATACAAGTTGTGAGCTTCAGAAAAATTTATAAAGATGTGTAGTTTAGAAACCAGTAAATGAGACATAATGTTTTTGGCTAAGGTTGGTTTTTGGTGAGCTGACCCATGTTAAGAATGCAAGTGTGGAATGCAACTCTCACTAGGGTTTGAACACGGCACTGGGGTCATGCCAAGGTCGGAGGACTGCCAGGCCTCCACACTGCATCCCATTGTCCATAAAGGAAACAAGTCCTCAGCTTCAACCAGTCAAAGCTACTCAGAGGAGAGGCCAGGAGTGTGGTGAGTATATCATTGACACATAAGGCAGAGAGAGAAGAAAACCTGCTGGGATGCCATCAAATGGTGCCGCCTTCAGTAAGAGTCCAAGAGTCTCTGAGCTCAGGACCTATTGGCATTTTAGGATCTGGTTCTTCAAAGAGAAGCTAAAATAGGGGGCTAGGAAGATGGCTCAGTGGGTGAAGGACTTGCCACACAGGCATGAAGAGCAGAGCTTGTTCTCACTTACATGAAAGCCATGCACAGCTGCTCATGTGCAGGTGAAGGAGGGTAGACAAGGAGGCTTCTCTGGGGCTCACTGGCCAGCCAGTCTTGCCAGATGGTCCGGCTCTAGTTTCAGAGAGAAAAAAGATAAGGTGGAGAGTAAAGAGAAATACTGTCTGTCAACCTCTGGCTTGTGTATCTGCACATTCACTCTTACCTGCACACACGCAAACAAAAAGGAGTTAAAATCAGGGTCACTCTGATCTGCCTGAGCCATGGTGAAGGTGAAGCAGGAACAGTACTACATTTAGGTGAGTTTGCTAGGTTTAAACTCTCTATTAAGTTTTGAAGTTAATAAAAAGGGCGAGAGACCATGAACCCACCTAGAATTTTCCATTCTGTTTCTCATAAGTTGAATTGTCTGTTCATACATTGCTATGTTAACTCCAGTACCAAAAAGGCAACCTTATTTGGAAATGAGGTTTGGGTCCTATGGGCAAGTTTGACCCCAAATCTGGTGTGGCTGGTATGTTTATGAAAGGGGACATTTGGATACAGACACAGGAAGCCTTTGGTGCTATCATGGGTTCCTCTGCTGGAGAAAGGTCTGCCATCACCCATCCTGTTTGAAGCCTCATGGCTGGGAGACTGTCCCTTCCTATTGCTCTAAGACACCCAAATGTGGATCTTTGTTCACTGTAGCCCCAGCAATCTAATCTGCTGATGCTTCTAAGAGAAAGGAATCTTTCTATGGCCACCTGAGGCCACAGAGTTGACTCATCAGATTTCAGACTATTCAACTCTGCATCTCTTTATTACATATGACGTCTCTGGCATTTTGTTTCAAGTCTTCATAGGAGCAGAGGCTTTGCTCAGAAGTACTTAGATTGCAGGCAACGCTGTGCCTGCCTTCACAGAGGCTCCTGAGAAGCATCAGCTTGCAGGTGGCACTCGGCTTGCCCTTGGGAACTTTGTTGTGTCTTTGCTGATGGTTTCAGGGAATCTGAGAGAAACAGCCACCAATATTACATTTAGGTAACTCTGCTTGGCTTTGTTCTTTTTTTGTTAACTGAATAATTAGTACACTTCCACTGGGTCCTTGACCCCTACCTTCTACATTGAAACTTACAAAATGCATTGGTATGTGTTCTATTGCTAATAACATGGCCTACAAATTTAAAAAGTTTTAAGATTTATTTTGGCTCAACATCTTGTGAGTGAGGGCCTCAAATTGGAAGAGGTGGGAAGTACACTTATGCTTGGGTCTGATCTCTCTCCAACTAGGGTCCACTCTAACTGAATCCCTGAAGCCCAACCTGAAACACCAGTCAGATATATATCCACCTACTTAAAAACCTCAAAATGGGGATTACATTCAATATATCACCCACCAAGGCATAGTACTACCTACCAAGTCCCACCTCACAGCCTCTGTACCATCCTCAGCTTACCACTGAAGACCAGAATAATCCTAGAGAGAAGTAGCTAGACCAGGAATCATCTGGCATGCCACAGAGCAAGGAAGCAGGAAGACAATTAGCATACTTCCAGGAAGCATGCTTGAAGATGTCCTGTGGCCTTCGGAAAAATAAGTTATAGTAAATCGGTTTAAATACAAAAACCAAACCCATCCTGGCACTGTTGAGAGTACAGTGTTTAGGAAGACGCTCTCAGCTCTAATGGGACTGGATCCAACCCCACTGCCAACCCCCAAGACATGTCAGAGAGACTACAGGATGTGGTGCCCGGCTTGTTTTGTGTCAAGGCTTCCAGTTTAGCAATTGCTCCTGGGAGAGCTTTTCTCCTCCCCCTAGAAGCCTGAAACAGATTGATTTTCTTGCACAGAGCAGGTGGGAACTCGACAAAACTGAAATTCTTCAGAAAATTATTTTGCTGGGTGGGCATGATGGTGCAGGGACAGACAGATATTCCCATGAACTTGAAGCCAGCCTATTTACATAGAAACTTACCCAGAAATACAGGGCTGGAGATGTGGCTACTTGGTGGGATGCTTGCCTAGCCACATAAAGCCCTGGATTTGATCCCCGGCACTGCGTAAACTGGGTGTGGTGGCATATGCCTATATTCCCAGCACTCCAGAAGTGGCAACAGAGAGGATCAGAAGTTCAGGTCATCCTCGGCTATATAAGGAGTTCAAGGCCAGTCTGGATTACATGAGACTTCAAAAAGAAAATTACAACATTATTTCAAAACCTACCAAGCTTAGGGTAAAGCCAGCACACTAAAGACCCAGAGCATCTGGTCCAAATTCTAAGTTGCCTTTGCTGAAGTGAGAGATCATTTGGTTCAGGAAGAATACAAAGCAATTAGCATCCTCTTGGGTCAGCACAAGGTGTCTGGTTTGCTCTGCCATGGTCTCAGCATGACCTGGTACAGCTACTCTTAGAATGCAGGTGGAGAGGGAGGTTTCCCTGGGTTTGTCCCATGGGTTCTGTTTTAAGGGTTGTGGAGCAGATGGGATACTTGTTCAGACCCAATAATGAACTCTGAATTGTGCCATGCAATTGTTCTTAGGAATTTTGTCATCTCTTCTGAGCCCCAAAGAACCACTATACTGGAAAACAGCCTATGTGACAAGTGACAAGAAAACTTGCTTTCCAGTCACTGAGAGCTGCCAGGGGCTCCTCTTTGTGTAGAGGGGGATCTTAACTGATGGGCTGAAGAGTACAGTGACCCTCAGCAAGAAAGTGAAGCATTTAGGATCCACCCAGATGGCCTCATTTCAAAATCCTTCATCTAATCACCCCTGTTACCAGAGAAAGTATACTTACTAGTGTGGGGGTGAGTGGGTGCATATTATCTCGGGGTGGTCCTTATACCTCCAACAACAGGTACTTCAGACAAAAATAAAATACAGTAGTCTCTCTTTATCCACAGATTTTCCTTCTGTGGTTTCAGATACCTGTGGTCAACCACAGCCCAAAATTATGATATGGAAAGTTCCAGAAAGTTTATAACTACAATTTGAGTAGCACAGTGAAATCCAGTGCCATCTTGTTTATTCCTGCCCAGGACATAAATCTACCACTCTACATGGTTATAGACATGTTATTCACTATCAAGGTTAACTTGTCAGCTTCAGTGGCTTGAAAAACACCTGGGTGATTATGAAAGTGCACTTCTGGGTGTCTGGGAGTGTGTTTCTCCAGAGAGGAAGGTAAGGAGAAAGACCTGTCCTGAGTTTAGGCATCACAGTGACATATAGGCTGGGGCCCCAGATGGAATGAGAGGGAGAAATCTCTAGAGCGTTTGTGTCCCTTCTGTGTTCCTGGCCTGATGGGAGCTGCTCTTCCTGCAACTCCCCTCCCCTTCAGCCATGATAGACTGGAACCTCTGGAGCTGGGGCCAAAATAAATCTTTCCTCCCTTGGGTTGTATTTCTCTGGTATTTGATTGTAGCAACGTGTGACCACGCTAGATGATCATTTAGTAATGGCTGTCTTGTGTGTAAGGTTGAATGCTAGTGACATGTCACATGGCAGTGATTTTGCACATGCCATATTCTTGAGTTATTGTAACACTGTATTACAAGGCCTGTGTCGTAGTGGGCTGCTGTAATATACTATAATAGTATAAGCTTATCAGCTGTTAGTTTCCTGCTGTTTTTATTACAAATTGAACTCTATGTTAGGTATTATAGGGGCAAGAAAAAGTATCTGTAGGACTTGGTACTAGTCACAGTTTCAGACGTCCACTGAGAGTCCTGGGATGTGTCCCTTTAGGATAAATGGGAACTATTATGAAAGGAAGAGGGCAATGGATGTGGCATTGTTAGAAACAAACTTGGGGTCACAGAGAAAGAAATTTCTATTCCAAATGAAGTGTCTGGACAAGGCAAACTTTACTGTTCATCAAGAGGGTGCACTTAGGAAGAACAAACAGACTGAGACAGGAAGTGCATTGGTTTTTACTGACCCAGGTGGTGGCTGAGCCTTCTGCCCACTGGCGGGAGTTCAATCTCACGATCTTCTTCAATTGGCTAGTTTGGAAATAATTGGTGCACAGGAAATGAAGGAAGAATAAGGAAGGAGTAACTGCTCCAGGCTGTCAAATTCCTACAATAGAGCAGTGGGCTTTTCTGCAAGCAAAGGTTTTACTGGGTGAGGAGGATTAAACATTTGCATAAAAGTCTTACAAGATGAGGTAAATAAAAATATTTGAATTCCTTGCCCTAAACACAAAATTTTATAGTATTGGATAGTAAAGACTCATATTTGATATTTTTTTACATGCTCAGGATGTCACAGAGGACCCTCTGTAATGACCACATAAATGTCAGTAGAATGTACAAGAATTGCCCATCAGCCCATGACATTTTCTTTTTATCTTTGTGGCTCTTCTGAAAAGATGAAACAAACTATAAATTGGGTGTGACCTGGCCAACTCACCTTTGAATTGCAGTTTTTTATCAACTTAAGGCCACAGATGTCTATAAATTAGCCATAGGGCACCAGAATACGCCAGAGCCCAGTAAGATCCAGGCAGCCATATTCTTTTGCAGCCCAGAACTGACCCCTCCTGGAATCTTGCTTTGGGATCCTACCAGGCTGTAGTTCCCAGCATCTCCTGAAGTCAGCTGTCACTTGGGGGTCTTTCAGCAAGTTGACAGCATTGCCTGAGCCTATGAACATCCAGTCACCACAGAGTCTTCCTCATCTCTTCCTCCCCCTGGTTTGGCCTTCAGATCCCCTTCACGCTATCTCTGCACCCTTTCTGGCTTTAAGGCAGTGTTGTGTCCTAGTCTGGTGCCTGCTGCTACTGCAGGATACCACAGCCTGAATAGTTCATAGTGAACAGATATCAAAGCCTCTAGATAGGAGAGGGTAGCCAGGCACCAGTTGACACCCTTTTGCCAATCCAAGCCTGTACTCAGTCCACAGCAAGTTGTTCTGTCAAGCCCTGATGCCAGAAGGCACCTGAATGCTGTCCCACAGAGGCCAACCAGATCCTCGGAGGAGGATATTTGGTACTCAGACAATCTTAGTCTAAAAGCTTTAGAATTTCAGGCTTCAGAGAGATGTGCACAGGAAGAGAAAGCAGAAACCCTGCAGTCTCCCTTTGACACACATCCCTCTTCATGAGTCACAGATCACCTCCAATGCTGATAGGCTCCATGCGATCTAATACTCAGTGGGTTCAAGGATGGGGAGCTCTGTCTCTGCACCCCCAATCTCCCTCCACCTTTGAAAGGCAGCAAGGTCACCTTCATGCTGGTATTCATAGTGTTGGATTCCCTAGGGAAGCCAGGCGGTCACCTGCTGCTGAGGTCTGCCTGTAGGTGAGTCACTCTGGTAGACACAGAGGCAATGGGACAAAAACGGACCAGAAGATAGGATTGCAGACTGCAAGGCATCTGATGTCCTCAGTTTCCCCATCTCAGAGTAGCTTGCATAATTCAAAGGCTGCCTGACTCGCCATTTGTCTGCTACTCTTGTTTAATAGGTAGGGTCTTCTGTGTGCTGCCCACACTAGGACCACCCCATGCCTAGTACCATCCCTTTATTCCGAGGAAGGAGCAATTCAGTAAAGCTCGTTCCTCTGAAACCCCATATACTAGCAAATGGCAACACCCATGCTGTTAAAGACAGTTTAAAACCACTATTGATGGTTCTGTTTTGGTGGCCTGTGTCCAGACTAGCTGCTGAGTTCCTACGAATGGTCCAGTCTCACCTCCCTGTTGCTAAACTATCCTCCCGTGCAGCTGTCACTCAGCCTTCACTCAACCTTCCAGGGCGATTGCTGGGGCCTGTCCTAGTCTTGGTACCATGCTGACCCTTTGTCTAGAACAAAGGCTGACTGTGTCAGCCTTTGTTTCTGCTGTGCACCCCTCCCCCGCACCATGAAGTGGAGACTGCTGCCTCATTGTTCCCATTATCCAGCAGAAGAAAATGACTCCCTTGTGCGTGGGGGTAGGACCGGTAAATGAATAGAGGTTGCAGCTTTCTCATACCAACACACAGGATAGGCTTCTTTCCAGTGCCTTGAGGCATTCTGGAAATAGGGAGAGGGGCCTGTATGTCCAGTGTAGAGGAGCTGTGATAAGAGGCGCTGTGCTAGAATTGTATGGGGACTATGTGAAATAACATCAAAATAACGTGGAAAGCTCTTGGCCCGAGGTAAATGGTCAGAGTTTGTTCCCACAGAACTGTTTCCCTCCCTCAGAGTTCTCTCTGGAATCTGACAAGGGGTCTGGCTTTTTTTTTTTTTTTTAATTCAGAACCCCTTGTACATTTGGGAGTTTGACTGATTGGTCAGAGAGACAAATCAGAAGCATTTAAACAATTAAAATTGGTCCCCAAGCCCTCCTATTAATAGACAGTGCAAATCCACATGTACTTAAAACAAAACAAAACAAAAAAAAAAAAAAACCAGATGGTTAAGCAGGTTGTGCTGTTATAATCATTTTTTCCTTTTTCTCAAAATTGTTGCCATTTATGTATGTGTGTTTGTATGTGTACACGTGTGTATGCATGCATGTTCCTGTTGAGGTTGACATAAAAATGTCTGGGTGGATTGCTCTCTACTTTGTATTTTTTAATTTTTACTTTATGTGTATTAGTATCTGCCTAAATGTATTTCTGTGTACCACATGCATACAGTGCCCTAAGAGGCCAGAAGAAGTCATCAGATCCCTTGGGACTAGAGTCACAGTGTTAAGAGCCACCATATGGGTGCTGGGGATTGCACTTGGCTTCCTTGGAAGAGCAACCAGCACTCTTTTTTTTTTGTTTTGTTTTGTTTTTTTCGAGACAAGGTTTCTCTGTGTAGCCGTGGCTGTCCTGGACTCACTTTGTAGACCAGGCTGGCCTTGAACTCACAAAGATCCACCTGCCTCTGCCTCCCGAGTGCTGGGATTAAAGGCGTGCGCCACCACCGCCCGGCGCAACCAGCACTCTTAACCATTGAACCCAACTTTCTAAATCCAGAAGTTCTTGTTGGTTTTTTTGTTTTTTGTCTTGGGGTTTCATTATGTAGCCCTGGTAGTCATGTAACTCTCTTTGCAATGCAGGCTGGCCTCAGACTCAGAGATCCTCTGCCTCTGCCTCCTGAGTGCTGGCCTTAAAGGCCTGTGCTACCATAACAAGGCACTTTGAGGAAGGATCTCTTGCTGAACTCAGAGCTGGCCAGTTCCAGTCAGTCTAGTCAGCCAGCTTTCACCAGAGACCTCCTGTCCTTGCCTCCCACTGCTGAGATTCCAGCTAGCCAACAAGCCTTCCCAGCTTTTAGGGGGTGCTGGTTACCTTGTCCTCAGGCTTGCATGGCAGGACACCGATCCATTTCCTCAGTCCCCTTTGAAGACATCTCAATTGTAGTAAAATACACATAATTTAAAATTACCATCTTTCCCATTGAGACTCATCTGTGAGGTTCATTCCTGTGGTTGTACCCCCACCACCTCCCATCCATAGTACTCTCATTTTTCTAAACTGAATCTGCTTTCATTGGGCCCCTTCCCCTAAGCCCCAAATTCTGAATTTATTGTTAAGTTATCAAGGAACAACTACACTGAAGCTAGATCTGGTAAGAACTGGAATCAAGCATTCTGTACATAAAGCCTGTGGGGCCGACAGGCCCTTGATGCCCAATACCTGCTCTGTGCCTGGTACATGGCACCCCCTGCTGTTTGAAACATCATCTTTCTTCCAAGCACTGCTTGGTGACTTATAAGAATGTGGGATCATCTTAGATATGACAATAATACGGGCTTTCTGGAAGAATGAGATTTTGACCATTTCATCAACGGACAATCAGAGGGATGATCTTTATCTTCTTACTCTATAGAAAAGGAGGGATTATCAAACTACATCTGAAGATGCTTATTGCTGCTACCATGAATATGCTTCAAACGGAAATGGTAGCATGAACTTCCTTATGGATTATTCACAACAGATGTGTCATAGCCATGTTTGCCAGCTAGCCAGATGAAGAGTATCAGGAGCTACCTCAACATCTTATCATATGCTTTTCCTAGCATAGAAAACAAGATGTTTCCATGATGCATATAATAGGTGACTATGTTCAACAGACTGACATTTTGCCAGCCTGGCCTTACATAATAAGCCACTCCCTCCCTACACTGCATACTGTTGTCAATCATCTTTCTTCCTAGGGTCTTCCCACCTGTGTCTGCTTTCCAAGTGAAGTGCCTGTACCGAAGCCCCCTTCTCCCACTGTCCTTTCAGGTGCTGCCTCCTGTGGTTTTTCATGAAGTCACCCTTCAGCAGGTGGCTCAGCAGTTGTGCAGGATGTGACCGGCACTCCAGCCTTGGTCCCTCTCATTCGACAGTGATGCCCACAAGGCAGTCATACTGGCTACTTTGACACAAGGCTGTCACTAGGCATTTCCACCCTGCCAGCACAGCATTGCTTTCTCCTTCACAATTGTGTATATATATATATACACACATCACACATTGGCTGTTGAAGCTGAACCCTAAGCTTCCTTTCCCAAACATGACTTCTCATGTCCCTGACAAAACATACATGAAGACCCATTTTTCTGCAAAGATATAAACAGGGGTCTTTTTATTTAAAGCTGTTTCCTTAAATAAGAGAGACAGAGAGAGAGAGAGAGAGAGAGAGAGAGAGAGAGAGAGAGAAATAGAGAGACATTGACATGGGAATATTGGGGTGTCTTTGACCTCGAGGGAACATCTCTTAGTTTTTGTTGTGTATAGTTTGAGAGGTGAGGGTTCTGGATGCTCAGTGGCCACCAAAGCCACCTTGCCTTCTTGTCTTGTGAATTTGAGGGATGAAACTCACAGACCACAGAGGGCGATTTTAGGAAGAAGTAGTTCATCATAGGGAGCTTAAGAGAGGAAGAAGGAAGAGCTGTGCAGGAGGGTCTCTGGGAGGGAAGGGCCATTACTCCACAACTGTGGAGTAATAAGGTGGACAGAGGAGGTGGGAAGAGCTGGTCCGTCCAGTTCCGTGCAGCCTCAGTATGCTTTCCTGGAAAGAGAACTCCTTTAGGGAAAGAGATAAGGAAATAACAGACCCCTTACTGGCTTCTCAAGCCTCTGGCCATGACAAAATCAAAAACATTTTTGGTTTAGACATTCCTTTTCTGGTGTCTTTGGGCTTCAGATAGGAGGCTAAGAAAGAAACTGGTTACTTTTATGTAGGGTCTTTTTACCCTTAACTGCCTTGACAAATTCTATCACCCATTCTCATCAATATTCTTTGTGGAAACTGTGAGTAAAAAAAGCAGGGAAAGAAAGTAGACACTGATGAATCAAAGGTAGCAAGCCACACAGAAGCACTGTGCGCACGGCTACATTTTCACATTGATTTCCTTTCTCCCTTAAACCTTATGACAGTGTAGGCCAGTCCCAACTAAGTACATAGTATCCTCTAAGGAGGGTGGTGCTTAGCAGTCCTGTAGGGGCAACATCCCATCTAAAAGATGAGGCATTCTTGCCTGGAAGCAAAATAGAAAGAAACAGTGGTAGGAATTCACCCCAAGCAGGCAGGACTCAGTTCTAGTTACTGGAAACTCCTAGTCACCATAACTCCTGATCTGTATGTGTTGTGTAAGCACTTGCCCTCCCAGTAGGGAATTTCAACCCATTGCACATCTGTTCTTTCTGGTAAATGCTCTAGATAACAGTGATGCCATGGACCAGGTATTCCAACTCAGGACAGCTGTGTGCATTTTCCTTTTTTGTAACTTCAGGAGATCAGATTCTGTCCTTCAGTGCTAATTCAGTTACTGGGTCATGAGGAAAACTTTGTCAATTCCTCGAAAGTAGAACCATCAGCTTAAGGAAATTGAAAAACCATATCACCAAGGAACACTGTCTGTAGAGCAGAGCACCCTGAGGACACCCACAAGGGTGCACCTCTCTTTCATCCCCACAGTAGCTGGCTTTGCATGTTCTCTGCATTGACTTGCTAAGGGAGCAGCTGACTTCTCAACTCCTATTAGCCAGACTTCTTCTCCATTGCTGACTGTGACCTTGATCACTTGACCCAGTAATGATGTTTGGCAGCTCTCTCCCTCTCTCTGTGTAGTGACATGGTTTTTCCTTGGTCAGCCCACACGAATGGGCTGGATGGTGTGTTCTACCCACCTCACAAGAGAATTGTTAAGGGACTAGGATTCCACACAGATTAGACCCCTCTCTCCCTTATTTGTTTCTATCAGCATGGGCTTTTAGATGTTAGTTTTGCATTTGGGGTTATATCAAGGCTGTTGTTATGATGTTGCTCATATTCCTAGCTTGGCTATTGGGGACCCCAGTGGCTCAGGTGTCCCCCGATGCATCCTATTGTTTTTCTTTCTAGGCACTTATTTCCTAGCACTATACATCTATCTGGATGATGATAGTTTTGCATATTCCCAGCTCTAGCCCTAGACTGGTCATTTCTCTAAGGAACTTTGGGTCCTTCAGTTGGACAGGAAATATAAAACCCAGGCTCTGGGCACAGTTTGGGCTGTTCTATCTTGAAGGCTTCTTCCTGCAAACTCTGCAGAAGAGAATACAACCCTGAGGCCATTCCAGGGCACAAACCATGTCTGTTGTCAGTGGTTCATTAGGTTTTCATTCTGATTTGGCAAAGTCAAGGTCACCAGCCTCTGCAAATATTTGAAGAACACAGCATGCCATGGTCAACCAAGAGGGCATGCTCTGAAGAATACACTAGGTGAACTCAGTAGAATTCTTAAATACCCCTTCCTAAAATACACCTTGTTGAGTGAGCTCCCAAGTCTTGTTTGCTGGAACACTGGGTCCATTTGTCATGCTGGAATATGACAACTGACCTGCAGGTAGGTGCCCTAGCTTTTAGCAAAAATCCTTCTGCTGTTAAGTTGTTCACTTGTCCCTTTCTGGAGAGTGAAGCAAATATCCCCTTGTGGAAGACTGGTTGAAAGGCAATGCACCATTTTCTTAGTAAAAGCATGAAGTTTCTGGCTTCAGAGACTTCATGGAGAGGAAAAAGAGGCTTCCCAAAGGTAGGGTTCCTGCCCTTTCATGGCCTTCTGCTAAGCTGGAGAATGGCTTTTACTTTCAATGTTCCTAACAGACAAAGAGCAACACCCTGCATATGTGTGTGTGGTTGACAGTTCTGGGGTCATGCTCCCTCTATGCCCTCTTATACACTGCCCTCCCTTAGAGAGCAGATCGATCACTTCTTACAAGGCAGGAAAGGCTCAAGGAAAGCATTGTCATCTGCGTGGAAATGGCCAAGGGAAGAATTCCCAGACTCACTTGCTGCACAAGCATGTGAATCACCCTCCCCCCTTTTCTTTGGTGTGTTGTGACTTAAAAGCCACTTTATGATCTGGCAAAGCCTAGAGAGCTTGCAACTTGTGTTTGAGGCATTGTCTCATGTTCAGATACTCTCCAGGAGCAAAAGAAAGCACACTGATGATTCACTGGGAATTTTTGAGTTTTGAGTGGAATATGGCCTCTGTGAAACATCCTACCCACTAAGGAAACACAGAGTGGCTCATCCAGGAAAGATCCAATGCACAGATCCATGGCAGACTTGAGGGGGGATTTATAGCTTTACTGCTGTGGGAAATATTTAGGGCCTAACTTAAAGCAGCCCTGAAAGAGGGATATGATCTAGACAGGGGGATAAATTGTCTCCATACTCCGTGCTCTTTGGGAGTTATTAGAAATTGCTGCTGTGTCTGGGCTGTAGGCACAAATGATCATATCACAGTATGTGAAACTAGCTACTCAGATACTATAGTCCTTCAGCTCCAAGTTGCTAGATCTGAGGGAGTTGACATGGGTGTGAGTCCCTACAGCAAGCAGGGTGACTAGTCTGACAGTTTGGTTGAGAATTCAAGGAGAGAAATCATCTTCCTTTGAAACCTGTCCCTGCAGGCCTCTGGATACAGTCTCTTCATCACCTACTTCTCTGAGAATATTAGCATGACAGAAAGGGGTTTTGTTGCTTTTTTTTTCCTTCTTTTTACATTGTCTTAATTTTGTTTTGACCTTGAGGCTGTTATGGAAGTCTGGGGACCCTTAATTTTGTGTTCATAAGTAAGGGTACTGCCAGCTGCTTGGAAGCTGTGACTATGATCACAGTGCCAAGATATGTCACCTGTGAGAGTCTCACTGGTAAGAATGCTTTTTGGGGAGCCTGAGACTTTGAGGAACTCCAAGTCTTTCTTAGGCCAATGAAAAGCTGCTCTGGTCTCTTGCCTGTGGAACTCAACTGGTTCCCTGTGTTTTGAGAGCTGAGGAAAAGGTAGGGACATACAATATGTCCCACTGTCTGGAGTCCCCAGAACTCTGCCCTCAGCCATGCCAGGCACCATTTTTCCTTATCCAGAAAGAGGAATCCACTCTGATAACTTAAGGGGAACAATCCTATGCCATCATGGGGGCAGTGGATGAACTCTTTACAGCCAGATTTAGCCCAGCCCCATGGGCCAAGCTTCTCCACTGTGGAAAAGGAAGTGGGAAATGAGTCCTACATTTCGGTCACGTTAAGGTTCTATTTTTTGGAGTCTGCTAAACTCTCATCCTTGCCCTCTGCTTTCCTAAAGTTCCAGATGTTATGGCTGTTGTTTCTTCCCTTACCCTCCTAATACTAAAAACTGGCAGGCTGAAGATGGCTGTGTGTGTCAGAGTGGCATATGCCATTCAAATCCTTTCAGGTCACAGTCTAATATTTTGCTAAGGCTGTAAAAGCTATATTAATGAACATGTCTGCCTAGAACTGACTGAGCAAGCCATGGGGGACGCTGGCTAAGTCTCAGAGAAAGCAAGGTGGTCTTTTTTCAGTCCAGTTCCCCATTCAGATGCCACCTACAGTGGATGTGCCACACTGGCTATTTCTTTGGGGCAAGTGCAGCATACAGAACAGTGCTACCCCCACCCCACCCCACCCCCACACACACACACACTGGCAGATGAGAGCAAAGCAGGGTTGTACAGTGCTGAAGAGATGGCTCAGCGGTTAAGAGCACTGGCTGCTCTTCCAGAGGTCATGAGTTCAACTCCCAGCAACCACATGGTGGCTCACAACCATCCACAATGAGATCTGGTGCCCTCTTCTGGCTGCAGATATACCTGCAGACAGAACACTGTATACATAATAAATAAATAAGTCTTTAAAAAAAAAAAAAAAAAAAAAAAAGCAGGGTTGTACAGCTGCAAGCCTGAGGTGCCAGCTAGACACCCAATGAGCACATTTGCCATCATCCAGAACACGTCATACCTGACCTTGTCATTTCACTTATTTATGCCATTTCCCCCCAACCTTGTTCACCACTGTCCTGTCCCATCCTCCAGCTCTGTTTTGTGATGTTCTGGACCCCCAATGTCTCTGAGAAGATTTTGATAGACATCATTGGAGTGGACTTCGCCTTTGCAGAACTCTGTGTCATTCCTCTGCGTATCTTCTCCTTCTTCCCGGTGCCAGGTAAGGAACAGAGAGTGAACATGTTCCCATTCATCCTCCTGACCAATGGTGACCATGTCACCAACAAAAGTGTAATTACTTCACTCTGGGCTAGAAGGATGCAAAGACATTAGCCAGCAGGCTAAACATTCTACAAATCAATCAAACAGCACAACTTACATTTGTAAGATGCAAAGACAATTTAAAGTAGACCCAAAGTGGCAGTTGGTGGAATTTGTGGCAGTTGACCTGCCCTCTGTCTTGATTATTGAGGTTCTTCAACTGTCTGCATGAACTACAGTTCATAAAACATACATCAGAAATTCAGTTTTATAGCAGGATAATTTTCAAAGTAAAATAAAAAATTAAAGTACAGTGTGCTTACTGCTAAGACCTGAAGATACATAAAGAAAAAAAAAAAAGATACTTAGAAAAGAAGGTTCAAAGGGCTCATGGCCAAAAAGGACGATGTTAAACTATATGCCAGACGAAAACGTCACCACACTGACTCGGTATTGTGAGGGATACTACACAAGAATGAGATGATACATGAGAAAAGCAGGCTGCGGGGTAGGTGATTAGACACAGCCGTTGGTATCACAATTGTTTATCTGTGCTCCATAACTCTTTTATAAAGGTAATCTAAGCTGGTAATGGGTTGCCTGTGGACAACAGGAATGGGGCCTCAGGAGTCAATCACTTAAAGAGACCTTTGTACATTCGCTTCTTCTCTGTGAACACTTGTTTCACTCTATGCTGAGTGCATGGCAAATAGTCAAAGTGTATGCAAGGCTGGGAGCATAACTACATGCTAGGCTCAACCAAAGTGAGAGAAAGGCACACAGAACAAGAGTGGGGAGGAAATAAAGAACCCACCTAAAGTACTAAGTTAGAATCCAGAGTGTACAAATTCACAGTTAAGATACGCCATGATCTGTTTTGTCCGGTTCTAGTTTTTAATTTTTTATTTTACTTTATTTTTTTTAATTATTATTTTTTAGAGAGAGAGAGAAAGGATGAGGATTTGGGTGGGTAGAGAAGTGGGGAAGATCTGGGAGTTTTGGAAGAGAAACCATAATCAGAAGAAGGGGGGGAATCAAAGTATATTATTGAATGTATATGACTGAGCAGGGCCAATGGCATGCCTTCCAGCCCCATGCTGGGAAACAAGCAGCCCCCACCCCCAAGCTCTGGAGGCCTGTTCTTTTTTTTTTTAATTATTTTTTATTTCTTCAAGTTACATCTCAATCACAATCCCCTCCCTACTCGCCCCTCCAGTCCCACCCTTCCACCCTCCTCCCCCTCAACCCCCCATCCTCTTCTCTTCTTTTTTTTTTTTT
>CAJQZJ010034157.1:5956842-5982187 GCA_907164525.1 Lophiomys imhausi | reverse complement strand
TACCTTTAAGAAGCGTTACCCTTAATTTTGTATCAATATACAAAGATCAATACCAATGTGGCCAAATATAATCTTAATTTTGTATCAATATACAAAGATCAATACCGATGTAGCCCAATACAATCTTAATTTTACATCAACATACAAGGGTCAATACCATTGTGGCCAAATATAATCTTAATTTTGTATCAATATACAAAGATCAATACCGATGTAGCCCTATACAATCTTAATTTTGCATTAATATACAATGATCAATACCAATTTAGCCAAATATAATATTAATTTTGTATCAGTATACAAAGGTATAAAGATATATTCAATAATCTGTCCTTTTTTCTTGATCTTTCCTATACTATGTCTATGTCCCATTTTTCTCAAGTCTGTTCACTCCTATATAGGAGAGAAAGGAGGATACAGAAAAGCAAAAGAGAAAAGTCCCTGGGTCTAACCTCCAAAACCCATTTAACAAGACCATTTAACAGCTTGTAGTCTTTTCCCCTAAATAACAAAATTTTCTATTATCTATCAAATAACCAAAGGGGGAGAACACCCTCCCCACCTTCTGGGGATGGGACGTTGTTCTCTTAAAATGACTTCCTGCTGATTTGGGACGTAGTAAACCTGTTTGGGGCCCAAATAAGAATGGAAAAATGGTTAAAATGTTAATAGAATCATTTGATGTTCAGTCCCTTTGTGCTCAGCTATTTAGATGTCCTAAGAAGTTCATAGACAGAAGCTGATCTTCAGAGCTTTACTGAAGATCTGGCTGGAGTAGTCTGTGGAGCTGAACGATCTTAGCGATTTTGAGTTGTGGTTGTAGACTTTTGAGGAAACTGCTATTGAGGAAGTCTGCAAGGCTGGATCATCTGGGCCACTCGTCTTTGGTGTCTGATCTGTTTTCTGCTGAGGTTTCCGTTGTCCAGTTGTCCCTGGATTCCTTGAATGGATGCTTTAAATCTCCTGGAAAGATAAGAACAGAGCCCTGCCCTAATCCTAACTCTTTTTTTTTTTGGGGGGGGGGGTCAGGTAATATTTTTCCTGGAGCAAATTTGGTTTTTTTTGAAAATATATAAAGTATTACCTTTCAATCCGGATTAAAGAAGAAATTATTTTGATATTTTGGAGCTAAACAAACCGTTAGTGTATATATTTTGAGATCTCAAAGGACAATTTGTTTGAATTGCAGCCTGCCTTTTGTAAGTAGCTTTTAAACTTAAATCTTTCCAAATCCTATGTGCCTGTCTCTGCATTCTAAGTTTTGGGATCAAAGACATGTGGTTCCCAACTGATGGGATTAAAGATGTGCTCCTCCACTCCTGGATCAAAGTTTTTCTCTGTTTAGAGCTTGTTTTGTATCAGGTGTGGAGGCCTGTTCTTAAGGCTATCTCTCACCTTCAGGGGTAGGGCAGGAGTAAAAGAATTGACAAAAAACAACTTGGGGCTGGTGTCTGGTCTGTGTTGGGTAAACACTGGATCAGGCAAGCTTCATGAAGTTGGTGGCAGCTGCAGAAGGCTACAGTTGGAGACATTTGGGGCTCATTCCACAGTGGTGGTATGAAAAGGGCTGGAGAACCCAGACAAATCCCGCAGGAACTAGATGGCCTCTCTGGTGGTGGTGAGGTCTTCTTGTGTACCTTCAGCCTCCTCAACTCTACTCCTTGTTGTAAGATGAAAAGCTCCTCAGCGCTGGCAGGCAGGCAGGCTCCATTGGCTCCTGGCAGTGTTGGGTTTGGGCCATCAGATCAGCACACACTGTGACACGCGCCCTCTCCCTTGGCCAAACTGAAGCGGAGCTACCCTTTCCCTAGGACAAGAAAGTGAACCTTATCTACTTTCTACATTTTTACCACTGGGAAGTGAGTGTCACCCCAAAGCAAGCATATCAGTATGAGACTTTACTCCCCAGAGGCAGAGGCGTCAGGGGGTAAAGCTGTGCACATGCTGACTGCCTGGGCCTCCCTTCACATTCAATCTGCATTCACAATGATGGGTGTGGGAAATACGTGCACTGTCATTGTGCAAGCAACATATCAAATGAGCAGCGGCACTGTGACAGGAGGAGAAAGGAAATGGCTAAGGGTCAGGTGGTCAGGGTTGGCTCAGGATAGCACAGTGGGAAATAGGGACAAGGTCATTCTCATTTGTACACTGTTCCCATCCCCTCTGTTCTCTTAGACAATAGGAGGGTGGCAGCTTCTGGTCCCAGACTTTGTGCTCACCCAGCATCAACACTGCCTCTTTTCTCGAAGCTTTCCCTCTAGAGGGTGGTCAGAGACAAACTGAGGGAAAGAGTCAAAGAACTGGGCAAGGCCATCCTGGGAACAGGCCAAGCAGAATGACAGGTGTCATGGTGAACCGAGGTAGCTGCCTGTAGCTGGCCACCTAGACACAGGACTGAGGAGGAAGGAAGCTGTGTAGGAATGAGGCCTGACCCCAGTTTAGGCTACAAAGTAGGGATCAGCAACCACAGGAAATTAGGTGACCAGTCCTGGGTCACAGCAGCTAGGCGGGGTTCCTCCCAGCCGTTAGTTTTTAGAGCTGCTGTCCTGGGCCAGCAGCAAAGGGTGGGATGAGGCAGCCCACACAGCTGACAAGTCCTTCTCTCCTCACAGTGACTGTGAGAGCCCATCTCACTGGATGGTTGATGACCCTTAAGAAAACCTTTGTCCTGGCGCCCAGCTCTGTGCTGCGGATCATCGTCCTCATCACCAGCCTCGTGGTCCTGCCTTACCTGGGGTATATGCTTGCAGCCTTTGATGTGTATATGTGGCTTAGAGTCCTTTGCCACGGAAGTATTCTGTCTAGAGGATTAAAATCTGTATAACCAAGTGGAATTCCTAAGCATATTAGAGCTGGACATTCAGAATAATGCTTGTCTCCCCACACCAGTGAGCCTCTGAGAGCTGCACTAGCCTGGAAGCAGGTGCTGCTCAGGCCTCACTTCCTGTGGTAAGAATGTGCAAACCAATGGGAGGGAGAAAGGCCCTGCCCTCAGAACTCCCAATCTCTAGTGAGGGGGACACAGGCTGGTCACTAGGGCTGAGATGATACTAATGGGATAGGAGAGTGACATTTCAGTCCTGAATCACACAGGTCTACCTTGAAGGATGGTGGGTGGTCATTAGGCACTGTCCTGAGGCCAGTGGATGGAGGATACTATTGTTCCATCCCTCACTGGTCTGCAGTGTTCTTGGGTTGAAGCAATATTGACTGGGTTTGTTATCAACTTAATTATGTCATGACTTGGTTTTATCAGACAAAACACCTCTTTGTTCTCATTTCTAGGGTGCATGGAGCCACACTAGGTGTGGGCTCCCTTCTAGCAGGGTTTGTGGGAGAATCTACCATGGTTGCCATTGCAGCATGCTATGTCTATCGGAAACAGGTGAGAAACTGTAACAGCTTTGGGGACAATCAGGACCTTCCTCTGCCTTCACAAATAATTTCTCATCAGCTCTTTTCCAGGAAGTCTGTTCTAATCCTGATGGGCTACCCCTTCCATACCACTCCCACACCATTACAGACCCTCAACCTGAAAGCACAGAGCTAGTCTGCCCTGAAGGCAGAGTTTTCAAGATGCATAGCATATATTTCTTTCCTCTCCATGATTTATGAGTTCTCTGGGATCAGAAGCCCCATCTTATTCTCTTAGATGAGATTAACTAGGAGGGTGGATAGAGATAGAAATCAAAGGAGCCCAAAGCAGGGCCTGGATGTGTATACTTTTAGGCTGTGGGGTGCAAAGAAACCAACAAAGCTGTTAAGAGAGACTAAAAAGGCAATCAGGAGAGCCCAGGGATAGAGGATGAATCTGTTGTGAAGGGTGGACTTGAAGGGGTAAGGGCACTGGTGGCCCAGCCACTGTGCCTCTTGGCCTTAGGGATCTAAAGGATGAAAATGTTGGACTGTAAAGTCAAGGAGAGGGACTATAAAGGTAAACTTCAGAAAACCACTTAAGATGTGGTAAAGTTCAGTGAAGTGTTTGCTTTGGGGACTGACCCAATGAATGGGACACTAGTAGGAGGACAGCATAGCCAATTGGCCATGTCCATACCAAAGGGGGTGGGCAGCTAAGGCAGGAACACCACTAAATTTGGGAGATAGTCATGGGAACTCTTCTGGCTGATTTTGCTTGGGTCAATTAAGCCGAAAACCAAGTTGTCCCTGAGAAAGGGCCATGATGAAGGCTGGAAGACAGGGAGGGTGTGTGAAAGGCTGAGCTAGCCAGGAAAATAATTGGGAAAGCAGGGAGTGTGAAGGCCCTGTCACATGGAGAACAACTCCCTATAGTGAACCTTACAGCTCAGGCCTTCTTGTGGGCCCCAGACACGCTGGCCCTTTCCAGCTGAGATTGAGATTTGGGCCTATCAGAGGTCCAGGTTTTATCCGGCAATTAGGACTCAAGAAAAGCAAGGAAGAATGTGACTGTAATTGCTGAGCATTACATTTAAGCCAATAGGAGAGGTGAAAGGATACCACAGGAGAAGTATGGACAGAGCAGTGATGGGAGACAAGTCCTGAAAGGAACGTGCTGAAAGGCCGTAGTAGAAGGTAGCCTTATTACTTTGATCTGTCGCTCAGAGTTTTGGAGAATACAAGGTCTGCATGGACTTGGGGATGATTGGGTGGTGGCTGACTGCAGAGAAGCCATTTTCTGCAAGGACGCAGAAGCATGGCAATGAGGCCACCAGGAATCAAGATGTGCAATGAGCAGGACAAAGTAAACCCAGAGCTGTCACAGGGGACAACCACTAATGACAGATGGAAGGACTAGTCTAGAACATAAGATTCAAAGTTCAAAGCTTGAGGCTTTGGTGGGGGCAGGAAGCAAGCCTCCATTTGAAAAAGCCATAGGGAGCTGGTATCCAAGGCTACATTCCAAAGCATGACAGCAAGAATGTAAGGGACAGGGTCCCTGACAGTACCGAGCACTGTGTGCCAGGTACACACAGGTACATGAACAACCACAGTGAGAGGAATATATTGAACTAGACTCAGCCTGGATCAGGACACCTCAACCAGAAAGAGGACTCCCTGCTGTTAGTACTGCTGTGGTGTGTTCTGTCCCCACTCTGATGTGCAGTCTTTTATCTAGAAAAAGAAGATGGAGAATGAGTCAGCCACCGAGGGAGAAGACTCGGCAATGACCGACATGCCTCCAACAGAGGAAGTGACAGACATCGTAGAGATGAAAGAGGAAAATGAGTAAGCACCGACCGTCAGGGCCACTGCAGGGACAGTCAAGATAACAGCATCATCTCTTTCCTCCTTCTTGCTTCAAATTATTTTCTGTTTTTTTTTAGTTTTATTTTTGGTTATGACAGAGACCTTGATTTAAAGGTTTCAATATAAATTCTCTAGCATACTGGGTATGCTCACTGATGCAGGGACCTAAAGAAAGGTCTTCACTGTCACTTTGTAAACACAGAACTGCTGACTTCATGCCCCTGCTTCATAAAAACCCAAAAGATAGAGCTGCCTCTTGGTCAACGTTTCTACTCCCTTGGAGAATCTCCACTTTGGAACCAAAGGACTTGGGCTGTGCCGTTGTCTCTCGGGCCAGACTCTTTCCAGTATGTGTTTGCCTCCTAAGAATCAACAGGTTGAAACTCAGCCTTTTTGACTTGCTCCCCAGTACTATGGCTATAAGAGATGTGAGCCGGTGGCCATCACACCCCCTCTCACTGGAGTCATGAACTATCTACCGCTCCCAGAGGAAGAGCTAGCTGGTGGCCATGCTGGGCCAATGTAATGGAAATGTAATCTGTAGAAATCAGATCAGAGTCACCAACTGACTTGATCATCAGCACCTCACATTGTTTTCCTCGTGTCACTGAGTTGCCACACCCCACAGTGTACATACATGAGCTGACTTGTCAAGAGTTGTCTTGGAAGTACGGCTCCAAAAGTCAGAAAGCATCCTTCCGCATGACTTTCCCAGAAGGCTTGCTTTTCACTCACCCTCCCTGAGATGACACTAGAGAAGTGAGAGAAGTGGAGCATCTAACTGTCCGTTTCATTTTTACAGTGAGCAGAGCTTTAAGTTGTAATCTAGCATTCTAATGCCAGGTTCTTGTCTCATAACTTCTGATGTAGATGTGTTACCTGTTTCTGCCATTTATCGTCACAGCTCTGCAAGACAGGTAACTGAGTGTACTACGGTACTCCCCTCCATACCATAAAGCAAGACATTTTATAAACAAGTATCAAAGTCACTATGTGATACCCCTAAAATAATGCATTGGAAATCCACTTAGTGCAGTATATTTTTCTAAGTTTTGGAAAGCGGGTTTTTTTCCTTTTAAAAATATGGATACAGTTCACTAAATTCCTGATTTAGTCAAATTAACTAGACTGAAAGTACCTAAACAAAACAAATATTTTAAAGATATAAATATATGCTGTATATGTTATGTAATTTATTTTAGGCTATAATACATTTCCTATTTTCGCATTTTCAATAAAATGTCTCTAATACAATTCAGTGATTGGCTGCGTGCTCCACATACCTACAGCTCACTCATGTTGTAGCAGTGACTGTTGTATGTTACTTACAGTTTTACAAATCCCTTTGTGTATGAATGTAAGGGCCTGTAGATGCCGAGAAAATGTTTTTTATGATGGGCAACCTAGGGAGCAAATGGGTCCACTAGTGCACACAAGTAAAAGTTGGAAGGGCAAAGGAAAAACAAAACAACGAAAAGGCAGGCCTCTTGTGGTTTGTTTGTTTGTTTTGTTTTGTTTTGTTTCCATGATTGTGTAACCCTGATGCTGAGGCTGTAAGGGCAAAAATCAGCCATCAGCCACACAGGCCCGAGTCCCCTTTTCTGGGTACCCAACGCCCTTCATGTGTGCCCATTATGGGAATAGGTCCTATGTGCTTCCATAGCTGCTTGTGGGTGATTTCAGGGGCATATTTGAGAAGATAACTAAAAGTCTTAATTGTATTGGCTTTTTAAAGTACATGACTAGAAAATTAAACAGGAGTATTTTTTAAAATGTGTGACTATTTTCCTGCTTCTGGAGTTGTAGCTTACATATCAAATTGCAAAAGCAAAATTCTTTCACTCTGAATTCAAGAGTAGCTAGTACCTCTTCAGTGTGCAGTTAGAACATGCAGCTGTAAGCCCAAAGCCACTTACTTGATGAATGGCCTTCAAGCTGCATTAGACTTCCGGGGAGGCTAGAATGCAGTGCGAGGCCCGGGCATTAGGAACAGAGCTGCGATTCTGCAGGATTTGTTCAGACCTTTCTCCTGCAGGGCAAGCTCCTCCACACTGGGCCTGTGTTGTCACCTGACATCCTAATGCAGAAGAACTTCCAAGCTGGCATCCTGTTCTGTTTGAACCAAGAGTTCTATTGCCTGGATTTGAGAAGGGGGTAACTTCCTCCACTTTCTAAAGCCATTAAGGACAGCCTTTCTACGTCACCAGCTTTAAACATTTTGCTCAGCTGACAGACAGAAAAGGACCACGCCTCTGAGATCACCATGTCAAGGACTGTGGGAAGACCAGATATGACTTTCTCAAGGTTAGGTGACTGAAGACAAATACAACGTAAAATTGCAAGGGCGTGAGGCAGGTTTTCATCTAAATACTGAAAAGTGAGTTTGGATGGTCCAAGTGAAGACTTTCTAGAGGGTTTCTGAGGAAGTAGAGAGAACTGTTTTTCTGACTGTGACAGGAGGTCATTCTAAGTGCACACCTGCCATGTGCTCTCCCTTGTTTACTGGGTCCTGGCACAGAAGCCTCTCTAGGGCCCCCAGGGAACTGAGTAAACAGGACTGCTGTTGAGTCATGAAGGACAAAGCCTACCCACTGCAGGCTCAGGGAGTGTGAAGGGCTTGAGGCTGCCAGGAAACTCACCACCAGGGAGCCTTTCACTGGAAAGGACACTTGTTTGCATCTGTGTGTTTAAAGCTGGCCAGGTCTCTCCTTGCTGCCTGTGTCCGGCTTCTGCACCTAAGGTGCTTTTCTCCTATTGGCAGCCATCTGATGGTTTGACCTGGAAATGTTCACGGAGGGCCTCAGAAATGAAAACACTACTGGTTTAAGATGTACCTGGAGGATGAATAAATTTAGACTGCAATAATTACAGCACTTAAACCTCCATTGACTCTAGGTGCATTCTGGATCTGGCAGGATTGAGACAATTACCCTGGTCATGGGAAGGTACCCCACTTTATCTATAAAGAACAAACTCAATCACTTCTTAGTGCAGGTTGAGTGTGGGTGGGTGTGGTGTCTGTTCTGGAGATGAAGCAAAAGCCACAAAGCTACACTTCAGACTCCCAGCACTCCCGCCATCCTAACTATTCTATTTGGAGATATTTTCTACTGAAATAGGCTGCGGGAAAGGAACTTTTTTCTAGATTCAGAAACTTTCTCCCCAAACTAAAGCAAGAGTGAGTGAGATGTGTTACAAAATAGGAAATACTAATATTCTTGTAATTTATTTATTTTTAGCTTTTGAAACAGGGTCTCTCTACACAGCCCTGGCTGTCCTGGAACTCACTATGTAGGCTGACTTTGAACTCACAGATATCCACCTGCCTCTGCTTCCTGAGCGCTGGGATTACAGGCATACACCTCCACATCTGGCCTCTTGTAATTAAATTATGTTACCTTAAAGAAATGTTTCCTTGTACATTTTTTTTCTGTTTCAGTAAAGTTCTGAATAGAGTGTGACCAGAACATCGTTTGCTGGTTTGTAATGACTGCCCAGGTGTCTGGCCTATGGTATGGCAAGAAAGCCAGCTAGCAAACTTAGGATGAAGCCCTCTGTGCCACCAAGAGAGGGTCGTTCTCAGTACTGACCCACACTTTTTTATAATCAGCAGTATAAGGCTGTCTCTGGTCGGGCCTAGGAAGGTGAGGTAACTTCAGTGTTATATCTGTGCAAACCCAGTGGTTTCTGACTACCTTCCACATGACCCTCACAGAAGGCTCTTTTATATAAAGCATGTGAAGCATCAAAAAGCCTGGTTTTGAGCAATGTATTTGGAACTATGAGAGATACTTCTGTGTGTGGTTATTCTGGACCTCTATTTGTGTCATTTGAAGGAGCAAAACATCAGGTGACTCATCAGCCGACCTAACCACACTTGAAACCGGATGTAGTGGAAATCTGAAGAAAAACGTAAGAAAAAGCTTGGGTTGCCTGCTCAATCAAAGGCTAGTGACTAAAATGAACACACCAAAGCTAAACAGGAGAGAAACAGGACTGTAATCAAAACAACCGAAACTCCACTGAGAAGTCAGGAAATATAACTAATTGCATAGTTTACTGTCTGATCTCAAAAGGAAAAATAATGAGAAGACAAAGAGACTTTAAATTTCACCCCCCCCCACAAGATAGAAGGTTAGCAGATGTGGTTCAGTACTGGAAAAAGCACCCAAATCAAAGAAAACAAACTTTCTGCCAAGTACAAGTGGCACCAGAATTGTAACTAGTACCTTTAAGAATTTTACTAATACATCTTTAAGATTTTTTTAGTGTGTATCTTCGTGTATGTACACTATAGTATGGGGTTCACACAACTGTGCACACAGCACGGAATCCAGAACAGGGTCCAGAATCAGTCTGTCTTGTTTCCTTTCTGGACTTAGGGCTCAAATTTCGTTGTCTCAATTGGAAACCATCAAAACCCATCAATCTTGTCTCTGACCCCATAGCTTGCTAAGTGGATGCTGGGATGTGAACTCTTGTTCTCATGATTTCAGAGCAAATACTGTTAGCCACTAAGCCAGCCCTCCAGTCCAATGATAATTTTTCTCTCCTTCATTTGCCATCAGTCAACCAGAGTATCTCAGAATGTGACCAGGAGAGATGCACCTATAGAGACAGCTGCCAAACACATATGGATAGACTCAGAGGATGTTTTTACACAGTACCTCTTTTCGTAAGGCCATGTAGATTCAAATGAACTTTACTAGCAAGACTTGACACCCACTTGTGTAGACACAAACGTCAAGCAATATACACTTCGAAACAACACTCAAGAGCTGGGAGCCTTTTTACTCCAGAAATAAAGAGTTCCTTCATACATAAGAAGAAAGGAGGTGAGGACAGAGCAGCTAAAGACAGATCTAACACGGCAGCAGTAAGGTCCCTTTCAGAGAAAACTGTTCCTTCTGGTCAAGAGGATAGAACCTCAGGCCTGAGTGGAGACGTAACATCTAAGTTACCCAACAGGAAGAGTGAATGCGACACAACATGAAACCGCCTGGCCAAGGGACCACATGAGGAGGGTGGGAGCACCCCTTGGAAAACGAGTCACCTTCAGCCATTCTGAAGAGACAGACAAAATAAATCCCTTTAATGAGATATTATACTTTACTTCCCAGCATCACTGCCCCCCATTTAAGATGCCATGGGGTTCATCTGGGTCCTTCTCCAAAAGGTACAACTTCCGCTGTTTCTTTTTTCTGTCTCCTTGAAAATACTGTCAAGAAGCTCGTAAGCTTTGCCTAGCACTTCAGGACTCCTTTTTTCTCTACAGCTCCCCTGTGTGGCTGCCTGCTGCAGTGCACCATAGGTTTGGTTTTGTTTTTTTTTTTTTTTTTCCTTCTTCCCCTTTCTCCTCTAGGCAACTACTGAGATTTATAGCTTGCTTGCTCTGGGATTTTTCTTTTAAAACGCTTATAAAATCGTCCTCAAGCTTCCACTTGATCCACTTTAATAAAACTCTTATTGAATACTTAGGGTTTTTTTACTTGTCAGCAAGAATAAACTGATAGTGAAGTATAGAATACTAGGGTTGTTTTATGTAATGTACTAGGCTGTTTTATGTAATGTTTCTTGCTGCCACTATTTTTATTTTCCCTTATGCTTCATTTCTGTGTCAAAATTTAAAAAAATTATTCTGAAAAAAGTATCAATTAGTTAACATGCAAAAAAGGCTCTTATTAATTTTAAAACTATAAACCCCAACCAAGTCCTTGCACTTGGAGTAAATTTTGGTTTTGACAAACTCTCCTACCTTTTAGTTCTTTAATCATTAGAGAGAAAAAAGAAAAAGAACCCTTTCCTACACCTAGTCAGTATCAGTTATTACAGTATATAATTTCATGGAAATTCAGTGTCATGCACAGTGCTGATTGCTGTAAAAGTCAGAAATACACATTTCCACCATGGGTTCGGAATGGGGAGCTTTTGGAACTGGAGAACATAAGGCCACGTGGACTCTGGTTCCCTGTAGTACGAGGCTGCGAACTTCCATGAACCAGCTTCTGAAGGTGAAGTTCACACCACCTTCATGTCACAGAGCAGACTGAGAGTCCACATCAGAGGAGCTAGCACACCAGAGTCAGCCAGGTCACCCTGACGAAGGCTCATTATCCCAGAGGTACCACATCTACAGGATGGTGGCAAGTACCTAGCTTCCTGTACTCAGTGATAATATATTTTGCTTTGCTCTGTGGTATCTTCCTAAGGTGACTATCTAAAGCTGGTATGTCTAAGATTGTCAGAGCGTCAAAAACCTGACAGAGGCACACAAGAGATTCTGTCAGGCACTGGCACACCCTCTCACTCACTCACTCACTGAAGGAAAGCTTCCAACCTGGAGGCCTGGAGCCCATGGGAGGGCCTTTCACACCTCTGGCCTTTGAGCACTGCCCTCTCAGAGTCTAGGCTCCTTCCTGGCCCAAGGTTGACTTTATGATCCAGTTTTCGAACACAGTATGCAATATGATAATGGGAATGAGCTCACTCCTAAGGTCAGAACATTAGCAGCAATCCACACTTCCGTGCTTTGATGAACCGAGTCCACTGGGAGGCAGTACTCCAAGTGTGCTCCACATATGCTCCACATGTGCTGAGGCTGCCAGCTCATAGCCTTCAGTCTCACAGCACGTTCAGTTCCCATGCTGAATCCTGTCACAAGTCAGCTAGTGTAAATGACTTCTCATTTAAACGGCCCTGTTTATGTACTTAATCCATGTGCTTGTCTTTGGAGGTCTGGGGGGATTTTTACCCATAACATTGTCGAGTAACTTTCGCTCCAGTATGGCTTTAAAAAGTGCTGGCGCATCATTGAGGTTTTTAGTTTCTTGGTTTTCTTATCCTAGTCATTAATCTATTTACTTACCAATCATTTGGATTTCCTAATTGTGAGCACAGTTTCCCCATTTTCCAGATTTACGTATTAAGTTTGGCCTTTTACCTCAGTAGCTAAAATCTAAGCATGAGATTTTTCCCCCAACTTCCTGTCATAGCTAAATATGATTTTTTTTTCAGTTTTTTTTTCTGCATTATGATTTTTTATTTTTATTTTTACTTCTTCAGGCATACTGAGAGTCTTCTCTAAACCCTCCTCCAACTTCTCTGGCCAACTCATGATATGAAAGTCCCAGTGTTGGTCAGGGCTGAGAAGAAAATATACACTCCTGCCATCTGAAGTCTTGTCCGCAGCCTTTGGAGGAAAGCCCTGCTTTTCAAAATATAAAATCAACCCCAAAAGATGAGTTTTTCAAATTCCTAATATTTTATTGTCTTATCAATATCACACATCCATAATCCCCATGTTTATAAACATCCTACTGCTTTGCTTAAAACTGGAGGTTTTCAGCCGGGCTAGGGTGGCACACACCATTAATCCCAGCACTCAGGAGGCAGAGGCAGGCAGATCTCTGTGAGTTTGAGGCCAGCTTGGTCTACAGAGTGAGTTCCAGGACAGCTAGGCCTACACAGAGACACCCTGTCTCAAAAAACCAAACAAACAAAACAAAAAACAAAAAAAATTCACTTACATACACACACTCACAAGGTCCCACTAACCCTGTCCCCTCCTGCAAACTCTCACTTCATCCCTAACTATGTGGCTTAGCTTTGGACCCATAGGAAACCAACACCCTCTTCTGACTCCTCCACCTGACTTTATCAAGGGCAGCACTAGGTAGAGGAAGGCAGCCACTTGTATATTTCATCCCATCCATTAGTCCCCAAGATTCTTCCTTATTGTTTTAAAATGTATTAATTTTCAGCCTGGTGAGTATGTGTTTTAGGGGAAGGGGTGTCCCCAAAGAACAACTTGCAGGAGTCAGTTGTTTCTTCAGCATCTGGGTCATCAGGCAAGGTGTGGGCTAGATGCCAGAGACGCCTCTAGAACAGTCTCTTCTCCAGGCCATGGGTCCTCAGGACAAGGATGTTACCACCTGGTATTCTGTGCTCTCCAACCTTCACACCCATCACCGGCAGCCCTTACACCTCCCTTATGTACTACAGAGAAAGTTCTGGAATCTATTAGGCTGATGAGTATGTTGCTTTGCTGGGCCGGCCCTTCTACTCGAGGCACTGAGTTTCTACAAAGCTTGTAATAACACTGCATGTCTGTGAGGGCACAAAAGGACAAAAAAAGAATTCGTGGAGATGGTTTCTTCATGCCAGTGCACTATCCTGCCTGGCAGATACCAAGCATGACAGGGCTTGGTAACTAAGTCTTCATTTGGCTGAGACTTGGCCATGTCAGTAACAAGGCTGGTTGGAGAGAAAGGGTTGTCTTCAGGCTGCTCCATTAGCAGATTGTTGGGTGTCACTGGATCTGAAGAGCTAATGGGGGGTGAGGGGGTAGGCATTAGCACATCAAAACAGCTGTCCATGAAAGGCCCTGAACTAGGGACAAGGTGAAGAATAGAGGGGTCTCTGAATGTACCCTAATAGGAGAGAATATGAGCTAAGCCTTGTCCAGGACCAGAGGGTGAGGCTGGTTTAGGACACTACTTAAGATCTTGGCTCCATCTCTTGCCTCCTTCCTCAGATTCCAACTTTAGAGAGCTAGAGGTCAGCAACGAGTTGTAGCACTCTTACTCAAGACAGAAAAGATTTTGTCATTCTTTTTGTTTTGTTGCCTGTTAGCAATAGCAATATTCATGCCTTTTTGATGGCTATAAAGCCTATTCCTCAACTAAGCAAGATCTCCATTGGCTTGCCCTTTCTCCATTCCTAAAAGGTCAGGAGGCAGGCAAAAAAAAAAAAAAGAGTTGTTCTCTGGTTTCCATTACCTTTCTTCTGTAACAGTCCCACACAAGTTCTTGCTATCCACTTCCAGGTGCTTATCCAGCAACTGGAATGGTAAGCACAGATGAAAACTACTCAATGCACAGCAGGTCTTTCCTCAGCAAACTTGTGACAAGGATTATTGTTGGATCCCTGATTTGCAGGCCAAAGGCATCTTTCTCCAGATCTGTGGCATGATAGCAGCTCAAAGTCCACACCACCACCCGAGACAGACTACGCAATTTAGGGAGCGTCAGTAGCTTCCCTAAACGCTTAGAGTAGGTGGTAGAACTGTCGGTCAACCCGGAACCAGGGCCAAAACTATATGCCTTTAAGCACTGTGCTCATCACTTCATTGCAACTAACTTCAGCACCGCCCAATAACACACCAAATCTTAATGCCCACAGAGGCAGCCAGAGCCAGAGGTCAGGGGTGCCCTCAGCACAACACAGGCCTACCGTAGGAGGCTACAAGTTACAGCGCAGGTTCCAGTCTGTCACAGTCCTTAAAAGCAGACATTTAACCACAGCAACAGGGCAGGCATCTGAGGTTTTTTTTTTTTCTAAGTTTATTTTTAGTTGTTTTCACAATCCTTGGCATCTGAGTGTGCTAAAGAAATTACAAAAAAAAAAAAAAGACTCAGAGCAGGCTCAGTCTCTCACAGTGAAGACAAGAGACACTAAAAGGAACAGGAAACCCTTACCCCATGAGCCCAGCATCTGAGATGAGTTCACAAACAGGAGGAAGCAAGACCCCAAACCACCCTCAGCTTAGGGTTGTTTTTCAGGGCAGTGAACCATCATGTCACAGTATGCAAAGAGCAGGCTTTGCTAATCAAGGTGGCAAGAGCATAGCAGAGTTCATAATGTAATCCCCCATCATGATGATCCCCAGGGAAGGAAAACACCTTCCCCACAGGCAGAATCTAAAACTGGGCTGCTATTCTCCCCAAGCTGCTAAAATACAGGAAACAAAGCAAAAGCCCTTTCACAGACAGAATGGAAATGAAAGGGAGTTCATTCCATACATTCACCTTGGCTACTCTGAAGTCACAACATCACTGCAGTGGCTGCCAAGTTCTCACAAGACTACCCTATTTTTAGCACCATTTATGTAAATGCAGAACAAGGTGATTTTCAATAGATACATAAAAACTAAAATTAATCACAAAAATGTATTTTGAAGTACAAAATTAAGGCTCAAACACCCATGGTTACTAGGAAAATGGTGCCAAGACTGGATAATTTGAGCTCAATGTCCTTTTCTTGTACTAATTTATGTTTAACAATTTAATTCCTGATGCAAAACTAAACTCAAGAAATCAAGACATTAACTGAGCTAGAACTTGAACTAGTTTCTTGGTCAATTAGTGTTTCAACATGCTCTTGTGAGTATTCAAAATGCAGAACTATTCAGATGGAGCTGAGGCCTCAAACTGACCCATCTAATAAATGGCCTACATATGACAGCCAATCCATTGTTTCCAAACTTGAAGGACATTCTAATTTGAATAGAGAATTGGCTAATTCCATCTTCTCCAACAGTAACTTTTACTTTACTGTAAAAACCACACCCCCTGGTCAGGCTCCTCCATCCTCTCAGAATGGCTCGTTCCCATACTGTATGGCCACAGCACATGCACAGAAAGGCATGCTGTATGTCAGCGGAAGACCAGGGTGCATGCTTCCCCTAGCCAGCACACATGCAGATACAGCCTTTTCCTGGTCCTTGCCAATCCCTCCTGGCTCCTAGTATCTATTGCTGACTTGGGAGAAGCCAGCAGGAGGGTGTACAACTATGTACTAACCCAGCTGACTTTCATTCTTTGCATGACTCATGAATGTCTTTACTCAAACATTCACTAAACTGCTGCAGAGCTAAGTACCAGATTCCCCGATTCCTCTGAAGAGATGACAAACAAGGTTAAAGGTTACAGTTATTTAAGAATAAAATACCTAAATTTGGGGACAAGAATTGACAGAATACATTCTCATTAACTCTTCCCATTCATTCAGAGTTTTATTCTTTTGTAATTTAAGCACAGGTCTCTTGGGGATCTATTGCTTTTGTTTCTATATGGTGTGGCAGTTAGTGTTAATTGCCTGCTTACTGGAATCCAGATTCACCTGGGAGATGAACCTCTCGGCATTACATGCAGATTATCTCGACTGCCTTTGCTGAGGTGAGAGCTCGACTCACTGTGGTGGCACCTTGTCCTGCTGGGACCCTGGACTGTACAAACAGAGAGGAGCGAGGCAGCTCCATGCATTCACTGCTCTCTCTTCCTGACTGTGGATGTCACCTGACCTCCTTGCCATGACGGGCAGCCTAGAACAGTGACTTAAAATAAAACCTTTCACCCTTAAGCTGCTTTTATCTGGGCTTTTTATTACAGCAACAGAAGAAACTAAGACATGCATCCTCTTAACCTGTATTCTAAATCACTTCATCCTTCAGCTCACTTCTCACAGTTCGTCAGATCTTTTTAAAACTGTGAAGTGACATTGTGCTCTGCCTTTGCCACACTGGGGATCTGGTGTTCCTTTCAGACTGAAGGCTATTTCTACTGTGGGCAAGAGTCCCCAATGGTTTATGCTTCTAAAAATATTTTCTGGCCTTCAAAGGGGGAATACCCGCAAATTGATGCTTAAGAAAAAGAGATAAGAAACTAATCAAACTAAAGTTTTACACCAAAAGAAGCCACAGCAAGAAGCATGTCAGTTCTGAAAGCAATATAATAAAAGTGCTTTTTAACAAAAAAAAAAAAAAAAGAAGAAGCATGTCAGCCCCACACATGTGTTCACCATTAGCACTACATCACCTCAAAAACATCTACAAGACCTTCAAAAGCAAGACTACTGTTTGGTAGATAAACAGCACATATGGTGAATGAGAGGGGACAGGAAGAATAGCACTGAGCTACTTAGAGAATCAAAAGGAAAAAGCTTCAACACATAAAAGCTCACAAATGTATGGTGAAAACTCACCTAGTATCGTGGCACACCCGTAACAACAGCACTCGGGAAGTAAAAGTCGGAGGATGACTACATCTCAAAAAGGCAAAGTGAGTCAACTAAATTAAAAACAAAACAAAAAAAACCCACAGATGTTGTTCCAACAGAAGTTTTATCAGTTCATATGGTATGAGATTTTACTTAATAAGTCCTAAAACTGGAAGGAAAAATAAAAGGACATACAATGTCATTTTCTTTCAAAAAAAAGCTCAGCAGACATTACTGAGTATTCTACAGGCTAATGAAAGTGTCAGTGGCTACTTAGGAAAACAGGATGAACCCTCCTCTGTGCACTTAGAATATTTCCTTATGCATATAGGAGGTAATGCAACCATCTCAGACCAAACTCACAGAGACCCAAATTGTAGGTTAGAGACACCAACGCTGCCGCCATAGAGAGCACATGCATGAGTGAAGCAACAGGTATTGCACATGCACAACCAGCAAGGTGAATGACAAGATCTAAAACATTCTGAAAAGGCAACATTAACTTCATGGGACGTCATACAGGGAAACTGGACCTAACAATATCACAAACAAGAACAGGAAAGACATATGAACTATAGAGAGCTTTCCCCAGAAAACCAGTTCAAGTTCACTAGGATTAGATTGTCTTTAAAATGCAGGTAATCACAAGGATTACCAAAGCATTACTAAACTTCAATAGCAGATAAGCCCAATGGTCAGCTTCAAGGGATCCAAAGGGCAGAGATCACTCCTTCTGGGAATTATCTAAACATTTCAAGTTCTGCTTCCAAAATTGTTCAAACATGAATGGCAGACATTCCATACTATTTAATTACAAAGCAACAAACTAAAGCGTCAAAGTCAACAATAAGTGACTATTTTAACTTGCTGCTAGGTGCTCCCTCAGACAGCAGCACCACAGCACATCACAGTGAAAACACAAAGCCCCTCAATGTAGTCACACACTTTCAGAACAGCATTTGATGCCAACACTCTATTCAATAAACAACAAAATGTGGTGATTTAATCATGAAGCAATGGAAGAAATACTACAAGGGTCTGGTTGCTTTTTATATCCCGAGTTTTCTTACCTAAGGCTTACTTTTTAATGAAAGAAAAATTTATATTTTAAAGGATTGTCTTTCCTCTCAAAACAAGTTGTTTATTGTCTATATGGAATTGAATCAAATTAAAGATTTTAACCAACATAAAATCAGGATACCACCAACAACAAAGGAACTAATTCAGGTGCGACAGATGGAATCCTAAAGAGGGATGTGTCTGGTCCCCATGAACAAAGGCCACTGGCTATGTACCTCGAGGGAGACAAAGGTCCCAAGGCAACCCATGCTCACCACATCTCCATGGCACCCTGCCCAAGTCAGGACCATGGCTTTGTACCTTGTAGACAGATCTATCGTAGCCAGCATGGCTGCCTCCCCCTAGCTGCCCAAGCAGCTCCATCACACTTCTGGATGGCTTATCACATCCTTCTGCCTTGCCCTGCTCATCAGACATCCCAGATGGCTGGCTGTCTCTCATCCAGTCACAGGATGAGTTAGGTGGGCTTAGCAGTGCATCTTCAGCAGCACGGAAGGAGCACATGAAAGCCACCAGCCAGCTTAGTCCCACCTCTGAACTTAAGTGACAGTTTTGATTTCCACCTCTATAAACAGGTGGATATAAACCAGGTTCTGAGCGTAGCATCATAATCATTGGAATTTATAATAATCCACAAACCCAACACTATGTGTAAACAGATCTCTCAATGGCCGGGTACCAAACCTCAGAAACCAAAGTCTAGACTCCTCCCTACTCTTTCCTGTACTCTTCCAGTAGGCTTCAAAAACCTACTCTGGGACCCAGTTTTTAGTCTTCTAAGAGACAATCTACTTAAAATACTATTAACAGGCTTATAAATTCACTGCCCATGCCTCCAAAAGCAGATGAGGCTTATCAAAAGATATTGTAACAATTCATCCCAGGACACTAGCACTTACTCATATCACATAGGAAGACCACTAATGAGACCCATTACCATCATCCCAAAGAAAGGATAAAAAACAAAAACAAATCTGCTGTCTTAAAAAGAGAAGTAAAAACCAATTTACCATCAAAACTTTCATTGGATAGATTACTTTCCAGTTTCCTCTGACACAGAATATCTGCCTTATGGAGACATATCTTGCACCTTCCAAAGGCACGTGCTGAAGCCCCCAGTGAAACACACTGCATAACAGATAGAACAATAAGTGAAGACTTGGCTAATTAACTCTCATTATTAACAGCAAGTCTTCAAAACATCACAGTCCAAAGTTGGCTCCAGGGGCCTAAGAGTTCTCCTAGATCGTCCTTGGAGACCTACAGACGTGAGGCCCCAGAGGAGGAGCTGCATGTGCACACCACTTGGCTGTTCACATGTGTGTCTCTCACAGACTTGTCTCCTCACACACTCTGACAGGGATGTTATAGTGCCGATCATCCTCAGCTATGAGAGTCACCATTGGCCAGTCCTTGGGGGATTCGGTGGGGTAGACTGTGATGAACTCCTCGGTGTTATACTTCGACAGCCGGTACACCTGAATGGTGTGGTGAACAGCATAGGCAAGAAGGAACATTTCAACCTGGGAAGGAAAAGCAAATGAATGTTCTAAAGGGACCCCTGGGGAAAGATGGGGCCTAACACCAAGCTGTGTCCGTTATCCCAGACAATGAGTGGCAATGGCTTAGCTGAAACCTTCCCTCCCCTTTGAATCTAGTCAAGGGGAGGGAAAGAGAGAACAGAGTGTATATCTGATAAGGGACTTATACTTGGGGCATATACAGAATTTAATATATTAATATTATAAGTATATAATAAAACACCAGTTTAAAATTGAACAAAGTATTTGGAGGACATTTCTCCAAAGATGATAAATGAAGGCCAAAAACCACATTAAATCATAAGTCTTTAGAAAAAAGCAAACCAAAGCCACAATGAAACAGCATGAGAATGTAGTGACTGTTTCACAGATACAGTGTTTTCTTTTTTTTTTTTTTTTTTTTTTTTTTTGGTTTTTTGAGACAGGGTTTCTCTGTGTAGCTCTGGCTGTCCTGGACTCAATTTGTAGACCAGGCTGGCCTCAAACTCGCAAAGATCTGCCTGCCTCTGCCTCCCAAGTGCTGAGATTAAAAGTGTGCGCCACCACTGCCCGGCTTACAGTGTTTTCTTAAGGAGTGATACAACCACATGGAGACTGAAATATACTAACTGTTAATTAATCACACACTTTAAATGCTTAGTTTATGTTCTGTGAACATCTTAGTTTTTAAAAGGCAGTGAAAGCATCATGAAGACATGGGAAAGTGGGATGCTGATAAACAGCTGCTGGGATGTGAAAAGAGGCAGCTGCCTCTCTTTTTCTTCTTTTGGTGATGCTGGGGATCAAACTCCGGGTCTCGTTCACACTGTGCAACAGTTCTGGCACTGAGCTATGTTCCAGACCTGTACAGTAGTTCCTCAGAATGTCACAACACTACCATCTGCCCATAGCAATTCTGCTCTTGGACATATACCCAAGAGAAACATGTACACACACACACATCCTGTCAGTAAATGTTCACAACAATTAGCAGGAACTACTCAAATATCCATCAAACTGATGAATGAGCAATGACATTCCTCTTTACTGGGTAATAAAAAGGAATGAAGTACCAATACATTCTAAAACATGAATGGATCCTAAGACATTATGCCAAATCAAAATGGCAGTCACAAATTATCACACAGTATGTGACTCCATTACTAAAAATGTCCAGAATAGGCAGATGTATACACAGAAGTTAGATTATGACTGCCTAAGGTTGGAGGAAAGGAAACCTGATTGCTGATGAGCTTTGGATTTCTTTGTGGAGTTCCAACATGGTCTAAGATTAGACTATACTGGTGGTTTAAAAGGATGAGTTAACAGTGCTTAAGTTATTTTTCAAAAGGAGCAATTATTAAAGATGATTAGCCATTGTAGAAGAGCTTCCTGGGTCTTAGAAAGTACTACCTTTGGTCTAATGTGTAGCCCAAGTTCTCCTAGACTCTTTGCCACAAGATCTTTGCTACAGTTCAGGAGACATAAGCAGCCTACATTCTAAGTACAAACAGTTATTTTTAGTAATCATAAATATTTCTGGCCTGCCAATAACCACCAGTCTTTTGCTCTTTCCTGCCCCTAAAGCAAAACAGCATAGGTTTCATAGATTTCTATCTGCCAGAAACCCACCTTGGCTCTCTAGTCCTTGAAGCATCTCTCCTGCTATGTGGGTCTTTCAAGAAAGGGTGGGCCCAGGAGTCCAAGCAGAAAGGTGGCCGGCTAGATTCAGGGTCTTCATATTACTTTAGTCGTTAGCTAATCGTACCAATGCACACAGTCAGGCACACAGGTACACACACAGTGTTAATATATTTCAGAAAGTATTTTAGCCTCCCAGAGAGTCAAAAGAACTAACCTTATCCATATTTTGCAAAAGCAATCCCAGGAGCACGTAAGGGTTGGAACTAATAAATTACATCCGTATATCTTTGGCATGTCTCCCTTAAAAAGGTAGAACTTCATTTCCCTACCTTGAGTAATCGATTTAGTGACTAGCTTGTACCAAGTAGACTATGTGATAGGTGAGAGTGTACAGCTTCCTCCACACCAAGAGCAGCCTTGTGGAGAAGCCTGTGCAGTGGGGAACTGAATACTCCTCTGGCTACTGAGGAAAAACTGAGGTTTACTGCCAGGTGTCATGCATGGAAGACATGCAAGCAAACCCTCCAGCCCCTATCAAGACTGGAGCCTTTAATGCCATGACTGCAAGCTCACAAGGTGCTCGACCAGGAGAGCCTAGACAGGCTGCTCCTTAACTCTACAAACTGTGAGGCCCCTTAGGTGGTTAGCATGGACATAAAACATTCCCAGAGGCACAACTCACCTGCTCAAGGCCACCAGTGTGTCCCACCTGGTTTAGGTGGTTTCTCAGTAGCTCTTCAGGGTCTTTTGATGTGTCTCGGGCAAACAAGAGCACAGAGAAAAATGGGACTTCCTTTCCCTTCTCTTTATCATCATACAGTTCAATGGCTCTGTTTAACATTAGAAATTTCACAGCCTCATAGAGGCTGTACTCCTCCTCTTCATTTGTGAACAGTTCGTCACAAGCTATCTGCCTTGCTTCAGCAGTTTTCATTTCAGCCAGGCTCACCCACTGCAATAACAAAGTTGTCACAATTAGAATTCTTGTTCTGAAAATCCCTGGTATACTTCTGTACCATAATTACAAGATGATTTTCAAAAGTAGAGGACCATAAGCCATATGCCAATGTGAACAGTTTCAAGTTTTCACCTCAAACAACAGTATTCTTCAGACTTCACGAACCCCTTGCTAAGCTTCTTCCCTTGTTAATGTGAAACAGAGGCACAGGGATGTGAGGTGAGAACACTGGCTCCTAACTTCCCAAACAACAACAAGAGCAACATCAACAATCAGAGAACCTCAGAACACATCAGTGAGGGCGATGGCTGCTACAACTGGAGAAGGTTTTAGAAAAAACCCAAAAATACAGAGACACGCCTCCAAACTGGAAGACTACCAAGGGAGACTGTGAGAGTCTCTGAATAGCGCTTTTATTAAACTTACCCCTATAATGTCTTAAAAATATACATGAATACCTAATGAAAAAGTTCAGTCAGGAATTCTTGACTCCTAATTAAAAATAAAGGTTTTCAGATAATAGGCAAACTCTTTAGAGGAACAAGAAAACACTATAAATGTGTATACTGCTAAGTTACCATGAAAAAAGAGATGTCAACACAAGCTGCAGTCCTTATGGATAAGCACTAACTAGCACTGCCCCAGTTTTAGCCTGAGAGCAGTTTAATGGCCATGACTGCACACAGCACTCCCCATACTTAACAGGTGGAATGCATTGCCCACTCCTTCCATTTTCTAGAAGCAGATCCTGGTGCTGGCTACACGCATGGCTCTAGAGTCAGAGTCAGGTGGCAATTCAGATTTTCTGGGTGTCAGCCTCCAGGCTGCAGTTCTCTCATCTTTAGAACAGAGGTGACCACAGCAATCCCATTCTTGGGGTTGAAAGGTAGAGCAATGCAAGTGATTTTTAGTGTCAACTATGACAAAGAGAAGTCTGACAGATGCTGGTACAAATTATTAATGAACAATCTCAATGTGGCTCTAAACTAGCATCATGTATACATTCCCCCAGAGGAGAGTCTAGTTACAATCAATATACATAATAAAACAAAACCAACAAAACTTTCACCAGATCCTAAAAAAACATAAAAAAGGAAGTGCAACTTACAGCTAAGCAGACAAACTCATCACTCCCTCCCTCACAGAGCTGCAGTCTGCCTTCATTATTCCACTGGGCTGGCGGCTAGGTAGTGCAGGCTTCTAGCCTCTAAACACTACACTACATTGCAACAGACAAGGAGAACAACGGTGCCCTCTACCACAGAAAGGTACAACTTTCAAGTCCAGCTACAGGAACCCAACACCCTCTTCTGTCCCTCTTCTGGTCTCCATGGGTACCCATATGCACAAGTGTGCAAGCACACACACTAAATAAATAAATAAACAAATAAACAAATAAATAAATAAATCTTTGAGAAAGGAATATGGACCAAATAATAACCCTGAAACTTAGGAATATGACTTAGAATAATAGTAAAATTTACTAAGGTTTCTTTGGAAGAAAATTAAATGTTATCTGAGATACTCATACACAATACCATCTCCAAGATTACAGAATGTTGGTATTTCTCCATTTACCAAAGGCCTCATGGGAAAAATGTATGCTCTTTTGAAGTTTCCTTTTTCAATGTGTGCACAAGTATGTGTGCACATGTATAAGGGTAGACATGTGTATGTATGCATGTAGAGACTAGGGTTTCTCCAGTTAACCTAACTGGGCTAGACTGGATGGCCAGTGAGCCACAGGGATCCTCTTGCCCCTGCTCTCCACTGCTGGGGTTACAATCACATACCACCATATCTGCCACTTTTACATAAGTTCTGGGAAATCAAACTCAGTTCCTTGTCATGCACTTTACTGACTACACAATTCCCTCAGCCCAAATAATTTTGTCAGAAACCAGCAAATTCTGACCTTTAAAGCGAAGCATGAGCCAAAATGAATCTTCTTTCTTATACACTTAAAAAAAAATAAATGTAAATAAATAAGATTAGAGCACTGAATCTGCTGAGGCAACAAAAGAGAAAGCTTTGCACCAATCAGAGACAGGAAATTACACGTGTCAAACCTTCTTCCTTAGCAGGGCAAGGGACTCCTTAATTTTTTCAACCAGGTCCTCACTCTTCCCATCAAATTTCAGTCCAAGTTTCCACTGTTTGATCCAGCTGTGCTTGTTTATCAGCTTCTCAGGTAACTGAAATATCAAGAAACAGAGACAGAGGTGTCAACATTGCAAGATATCTATGACACAACCTAAAAGAAAGAGACCACAAGCCTTCATACAAAGCCCACCTTATTTCCAGAATTAATTCCTGCAAGTCTATCATATGGGTTCAGGATGGAGAATCTGAACCTAGAAGTCACAAACTCAGAATGCACTGTCACATAGAGAGGGCTGCTAGGTTGAACGCTTTTGGTTCAGATCCACAGGAGTCCAGCCTTCAGGACACCAAGCACAGGTGGGCATGTATCACACAAACACAAGAGTAAGCTAAGGAAGTAGCTTCACTGGGTCTTCATCCTAACTGCCTTTGGCTTCTGGGAGCACTAGCAGCCTGACCACTCATTAGGATATAGCTCAGCAAGGTAACTGTAGGCACGAAGGTCCATGGTAAAGTCAAAGGCTGCTCCTTTTCCTGATTAGACAGTAAAACCAAACTTGTGATAGTTGAAAATGTAAGACCTGCCTGCTAAGCAATATTAACAGACACAGTTAATCAGCACCATACGAGGGAAAAGACGACTGACGCTCAGCAGCAATGGGAGGGTAAGGAGGTTGTGCCCCTCTCTCTCTTACTCTTGTAGTCCTCATTCTTTGCTCTTGTCCTGGACTATTTCATCTGTCCCTACATAGCGTTAGAGTCTGGAATCTGAAAGCCACATTTCAATTGATGAGAGCATGAGAAACTATCTCTTCCCAACAGTCCTGGGTGTGTCGTGTGTCAGGATGAAAAGCCACAGGTTTGAGCTGGTCACATAGGCACTGCTAAGATTTCACCTCTGAGATCCAGTGAGATGGCTCAGCAGGAGAGGTACACACACACACCACACACACACACACACACACACACACACACACACACAAACACACCACACACACACACACACACACACACACACACACACACACACACACAC
>CAJQZJ010034157.1:5921383-5956832 GCA_907164525.1 Lophiomys imhausi | reverse complement strand
CACACACACACACACACACACACACACACACACACACACACACACACACACACACACCATTAAAATTTTTGAATAAAAAGAGAGAGAGATTTTATCCCTGGAGTCAAAATATCCTATCTTCAACAGCCTATGCTGAACTTGTTCAACAGTAACAAACAGTTTAGAATGAGATATGTTCAGTGTCACTGGAACATAAGACAATAATTCTGATTGTGCTTTCTCAGTCTATGATAGTCATGTGCAACTAAGGTGGCTTTTGTCTGTAAAAAAATCAAAATCACAGTGACCGTGCTCCACAGCACTCAAGGGGAAAGACATGTAGTCACCATCGTCTTGTGATGATGGTAAATGGCCACTCACCTAAAGCTGCCACAGCCTCACTCTGTGCCCACACTGTCCTGCACTTCCGAAACATGGACAGCCAGTTTCTCAGTTTAATGTCAGATTTATCACCAGAGTCTAACACGCCCTCGAGTGGCAGCAAGAGTGGAGTTACCACCTGGCTCCGAGAACCACCAGCCAACAGAGAGTACCTGTCCCAGAGATGTGTAAGTTGTGAGGAAAATGGCTGCCCAGAAGAACAGCTGAGGGTTCTGTGACACTGGACATTTACCTAAAAAGCAGTCCAATGGTTAACTCGATTACTTTTTGGAGAAAACATGTTAATCTCCTCATTTCATTCACTCAGTGGTCAGTCTGTTGATAAAGAAACCATTCAGGTCCAGGGTGTACATTTTCAGATGTCAGAGTCTTGGAGAACGGCCCAAAAAGTAATACATAGAAAAGAAACTAGTAGGTTAGAGGGCCAACAAGACAGCTCAGTGGGAAAAAAGCACTGGCCATGTAAACCTGCTGTCCTGAGTTCAATCCCAGGAACTCATGTAAATGTAGAAGGTGAGCAAACTCCACAAAGCTATGCTCCTCCATATAGTCACTGTGGCACACACATACACACACACACATACACACACACAAATTGTAAGGGAACTATTACGAAAGAATGATGGAAATGGATTTATTTAGTCAGAAGAGGTAAGTATAACTTTAAATGCTTTCATGGGTCACACATGGGGTCCACATAAATCACCATTTCTTTCTAGTAAGCACATAGGCCAGCCTTCTGTTGTCAGGGATACGGAGAAACTGTCCTGAAGAACCAAAAGAAAGAGACTGAAGCAAGAAATGATGGTGGTAAATGTTTAAGGATTACTAGGTAGCTTAAGCACATCATTTGTGACTGACCCAGAGAGTAGCCTGTTTTCTCTAATACTAATAATCTTGATAACATGACAATTGCAAGTATCAAAAGCATCATCCCAAAATGAAATCACAAAGAGCTCTTGTGTCTTTCTCTAGCAAATGCTGTCACAGGTCTCACCATTCAGAGATCTTCAAAAATACAGTACACTTGAAAACTAAAAAGCCCCTACTATAAAGGGTTCCCCTTTCAGAGGCTGAGGGGCTGTTCCAAAGCCCCTACTATAAAGGGTACCCCTTTCAGAGGCTGAGGGGCTGTTCCAGCTCTGGCCAGCTATGTCCAGGTTGGGGCTGGGGTCACATAACCTGTCTGAAGTCAAGCAGGCTGGATTCTGGACAGAGATGAAAACAACAGAAATCCGAGGCAAGGGTAAAAGAAAAAGGTACAGCTCCAGGTCAAGGGGGCAAGCAAGGGCAAAGTTCATTTCCTAAGAGGAGAACAGTGAGGTCAGAGCTGAGCCCCAGCAGCAGAATAAAAGGCCTGTCTACTGACTCATTCTCAAGCAAGGACTGCTGAGCCTAGCTCTCTCCTTTTAGTGTCCTGGCATCATTTGAGGGTCACACAGTATGCAAATGGAAGCAGACAGCTAGCACCTGTGCTAGCTCAGTTAATCTCCAGTACACTCATACATCTGAATATCTACCCCTCCTCTCCTAGTACCTCAGGCAGAGCTGGAGGCAGGCCTTCCACTGAAGTCTTAGCAACAATAAAACAAATTGTCAAGAAAGATCCAAAACACATTAAGTTTCTGAGAGCATGAGCATAAAAGTAATTTCTTCAGCAGAGACTGAGCAGAACCAAAATGTAATCAATGTGAATACTGACTTCACAATGCCCGAGCCCTCAGAAAGGCAAACGTGTGGTGATGTGGGAAGAGGAAGCCACACAGAGCCACTGGGAACTGACAGCTGATTGTACACTATTTCAATTAGGCTAGGAAACCCACATAGTTGCTTCATCACTCCTGCAAGGAGCACATTTTAATACTGATCAAGATCAAACTTACATTTATTCACTTTTTTTGGGGGGTGAAGTTCTTGAGAAAAGGTCACACTCTGTAACTCAGACTGGCCGAACAGTCTCAGTCCTCGGCATCAGCAGGAGAGTGCTGGGATACAGACATGCACCGCCCCACCTTGCTTACCTGATCTGTTTCACATGTGGTAGATGATGTTATCCAAATGCACCCCATTAGCAGGAGGTGTTGCTTTACTTTTGGGGGGTATACTTTATATATTTAATTACTTAGGACATCATCTGCACCAAAAGGTATTAGAAAGTATAAAAATTTAAATTCAGTGTTGAATAAGCTCAGAAATCTACAAAGTCCCACAAAGGTAAAGGCTCAAAAGGAGCAACATGATTTAATAATTTTAAAAGTACACTCTTGTTTCTAAAAGTACTGTGGGCAAAGTCTCTCCTCTCAGAATAGTACCATCTAAAATTTTTTAAAAATTTATATTTCTTTCTTTAATAAACTGTAGAACACATTCATTCCATTTACTGGCTCTTTTGAAGGCACACAGTCCAGGCCTGTGTAAAAAGCCCAAGTGTAACAGGAACCAGTTAGTCAGCACATAGCCATTCATTCACTACACTTACAACAGATCAGTGCGACTGACACTTAACCGTTCCTTTCAGGTAATCCTTACGGACAAGTGTTAGACCACACTGCTTTGCCATGTTTCTACCAGCTAGGCATGCTGGCTGACACCTGTAATCCCAGCACTCAGAAGACTGAAGCAGAAGGATTACCACAAGTTCGAAGGTAGCCTGGGCTACAGAGTTAAGACTCTGTCCACCCCATCCCCCAAAAGTCCTTCAACATATGTGTAAATAAAAACCAGCAAAGCCATGCTAACTAGTGCCGGGACTTACAGAATCTCCTTTATAAACCACTACACGAAATGTCAGCATGAGACCTTCTTTGTCTTGAGACACCTGGAGGCAAAGATCCCAGGGGCTCTCCAGCATGTGGCAGACTAAAAGCACTAAAGACACCAGGCCAGCCCAGGAAAGGCCTCTCCATGGAACACTACCATCTCATCATGAAAGGAGTATTCATTTTTGAACTGCACCTAAAACCCTGGCTGGACCCCAATAACAATTATATAATCTACTTCACAGAAACACTAAAATTGTTCCTATGTCGGTTTTTTTTTTTAAGATTTATTTATTTATTATGTATACAATGTTCTGTCTGCAGGTATACCTGCAGGCCAGAGGAGGACACAAGATTTCATTATGGATGGTTGGGAGCCACCATGTGGGTGCTGAGAATTGAACTCAGGACCTCTGGAAGAGCAGTTAGTGCTCTTAACTGGTGAGCCATCTCTCCAGCCCTCCTATGTGTTTTTTAAATGAATTCTAAACATCTGGTCTCTAATTTGGCCTAATTGTATTAAGTTTTGTCATTTTTCTCTTCTGGAAAATACTGGTTATTTCCCCTCATTTTTTTAAATATAAAATCATCTTACACATGCAAATTGAACAAATCCAAACACTGAAATCATGCTGCAGATAACACCATGAGGCAGCATGAGAAGAGATAAGTTTTCTCACAAGAACTTCCTGAAACATCACAACTCAAATCCATGCAGCAACATACCAGTATGAGGTCCGGGTCCTGAAGCCAGGGGGGCAGCTCCGCCAACTGGCTCATGGCCTGGAACAGTGTGGCCCTCAGCGCACAGAAATTATCACCACGGACTCGCCTTATGGAAGTGAATTTCTGAGAAACTTCCTCATAGCCCTTGGGGAAAAACATCAAAGAGTTCAGATGGTGGTTACTGGTTTAAGATAGCAAGAAAAGTTCCATCCCTACAGGAAAAAAAAAAAAATCCTAAATCATTGTGAAATGAGCAACAATAGTTCAAGTCTTTCTTGTAAGACATTCCAATATCTGACTACAATTCCATTTATTTTAAAATATTGATGCTTTATAAAATCTCAGCATCTCTCACAGTGGTTCTCAACCTTCCTAATGCTGTGATCCTTTAATACAATTCCTCATGTTGTGGTGACCCCAACATAAAATTATTTCCTTGCTACTTCATAACTGTAATTTTGCTACTGTTATGAATCGTAATATAAACATCTGATATGCAGGATATGTAGTAAGTGACCCCCAAGAGTCACAACCCACAGGTTAAGAACTGCTGATCTGCAACAAATGCAACAGACCTGACATACAGAATAAGCCAGCTGTCCAGAACGAATCACCCTCAAAGTCCCTTCCTATCTGAGGGAGCACTCACTCACTCACTCATTCACTCTCTAGTGACATTCTGAAAGGTTTAATCTGTGGTCATTAATCCCAAATACTTTCATAAAGAGAACAGGAAGGGAAGGCAGGCAGTATTTCTATCACCAGATTTAAAAATATACAGAAATCCCAAGTTTCCAATGTATATATGTATACACAAAGGCATAAGTAACTTAGCGATGGTAATACATTCTGAGAATATGTCACTAAGCAATGTCATCATTGTGCATGTATCAGAGTACACTAGCAAAAACCTAGCTGGTATATCCTACTATTTACTTTATATATGCTCTTACTGAATATTAGGAGGGGAAGTATGCTAACAAGCCACAATGGAAAAACAAGATTAAACCAAGCATGAAATACCAATACAATCAAGAGATAAAGTGAACCTGAGAGGCATAAGGTTGCTGCTGGCAGAGCAGAGCACATTGTTCTACACAGAACGCTGACATAGTCAGCTATCAGGGGCTGTGACTGCCTGACTGTATGCACTATTCTTTTACATGACTGACAGCCCAGGTTTGTTTACAACAGCATCACATCAAACACCACAGTGATGCACACAACCTGACACACCACAACTACATCATCAGGTGATAAAGTTTCAGATCCACTAGAATCTTAGAGATCCATAACTGTACATGGAGACTATTATTTCAGTGATGAATCTAACCCTTTAAAAATTAATTTGGATTTATGAACACTTTCAAAAGAACATCCAAAATAAAGCACAGGTAATTAGGCAAATCAGGACTAAAATAAAATCAAGATTCAAAGTTGTTAACAGGCGGTAGAAATGCCCAGATTACACAAGCTCTGAAGGAGTTGCACCCCTAGATGATCTGATTACTGAATGTCAAATCTTTCTTTCCCTGAAGCCAATGTCATGGAGGAATGACTTCTCATGAGCTGTGGTGTATTTGGTTGACAGGCATGTCTTCAGTATTGGACTTGGAGATGCCAACTGTTATAACAGATCTTTGGAAGACACTAAGGCAACAGAGTAAAATTATTAGTCAGTGAAGGCATTTCTGGAGCAGATGAAAAAATACACACATGGTTCAACGTGGCATTCTGGGCATAAAGTTGGAAACCCTGAGTAGCTGACGGCACGGCCAGCAGAGGGCCTCTGAACAATAAGTATTTCACCTATGGCAGGCACCAGAATCCAGGTATTTTGTGACTGAGTTCACATACAAGGGCCTAGAATACAGATTTACAAAAATTAGGGATAAGGGTGACATTTTCTTTCATATTTTCAAGAGGCAAAAGGCATTTGGGGACTTGGAAGTAAACCCTAAAAGATGAGTAACAGTTTCTAAAAAAACAAAACAAAACAAAACAAACAAAAAAAAAAAACAAGCTATGGGCTAGAGAGATGGCTCAGTGGTTAAGAGCACAGACTGCTCTTCCGAAGTCCTGAGATGAATTCTCAGCAACCACATGGTGGCTCATAATCATCTATAATATGACCCGGTGCCCTAATCTGGCATGCAGGTATTTATGTATATAGAGCACCCATATACATAAATAAACCTAAAAATAAATTAAAAAACCAAGCTAATAAAGGAAATTAATTAAATTCTGAAAAATTTAAAACCCTAGCAAATATGATTCTATCAAATTCTATCAAATATGGGCTTAAGAAATGGCTCAGTGGTAAGAGCAGTGGCTGCTCTTCCAGAAGACCTGGGTTCCACTCTAAGCACCCACACAGCAGCTCACGATCATAGGTAACTCCAGTCTCAGGGGATCCAATGCACTCTTCTGGCCTCTGCAGACACTGAACACATGTGGTATAGACATACACAGAGGCAAAACACCCATACACATACAAAAAAATTGTAAAAACACAAAAGATTGGTTAGTATTTCCAAAACACAAGTACATTCAAATTCAAAACATAAAAGAATCCAAGGAAAAAAAGGAACCAAAAGACACAACTTTAAGTACTAGGTAGAAGTAGCACTTATACTGCCAGTTTTGTAGCTCAGGAATGGTCAAACAGTATCACAGTTTATCTCCCTGAGAAGGAGTGCTGGATGGGGACACACTGTGGAGGTAGAGCCCGCAGGGTGTGCAGCAGCTCCAATACTATCTCACACTCTCAGAGGCTATTCTATACTAGGGTTGCCAGGATGTGCAATGGCACTAAGTGAAGGTAGCTCCTGCCACACCTTAAATGAAGGAAGTGCTTCAAGATCCCTCTACAGACAGAGTACAGGAAGATTCTATACCTAGGATTTAGACAGCACATGCAGGAGGTGTACAATCACCCCTACCCATCCTTGAGGCTTTTACAACACCAGTTAAGAAAGGCAACTGTCTCTAAGAGAACCACCAATGGCTGACTCAACTCTGAACAGCACAGCTATGTGTTCTTCAAAGAAATTAAGTTACCAAAGAACTGATGTTGCTTCTATATTAATACTGTGACTCCAAACAAGTCCTTATCTTTGCAGTCTGTTTCCTCATCTCTAAAATTAGAACACCAATATTTACAGCATTGTCTTATTATAGTAGTTGTCTTAACTGATGTCTAAAAACACAATATGCTATGTAACTTATGACAGATGGTGTGAAGAACTTAAAGAGCTGCACCTTGTCTGTACCTTTTTCATACATGTGGCTTTCTGAGTATTTCCCCTCCACTCTTTTTTGCAGTAGTCCATAATATCCATTTCAGGAGCCACACTTAACCTGGGTTCTGTTGAAAAATCAAAATGGCAACAATAAAACAAAACGAGTAATGAACCAATGAGTAATGGAAATAAAGGTGCTGCTTTACTGGGGGGAGAGGGGTCCACTTTTTACTCTCTACTTCTCCATTTAAAACACTCCTAAATCCCACTACTGCCCATGCCTCTAGTCCAGGCCACCACCATGACACCTCCAGAAACTAGAGTGATCTCTGAATGGGTCCTCCCTTGTCACCTCACCCTCCAGACCATTCTCCACACTGCAGCTTGTCAGGAGCCTCCCAGCTCACACTCAGCTGACCCACAGGTGTCTGTGAACACTTTAATAATCAGAGGCAAGCATCATATGAACCATGAGAAAACACTTACTTCCACCATCTGTAATTTTTCATATCTACGAGACAGAGATAACACCTAACAAAAAAGGCATTGCTATTTACCTAAAAGACTGTAGTTTGTTACTAAGCCAGAAAATATCAGAGCTCTCACCATTTGTTGGTTAATCCACAGACTTCCTTTGATGTCCCCCAAAATTAGTACAACTTGGGATCAAACAAGTGTTACCGGTTTCTTTAAAAATGTCTTTAGATTCACTTCTTCCCACAACACCCCATTGTGTGTGTGTGTGTGTGTGTGTGTGTGTGTGTGTGTGTGTGTGTGTGTGTGTGTGTGCACTGAGGGTTAAAGCTAGGGCCTTAAGTAAGATTTTCTTGATTTCATGGTGAGGTTTGACCTTTTGACGTATGTCTGTGATTATGTGTGTATATGCATATGATAGTTTGTTATTTTAAGAAGAAAACAGGGCAAATTCTGGGGTCCATCTTGGCTTCTTTTTAAACTGTTAAAGACATAGATATTAGCAACTGTTTTAGGAGATGAACCTAGAATTACTTCAGAGCACATAAAGTCTGCATATATTGTACATGAAATAAGTGTTTCACTCAATTAAACAAATACTCACTGAAGTTCTAACCTTGCCAAGCACTGTGCCAGGAACCGGGATGTGCAAATAATGAGGCCAGAGACTCCGCCCCAGTGGACTTTCAGAAGAAACAGGACCATAAGCACTTACAAGCCAGAGTATAATGGAAGCCAGAGTAACCAAGTGAACACCAAAGGCTCCCCAGAGTTTAGGGAGAGCAATTTGTTTTTGAATAAACTATAGAAACTGCCTATTCAAAAAACACCTTGTTATTCCTCATTTCTCAAAGAAAATTCAACCTCTTACAAAGAGGGAGAAATAATCCATGCAGAGATATTTCTGTGTAGAATACAGCACGGTCAACCTAGAAGTCAAAGAGACCACATATATCACTGCTCCATAGACAACCCTTAAAGAAAGACCCTTCATTTTTGAAATTCAAGAGATAATTTTCAGGAGGCTACTCAGAATAAGGAAGTACTGCCATGTATCTGCCTCTCCATTCACCTCCCCCATAAACAGGAAGAACTGCTAAGATGTAGTCAGGACTCTTTTTGGGCCATAAGTTCCTGCTAGGGAGGGTGTGAGCCTGGCAAGAAAGCACTCTACCAGCAGAAGAAGGGTATCCAGACAGAAGCCTCCCTTCCTGTCTTTCTCTCTGCTGTCCTCACTCCCAGACACACTAAGTCCTGACCCCTGGGCAGGGTTGGGGAATCCTATCATCTCAGATCACAGGAATAGGGCTGGTCCGAGAGTCTTAGAAAAGCAAGAGGCCAAGCCATAAGCCTGTTCTGTCCTCAATCAGAAGTCTGTATGAGGTGGGAGGCTTGGGGAAATGAAGCACTTGGATAGCTACAGCCTAATGCTACCTGATTCCACATGCTGACTAGGCTGAGAGATGGAGTCACAGGATGAGGCAGTGCCTGACCTCATCAGCCCACTGAGTACAATACCCTCCTGACTGTAAACTACACAGGCTCCTACTACTGCTGCTTCCAGGAAGAAGATGATTTCTATTGCCAAAACAAAAAAAAAAAATTAAATAAGGGAAGTAAAAAAGCAGAGTGGTAAGCAGACACTCAAATAAGTAGGCTTTGGTCAGACCTCAAAGGGTCCGAAACAAAACTGGGACTCCTCTGGGGGGAAGCTGGGAATCTCAAGACAAACTAGGGTTGGAATCTCGCACTTCTACAATGGGTCTCGTAGAAAATAATGCGGGTTTTAGGGCCACATGGTTTCTGTCACAACTACTCAGTTTGCATGAAAGCTACCAAAGACAAACAAAAGTTAAAAGCTCCAACAGAACTGTATCTACAAAGCTGGACAGGAGGTCAGGGTGTGGAAAGCCTTCCAGGAGCTAAGATGGACAGAGATTACCTTCTCACCCACAGAAAGAGTCACAGCATTCTTACTGGTTGTGCTCTGTGCTCTGCTGTGGGGGGCAGAGCTGCTGCAGGACACTCAGGAGGGGAATGAACTTACTCAGCAGGACTGAGATGTGACGAATACTGTTAGACTGAAGCTGCACCTTGCAAGACTCACTAAAAAGCTTGGTCTCCTGTGTGGGGAACAATGCTGGACAGAAGAGAATGAAACAGAGCCTAGCAAGTGAAGAGGACAACAGCACCATTGAACACTGGTACACACAGAAGAGCAGGATGTCTAAATGACCCCGAACAGCATTCTATGTCTTGAGTGATCTGGAGTAGCACAGCCATGGAGACTGAGCATCCTATGAAATTCTAGGAGGACCACTACAAAACATCTCCACTGGCTCCACAGGGAAGAGCTGGCCAGCTCTGGAGGAAGAATCAGAAACCACTATCAAAATCTTGTGTATCTTAATTACAATAATGTTTTTGTTAGTCATAGGGAAATAGAAGCCAGTTCTCAAAACAAAGCAGAGCATGTGACTTACACAAGCAGTGAGAAAGATAGTAACATTCATACACACTCTGCGGAGATCTCTTACTCAGTCTCTGCACTGGCCTACCTGCAGAGGAAGAACATACTTCACTTGTAGCCCTGCTGGGAAGATCGCCACAGGCCAGGGAGCCAGGAGGAGCACCAAGTCCACACCAGGAGCACTGGTGGGAGTGAGAACAGAAGGCCGACCAAGCACACAGGCGGCATAGTCACACAATGACTGTGCTTTCAAGCACATGGTCATTCTCCGGTAGATGCATGTGGCCTTCTTCAAGGATAGGTGTACAGCTAACTTCTTAAAACATCTTGCAATTGAAAATAACAAATGTATTCACATCCAAACTCTTCTAAGAATGTAAAGAAATAAGCAGGGAGAAGGCAGAGTCCAGAGATGCAGGAAAGACTCTTCCCTAATTCTGTCAGCAAAGCAGGCTGTTTATGTAGAAAAGGCTGTACGTGTGAAAGGACTTCCTAGGAAATCCATGTTGCATTCATGAAATCAGATATACTAATCTAACTGGGTTTTCTATGCACAAGAAAAGTCTACAAGCAAAACAATTCCAAACATACCTGATATCCCTCTTTCATGTTTTAGCAATTCTTTCTCCTTTTCTATTTCATCTGCAGCACGGTACATGTCCTCCTCGCTGAAATCACACCAAAGTAGATATTTTCAAACTCTTGTTGTACTGACATTTCCCATTGTGTGACAATATATAGCTGCTTACAAAATGCTTATGACATGGACATTTAACTGTTTTTACATATAGGATGCCACAGTGATAAAATATGGGTCCTAGGATGTTCATGTCTTTATCTCACACTTCCACTTCAGAATTGCTTCCTTTAAGTGAGACACTCATCTATCACTTTGCATGACTCAAGGTCATTTAAACTAAGATCTAATGGTATGTATCTTAATCAGTTAAGCTCCTGAATGATTCCACCACATTCCAAGAAGAGAAATAGTGCTAACAGAAGCATTTACACAAAATGCCGATCTTTATAACATGTTAAAACAAATATGAGAGCAACTACTCTAAAACATGAAAAGAGAGAATCAATTATTACAAGCCCCTAAGCTAAAAATACTCCTCAGGGTTTCTCCTGTTCCCTCACCAGCAAATCAACCAACCACCCAGATGCTGCTATTTTCCCACAAGCTTTAATGGCTACCACTAATGAACAACCTCTTTAAGAATATAATTGCTTCCTAAAGTGTCTCTTCAGTGAACTGAGAGCTAGAGCTGCCCAGCATGCTCCAGTTTTAGTATTAATCCCAGCACCCTGAAAATACTATTCACCCAAAATGACAATAAAGGGAACAGAACACAAGTATCTTTGCTGAAAACAACACACATGTATGTGAAAGACCAGTAGGAAGCAGCGGGGTAAATGGTACAGGCAGGGAAGCCAAAGGCTGCTGGAGGGGCAGCTATGCAAGACAAGCTAGTGATCCAGGAGGAAGTCTAAGGCTCAGGAACTACAAGAAGCAAGTCCATCTGAAGGATGAGCTTAAAAATCAGGAGGGTCCACATAAGGAGTGTACAGACTTCCAACTCCCTGTATTTCCCATGACAGTGGCCCATCCTCACAGCATGGGGAGAGAAGGGCTTCAAACACAGTGGAATCCAGAAAAGAAGCGGTGCCAGCTCAAATATAAGGAACCAAGCAAATAAGTAAAGTACTTCTGCTTCCAATCTCTTCATCCTCGGACATGGTCTAGCAGACAGAGCTGGGAGACAGAACAGGGGAGGGCAGGTCAGAAGAGACAGACGAAGAAGGGTGCTAAGAGAGTGAACTGCAGAGGGAGTTTAACAAGGACCTCATGAAATCATCCACTGTTTCCCAACTAGAGAGAACAAATGTCTAAATCTGCACCTTGCAGATATGGTGGTACGTGCTTATAATCCTAGTACTCAAGAAGCTGTGGCTGGAGTATACAAAGACCTTGTTATTCATCATATATATAATATATATATTATATTTTATATATAATATATATATTATATATTATATATATGTATATATATGTCACTTCCCTCCAGCATGGATTTCATTATTCCCCTATATACTACCCAGAATTAAGTGCAAACACTTAACCACAACTGCACTTTTACACCTGTGATTTGCTACAGGTGTTCTCTTGTCCCAACATGTTCAGAATCCTGATCTGCCTCTTTACTAACACATCCTGACATGTGCTGCATAGGCACACCCTCACAGACAGCAAAAGTTATCTTGGGTACCCAAGTCAGACTGGTAAAGTTTAGCCACCCTTCACACCAGCCCTTGTTACCTCTATGTACAGCAGTTACTAGAGTGGTTACTTCATAGGACTGTTCTGAGAAAAACATATTTAAAATAATGAGTACTCAACAAAGTTAGCTGTCCACTAACTTTCTTTCATATATCCACTAGTGTGGAGAGTACTATAAACAATATGTCCAGTGGTCATTTCTTATCATCATTTTCTCCAATGTGTATGTACATGTGTTAGCAATGTGATGTTAAGAGAGCAAGTATCATATGCTTCAATGACATTTCAAGCAAAAGGCATGTCACCCAAAGAGCTTGTGCCAAAGTTAAAAGCAAACAGATACATGGGGACAACAGATCAAGGCCAAAAATAAAATATGACCACATTTTCATTCTTCTCTCATAAATTTAATAATATCTTCCAGTCAAACCCAATGATTATACCTATCAGAGAAATTCTGATCCTCTAAAATGGTCATTGAAACAAATCACTTTCTTAATATATTTAAATTCTCAGAAGCTGCTTTCCGACAACACTTCCCCAATCTTGCCCTTAGTTTTCTCAGCTTCAGTGAGAAGGCTGGTAAGATCTATATGATCTGCGGTTCCTCTTCCAGCTAAGTCCTAACCGCCTATCATATATTTGCATTTCAGGCAAATTCTGTGGCTAGCCTGCATGAACATTTGGCTCTCTTCTGGTCCTCTGTTCTTAATTTACAAAATAACCAAAAACATAATCACAACCCAGTCACCGGAGGAGGCAATCCAAATAAGCATTTTACAAACACAAATTGCTACAAGGGCCAATAGGAAAAGAAGTAAAAGAAACAAACAGCAGAATAAACAGGAAAGCTGAATGTAAAGGGAAGAGGGCAAGCACAGCACGGGGGTGGGTGGAAAAAAGAAGCATGGACTCTAGACACGGTTATCGCAGGAGTACCAAAGCAGAAGCTGCTGCCCAGCCCACAGCATCTACAAATCACTTCAGCAACCAGAGATCTCACCAGACCCTGGAATCGCTATTTGTTAATTCCCTTGGCCATCAAAGGCAAGCAGTAATGGGGGCCTTTAAAAATGACCCTAAAAAATTAAATTAAAATTAAAATTAAAAAATGACACTAAAGTTGTGTGTCCGTGGAGAGGAGAACAGGTAAATGTCAATTCGAAGTAATGAGGATCAGCATAGTCAGAAATGAAAGCATGTGAAAACCAGGATGAAATATCCACCCACCTAAGACAATCAGGAAGAAACAGGGAAGGGAGGGAAACGATTATTTTTTTAAATAAAATATTTTTAAAATAAAAAATAAACATTTGCCTAGCATGCCCAAGTCTTTGGAGTTCACTCCTGAGAACCATAAATAATAAAATAAAATGGCTTCACTTATTAAATTTCTGTCTTGTGGCTGAATCTTAGCTTTGTTTTGTTCTATTGTCTTGATGTTTTAAATGTCAAAATATTTCAATAAAAAATTACAAAAGGAAATTATATCTACAGCTGGGATGTGATGCAAGTAGAAGTCTGATTTCTTTTTTTTTAATGAGAAGGAAAGATAATGAAACAATGCAAGGAAAAGGGATTGTATTCAGATAAAGGCATCAATGCTGACAGACAGCTATAAAAAGGACAGCAACTTTTACTGGTAAAGACGTGTCCACTCTGGCAAAGACAAAGGCCACGAACCCCACAGGCTCGGATGACCACCACAGCAAAAAGTCCTCTCCTATAAAATGTGACAGCTAGAAAATAGCAAAGAGAAAAATGACTCAATGTCCAGACACGCTAGTTATGTTTAAACTGTGCAATTAATTTTAAAATCAAATGATAATAATTCCTAACTAGAAATTTCCTAGTTTAGCACCATGACATTATTTGAAAGGACTGTTTTCAAGTTCCCATTAAAGAGTATTTACCCATTTTCTCATACGCTGAACTACTTTATTCTGAAGCCAACATGGCAAATTGAGGAAGCTCCAGTGGATACTAAGTTATCACTAGTACTCTTTACTTTGCTCAGGGATTTCCATATCAATAAAGTTTAAAGATGTGTGCATGTATGTGTGTGTGTGTGCTCGAGCACATGCATGAGTGTGTATGGGGGAAGGGGTTGAGACAGGGTCTCATGAAGTTGAGGCTGGCCTTGAACTCCTGATCCTCCTTGCCTTCACTTTTGGGGTACTGGCATTGGAGCAATGGACCACTAAATCCAGCTAAGACTTGTTTGTAAATGCTCATTAGTATAGACAAAATTATACTATTTCCAAGAAAATGTAAAATTAAAGGCAGAGTTCAGTGAAGCAGATTTCTGTGAAACCTGCTTCTGATTCAAGACATGAAATGAAAACAATCAATTCTAACTTATATACATAGCTTACAAACCAGTATCTTTTTTGTCTTAAAAAGATGAATTAATTTGATTCTTACTATTTTGTGTGTATGAGTATTTTCCTGAATGCATGTCTGTATGCCATGTGTGTGTCTAGTGCCTAAGGCCAAGAGAGGGTGCTGAATCCTCTGGCACTAGAGTTATAGAAGGTTGCGAGACATACTGCGTATGTGCTAAGAACCTAAACCAGGTCCTATACAAGAGCAGCAAGTACTCTTAACCACCAGTCATTTCCCAGCCCTCAAAATAATGTCTTAAAAACTCGCCAATAGGAACATTTGACATGGCACCCTTAGCTATCTAAGGGAGAGAACATAGTATGCAGCTCTGCTCAGGTGGGAGCCGAGCGCTGCTATAGCAGCGCACACTTAACGTGGTCTGCCCTACAAAGACTAATGACTCATTGTATTGGTAAGACAGAGTCAACTAGTGTGACACCAACACGTCTTCCCACAGGAAAAGTAAAGACCACTCAACCTAGCCTTTTTCCACTGCTCAGTGGCTACAGAAAGGGGTAAACAACACAGCAGATGCAGGAAAGTACCAGCACCTAGGCCAAGATTCCACCCACTTCTGCAAGTGGACTTTCCATGTCCAGCTCATGCTGCTCCATGTGACTTCCAGAAGTGCATAAGGACAACATAGCGCCTTCAACACTGAGGTTTGGAGACATCCTAGGTGATTCCTGAAGTAGGCTCTTCCTCAAGTGAGGAGAGGGAGTCCACTACTATCCCAATGCTATACCTATTCTTATCCCACAACCTGGGATTTAGACTGGCCAAGGGCATAAAACAGCATAATAGTTGGCTTGGCAATTCCTGAAAATAGCCTAATAGGGCGGGGGGCGGGGGGTGCTCACAGACCCTTTAAGAATCCATACTTAACTTGGAAACACAAGTTTGCCTTCAATTTCCTAGGGCTTCCTGGACTACTGGTACACCTCCCACACATTGCATATACCCCATGAATCCCAGATTCAGCTCCATTTCCATCCTCAAGTAGACTGAGAAGGTGCATGGGGTAGTCTGTGAATTCCCTAACCACTTCTGGTTTGGCCACATCCTTGAAGAAGATAGTGTGGCATAACTGTCTAAGGGTTCCCTACAGATGCAATAGAAATCAAACAAGAAACGAAAGGGATTAGCAGATGATAGAGCAAAAAGAGACCTGAAACCTGAGCAGCCAGGGAGCTTGCACAAGTCAATTAATCTGGTCTAATGTAAGGCCTCTTCAAATGGGACCCCAAGTTTTCCTGGGAGCCATCCTTGGGGCTTGTTCAACAAAGCAGTGTGCTTTGTGTGTCCCTCTTCCACAGTTCTCTCCCTTGTGAAATGCAGTGAGCTTATTAGAAAGAAATCACAGCAGCCTGTGCTAGTAGAACCACCCATCATACCTTTCAGAGTAACATTCCAAATACAGAATTCAGCTGTAGGAGATTTGCTATGGTTTGTATTCATAATTAATTTCCCCTCGAACGTAGTAAAATTATCTCCATAGAATATCTCAAATCATATATAGTCTTAACATGTTCCCTATTTAAATTTAAACTTAAGGTATAAATATTTTTAATAATTCTCAGTGGAAAGAAAAGTCTGACCCCAGAGCTACCACAGATTTTTTTAAAAGCACATTCTTAACAATATTAACTTAAAATAAATTTACACTCAAACTATTAAGATACATACATCATATATGCACATATTATACTGTAAACTAAATAATTTGTCTATGATCATGACCCTAAGAAAGCCCCACAAAGAGAAACAGCCCAATCAACTACTCATGTAACACTGATTCAGAAAGATCAATAGGCTAGCGACACGTTTAAATAGTAACATTTTTAAGTTATACTAGCCTCATTTCCCCACCTGAAGAGTCAAAGGAGAATAGGATAATTAAAAGCAACACAGGCAGGAAGAAAAAAAGAAATTGAGGTAATAAAACTACAAATTACAAACATGGGGGTGGTAAAGTTTGCTGTCCTTATAAATCAAGCCTCTCTGTCCAGTGTTGCTAAGGAAGTCACGAAGAAGGGAGGGGGGTAGTAGGCTCAAAAAACTTGGTCTTGAAATCCCCCACCTGTGTCTCCCTGGCTCCGTGGCCAAGTTGTGCCTGCAGAATCTGCGACTGTTTCCTCAAGCGTAGGATGACAAACTAGGTGTTCAGCTTTAAGACTAACAGTAGTGTAAATACTCCTGAGGTCCATTCCCCAGTGTGTTCATGAGAACCACCACACATGAAAACCTACTGTGCATACTTTTGGAAATGTAGTTCTGGCCTCAAGGTTCAGATATCTTTCAAAGCATATGAAAGTGCTAGGGTTAAGACTGAGGTGCAGGACTTAAAAGGCGGGGCATCTACGGAAGGACTGGGTGTAGCCATCTAGGGAAGGATGGCTGATAGTAGTAGTTGCAGTTAGGGACCAGAAGAAGAGCAGAGGCAAGAGACAGCTCTAACCTAGGCAGTCTCAACTAAAAAGCCATAGATTAGAACAACCCACACATAGACTGGTAAATGGGGTTCAATATATTTTTTTTAAAAATCCTAAAAACAAAACATGTCCCTATTGAAGAATCAGGACATTTCATGCAAAAGTCAGGATATCTACATTCATTAATGACAGAAGACCCAGCAACTATGCCTGAAGCTTAGAGAATGAATGCTGACCCAAATAAAGAGCTAAAAGCTCTCCAAGTCTCAAAGCTAACAGTCAACGTCACTAACTCTAATTGCCAACTAGCTCCGGGAGAAGGTCAAGGCCTCCTGCTCGAAACTTTTCCCCAGTAACCATCAGCTCATTACAGAAATAATTACTACCACACTTGCGTGCTCAATAAATGAAGGGGCCAAAGCCCCACCGCAAAGCACTATGTATATGAGCTATTATAGCACATCTTCATTAACAAGGCTTCAAAAGACCCCTTCTTAGGAAATTAAAAGAGCTCTAAAGGTCCATTTAGACACAGCTTACATTTTACCTTTTGGGTCAATAAGAAAATTAGCCAAATTGGCTGTCTGAGCTTTTAATTTTCTAAGTCCAAAGGCAAATATAATTGTGCCATGAACTCAGTAGACACCTCCAAACCCTGCACAGTGTAAATGCTTCTAACTCACACTGTTCTTTTTCACAGCCAATAAGGAACTGCTCTTAAACCGCACTGACTGTGTGTGTGGGGGGGTGTGTGGGGGGTGTGTGAGAGAGAGAGAGAGAGAGAATGAGTTTAAAAGCAACAGGGGGAAGGAATGCCTAGCCAGGATCTGACAGGGTAAAACAGAGAGGGTCAAGTCAGCCTGTGTAGCCAAAGTCTGTCCAACAGGTGGGAGAAACTCTTCAAGTGGTGGCGAGAGCAAAGAAGTCGCAGAGCGGCTCTGTGGCTGTTGACAGGGGCGACCTCACTTCCTCCGAGCTAGGTTGGAGGAAGGAGCTACGGGGAGTTAGTTAGTCGGTCGTTAAATAAGCCTCTCCGGATTTCTTTCCCAAACCCCCAGAGCATTCCCTAACTTTAGGGATGGACAGCTGTCAAAGCGGGACTGGGCCGGCCTGGGTGACCGAGCCGTGAGAGGGCCGGTACTCCGACCTCTCCCGACAGCCGGTGCTGAGGCCGAGGGAGCCCAGCCCGCGCATCCCCGCGCCCGCGCCGCTCACTCACTGCTCGGCGGGGCACCGCATCGCGGCCCGGGGCTGCGCGCCGGCCGTCGCCTTTCCGCCCTCTCGCGCCGTAGCCCCTGCCTCCCGCGCCGGCGTCTCCGCGCAGCTCGCTCCGGGCCACGCTCCGGGCTGGGGCATGGTTCCCCGACTCATCCGCGGCCACGCCGGGCCCTGCCGTGCCGCCGACCGGAGCCGTGGCTGCGCCGCCCCGCGCCTCGCGAGGTCCGCAGAGCACTTCCGTGTGTGTCACTGTGGCCCGCCCCGCGACCTTTGACCCGAAGCGAGGGGGCGTGGTGGGAGGCGGGGGGGCGGTGGTGTGGCGGAAGGGGTGCGCCTGCGCAGAGCGGATTGAGCTCAGGAACCTAGAGCAGCCGAGGCTGTGCGACCACTGCGCATGATCGGATCGTGCTTGCGGGAGCATCTCCTCCCCCGGAATGCAGAGAGGGGAGTGTAGTGGGTGTTGGAGGCTGGGCAGTACCCGCTGCGGGGCGTCGTGGATATGGAAGGTCCAGTTAGTGAAGAGTCCCAATGAGTTAGGATGCCGGGAGTAACTCCCTCGGTTACTAAGTTGACCCTCCGTCCCTGCAAAACTCCGACTGGCACCGGTTCCAGAATGGCAGCGCAGCCTCCGGAGCCCGAGTGGCCATGGCCTCAGCTGTGAGGGTTACAGTTGATCAAGCGCAGCGCTGTGTGTAATATTGAATTATAGTTTCATGTGGTAGTTTTATTTAAGAATAAGAGCAAAGGGCTGATAGTAACAAACTTCCGAGATCTGACAGTGGAGGCACAGACGATAGCGTGAGCAAGTGAGTAGGCATGGCTATGGCCAGATCAGAAACAAAGTATGGAGCAATGGCGTGGCAGGGACAATTCGGAAGCCTACAAAAGGTTCAGGGACAGAGCAGTTAGGAAACGGTGGATTTTATGGAACGATACTGGAAGTCAGATCATAAAAAGCCAAGTTGTTAGCTTCATAAGCTTGAACTTAGTCTTCCTTCAGTTCTCTTAATGAGATCATTTTTGACAGATCACTCTTGCCTGCAGTTGAGTTTTAAAGGATAGGGCTCAACCGATCTTGTTCCGGGGGCGGGAGCACACTAATGTTAAATATCTTACAAGGCTGATTGGCTGATTGAAACTTCCTTGATTATGGACAGCTAGAATGTTACAGATTAGGAGCAAACTGCACTGTCTTCAGCTATCTTCGGTTCTCCTTAATAGCCATTTGTTGCCAGCCTCTGTGTTGAGGTAGCCCCATTGTGACTATTAAGTGAATCCTTGGAATGTTCAAACTCCTTTTACTAATCCAAAAGCTGAGAATGTCATCACATAAAACATGAGGCCTAAAACAAACATCTCTACCATGTACTTGATGTATTTTTTTAAGTACCTTTGACTTCCTATTTTGTTCATTCTGTTACTATCAAAAAGTATAAAACTGTTACCATGCTGGAGTATATTTGGGATAAGCCAACGCTGTGTTCCTGGATCATGTGTCTCCTTTTTATTTGGCTCTAGAATAAAGTATCTCTTATCCCTTTCAGATGAAAGCTGTGTCCTTTGTAAAGACAACTGAGAGATAAACTTAGAGAGGTGGTAACATAAGAGGGTAAACTAGAAAGAATGTTTGTTTTTAGACACAACTTTGAGGTGTTCTTTTATTTTTTTTCCTTTGAAGTATAAGAAACATCTATGCTGGAAATTCAAAGCATAAAATGATAAGCAAATTAGTTGTGAATTTTAAGGATATGGGATTGTAGTAGGTCGTCATCTGGAACTTCACAATGTGACTACCAGGAAAGAATCTTTGTATGTGAAATTAAGTTGAGGTGATGTCATGCTGGATTAGGATGTCCTGCAAAGCTAATGATTCTGAGAGGTAAAGCTACATAGACAGAAACAGCAGAGAGAATAAGGTGTGTAAGGAAGAAGGCAGAGAGGGAGGGATGCAGCTGTTAGGAATCCTGGAAGTTACCAGAAGCTAAGAAAAAGCAAAAACAGGTATCCAAAGACCCTTCAGAAAAAGCTTGGCTCTGCCAGCAATCTCATATTACACTTCTAGCTTCCAGAACTTTCAGTTTCTATTGTGTGCCATCTGGTTTGTTGTAATTTTTTTTGTAACTGTCCCAGGAAATTAATGCAAGGTTCAAGGTGGAAATATTTAAGATTCTACCATGCTAAACACGTTTGCAATGAATTTAAAGGTAAAGATCCTGGATTTAGTATTTTATTTCAAAGATTAAAAAAAAATCTTCATGGTATGGTTAGATACAGAGTAGATCTTTTTCTGTTATGCTAAACTTGGAAAATAACCATAAGGTGGGTTTGGGGATCCACTGTGAGAAGAACCTGAATGAAACTCCACTGCTCACTTAACCTCTGTCTATGCAGAAGCGCCCACACAAAAGGAAGTAGGAGAGCTTCATAGATGTTACTGTAGAAAGTATCCAAAGGTTTAGAAAAGACATGAACAATCTAGGGAATTCTAGTCAGGCAATAACTAAATGAGAAGCGATATCATTCTTGGAGGGATTGCAAAGATTAGTGCCCTGTCACAGACTTGAAATTTACAGCAGTGGCAATACCAGCCTTATCCCTTTCCTGCTCACATATTTAGCATTTACAGAAAACAAGTGGATCCTAGCAATGAAATGGCATTGGAGTCTCAAAGTCAGTTATGTGCTACTTCCATTTATATTTCTACCAATAATTTACTAACTATGAATCTAGCAAGTGCTTTTTTTCCCTCTTTGTCTGTTGAAAAGAAAGGAAAAGCAGAAGGAGTTTACTTTGAACTAGCAAGACCAGAAATAAGCTTTGCTGCCTCAGTGGGACTAAATTAACTCTTGGGCTCTGTGTTGTAATTTAGTCCATAGCAACCTCCATATTCACTGTACCTTCCTACAAAATCTCATACTTACCCATTACATTGATGAAAGCATGCAGGAAGTAGTGAAATGGGAAGAAAGTGAGGGATATCCTTGAGTTTAACAAAGGCTGTTTCATCTCAAGCATTCATAAGTCACGGGGCTAGAATCCTGGAAAACCAACAGCCACCAAAGCCTTCCAAGTAGTTTCCAGAAACTCAAAGAATGAATTTGAGGCTGAGGATTAGAAATGAGTGTATATTTATACAGCACTCCTGTATAGCAGGAGGGGAATCCCAAGAAAGGTTGCCACTGAGGTATTTCTTAGTAAGGCTTTCCTGGGTTGAAGCATAGGGGAGATCAGCTGATCAGAGCACTTGGCCTACCCATGAGTTGTTCGTGGGTTTCTCCATCCTAGGGGTGGACTGAAGCTTTGGACACACCTTCAGGACAAATAGCTTCCAGGCATCTCTCTCCTTAGGTTGCTATTCATCTTAGTTTTATTCCCTGATTCTTGGAAAAGAAAACAAACAAACTTAGGGGAGAAGGTTTACTTTGGCCTGAAATCTGGGTTCCCGTCTATCACCACACGGTGATCCAGGCAGCAGGAACCAGAGGCAGCTAGTTGCATTCACAGTTAAGAGTAGAGAAAGAATAAATGGTTACTCACTTGTGCTCAGCTTGCTTTCTCAAGTTTCATGTAGTCCAGGACCCAAACTTAGGAGGGGTCATGTTGCCCACATCTAGGCTTATCTTTCTGCATAATGTAGCATTATTAAGACAGTTCCACCCACATCCTTATATACCAGCCTGACCTGGACAGCCCCTCACTGGGACTAGGTTGTACCAACTTAACAAAGTGAGTCATTATATAAAAGGAAAAGGTAAAAAAACCAGAACATGAATCAATGCTTTTGGCATTCCTGGCCTCCAGTCAGGACAGAACTACTGTTAGTAGTCCCAAGTTCTGGTCAAGACTGAACTGCTTGCCAAGGACAAAAAGCAGAGCTGTTCTTTTCCAAGCCCCCTCCCTAAACTTCCTCATCAGTTTCTTTCTCCTGTTCTTGCCATGAGCTATCACCCCCGACTTATTTCAATGTCATGGGTGTGGAGCATCTCCCAAAACTTCAATGAAATTTTAGGGGGAAGGGAACCCAAATTTGTGGGTGTCAGGGTGTCACTTGTAAGAGGAAAGGTCAATTGTTGCATCTGGCCCGTCCTACAGCCAGTAGGGTGTGGGGAGGGCAGGCTCTGTGCCCCGTGGGAGAAGAGAAGACTTCAGCAGGTCTAGACTAGTAAGGAAGTGACTGTGCCACCTGTATCATATGATCTCGCAGATCCAGTTGTACTTGACGTGCTCCTGGCAGAGTTAGATGCTGTTTGATCTTTGGCAGGCACATTGAGGTGAATCACAATACAAACTCAGCGTTTGGAGTAAAGCCCTACATTCTCTGTGGAAAACTACTGTCTTTAGTTTGATGCTGAATGTTGGACAGAATGGAACACTTGGGCAAAGATGCCAGCTTACTATGTGGTCTGACTTCAGTGACAAGTCAAACTGCCAGTAAACAATGTTGATATCATCTGACTGCACTTCTGAGATTTCTTTCCCCAGACCCATAGTCCCAGAATAAAGGAGGTGGGGCAGAGTTCAGACAGCAGTTAGAAGAAGGGTATCCTCTAAAATATCTGACCAGGCTGGAGAGATGATGGCTCAGCAGTGAAGAGCACTTGCTGCTCTTGCAGAAGCCCTGGGTTTGCTTTGTGGCTCACAACTGCTTGTAACTCCAGTTCCGAGGAATTGAAAGCCATCTTCTGGCTTTCTCTGGGACTGCACCCACATGGTACACATGCATACATGCCGGCAAACACTCATACACATAAAAGTAAAATAAATAAATATTTTATTAAAATTTGAGATAATTCTTCAAAACTATCAAGATCATCAAAAGGAAAGAATTTAAGAAACTGTCATAGCCAAAGGTAGTCTAAGGGCACAGCAACTAAATATGCAATGGTGTCCATATAACATAAAAAGATTTCTCAGTTGTACAAGGGAAGTCTGAAAACCACGAACTCTATGCATAAATATTGGTTCATTAATGATAGCAAACATAATGTGGGAACATGAATATTTTAGTATTAGAACAAATTGCATGGGAAGCACATGAGAACTCTGTGAGATACATTTTTTATAAATAAAAACTGCTCTTTAAAATCTATTTATAATTTTAAATTTTTAGTGTGTGTGTGTGTGTGTGTGTGTGTGTGTGTGTGTATGTGTGTGTGTGGTAGTAGTATATATGTATAGGAACACACAGAGACATGGAGGTCAAAGAGCATCTTAATGGAGTCCATTCTCTCAACCTTTATGTGGCTCCTAAAGGACCAGTGTCAGGTCTCCAGGCTTATGGGATAAGCATCTTTATTAACCCTGAGTCATGATGCTGGCCTACATCTGTTGTAATTTCAAAAATTAAACTCAAATCACTGTGAAATAAAATGCTAAAACCAAAACATTCCAAAATAGTGAAGCATATCCATTTATGTTGTTCTTTTTGTGTGCTTTTTAAATTTCTTATTTATTTTTGGTTTTTTGAGGCAGGACTTTTTGGAGCCCAGGGTAGGCTCAAACTCCACTGTGCTGCTCAAGGGTGACTTGGAAATAAATGTCCTGCCTCCACCTCCCAAGTTCTAGAATTACAGATGTTTGCCAAGACACCCAACTCAGAACTTAAATGTTAATTACTTCAACTTCATTTCACCTTTTAAAATTTCTATTTGTGTGTGTTCTATTCTACTATTCATACATATGTGTAGAAGTATGTATCTGATTCTTCAGCATGATTGTTGAGGACAGGTTTATTTTTTATCAACATTATAAAACTATGTGTGTTTGACTAAATAAGTCAAAAATAATTTTTTTAGAGTTCATTATGAGAAGAAAGGCGAAGACCAGCAAGATGGCTCATCAGGTAAGGTCACTTACCATCAAAGCTGATGACCTGAATTCAATCCCCACCATATGGTAGAATGAGAGAACCAACTCTCACAAGTTCTCCTCTCACTTGCATGTGTGCCCACAAGCATATTTTCACTTAAAGTATTTTAGAATTCCATAAACTGTGATAACAACTAGCCTATTCTTTTGCCAAAGTGAATAAATAATAATACAAAAGTACTGTGATCTTAAGTGAAAGCCTATATAACAATGCTGCTAGAGATGACCCAATTTCAGTATTCTCTTTGAATTGCATTAACTGTAGATTACACTGAATATGATTATATTATAATTTGTAAGTACTTGATTGATAACACTTGGAATTGCCTTCAAATAATGAAGCTATTTGGGGGGGGCCTTATTTAGAATAGCTAATGTGTAAAAGATCTTAAGTTCTTTTTCATTGAGGTTTCCAACCCTTAGTTATAATTACTGTTCATAAAGAACATTGTTGGGCCATTATAATGTTCTCATTGTTGGTTTTTGATTCTCTTTAAGTAACTTAGTAGGAATCGGATGCATACCCCCCCACATACACGTTTTCAATATCATAAGCTCTTACAGCAAAGTTCAAGCTCTATTTTGTAGTCTATGGACTTCCCCAAAGCCACAGCAATGAAAAAATAGATCTTAAGTGTAGTCTGTACATCAATATCTAAAGTATTGACCACAAAGGTACTTTTCAGTGTATTCTTGTGTCACAGGTTGATATGCAATACTCAGCCTTAAAAGGAAATATTGTTAGTTTCACTTAGAATTTAGCTACTCTAGGAATAACCGTTCATTAATTTAAAAGATCTCTCTCTTTTCAGCATTATGGAATGTTCATATAAAAGAAACAAAAAACAAAACAAAACAACAACAAAACCCCAAGACTAGATGACCAAATAAAAACCTGTGCCTTTGTAGTTCTGAGGCTGAAATAAACCATGGAGAGGTGAGAAGAAATTGTCCACTTAAAAAATACCTTGCAATAGTATTAGTTTACTTGGAAACCCCAAAACTTCCCCAAAAGTCTTTATTGGGAGAAGCATAGGTCATAATGAAATTTATTTTATTGTGAAAATGAAAGTTTCGTAGATAAAGGAGAGAGTGATGCTATTATAATTTGTGAACTTGGGGTTCACAAATTAAACCAGTCTGCCTGAACAGAATTTCCTCCTAGAACTTATCCAGGCAGAAAATAATCTTGACTTACTTGAAAATCTAAAATGAAATTTCATACTCCTGTACCTGAGTATATGCCATGGGCAGGAGTGTGTCCAAATTCATATACTAAAGTCCTTACCCTCTGTGCGACTGCTGAGAGCCAGGGCTGTATGAAGAGGTGATGAAGTTACACTGAGGTTGTAGAGTATGGAGTGCAGGGGCTCTAATATGACAAAGCTTCTGCTATTACTACAAGAGACAAAGACACCAGAGCTTACTCTGTCTGCCATGAGAAGACACTGTAAAGCAGGTGCCACTTGAAACCAAGAAAACCCCTACCTGAAATTATATCAGCCTGGTCTTAATTGCAGGCCACAGAACTGGGGGCTGTTAGGGCAACTCTAGCCAGTTAAAATTGTATCGTGATGTAATTCCTTGCACTTACCTTTACAGATAAGACATGTTTCCTGTGGTAAGGAAATTCATGACTCATACTGTGCCTTAGAACTCCGAAGAAGCTAGAGGTGCAAATTGTAGCCATTTCCTAAGAAAATACGGGTGAGGAGATCTGTGTTGCTTACAGGAATCTTCACCTTCTCAAGAAGAGTTGGATTACATAGGTGGTTCTCACGTGACCCAGTCCACCATCTACCATCCCAACATATCCACTGATGATAAGGTAAGCTGTCAGTCTTAGCTCTTAAAAAGTCATACCAAGATATTTCTGACAAAGTAACAAAGGCACTGTGGACCGGACCTTACACTAATTTGTCCTATCACTCCCTTCTTGGTCCAGAACCTTAGAATGATATCTGATTGCCGGTTTTTTGTTTGGTTTTCAAAAACAAAATATATAGTTGTATTATCATGATTCTCAAAGCTACTGACAGAATCCAACAGGTACCGAATCCTTGCCTTCAGACTTGGGTTTTTCTGCCCTTAGATACAGCTATTTTGGTGTTTACATCAAATATCTTGGCTAATATGTCAATTAAATATTCTGTAGAATGGGACAGTAAAGATAACGTGTAGTACAAATAAAACTGTGTGATTTGAGTGAGCCATTTAACCTCTCAGCTTCCAGTTTTCAGCTTTTAATTTCATACATGGCTTGCTCTTGAGATTCTCTGTGGACAAACCACAGAATAAAATAAGAAATGCTAGTGGCATCTTAATCACCTGTGTGACAGACTCATGACAAGACTGTGTGTCCCAGCACCCTCCTTGGCCAAAGAGTGATATGAAACTGAAATGGTTGTCTTGTGCCACTTCCCAGAGTGGGCAAGATTGATTCAAAAACTGAATATTTTGTTGTTTGGTTGGTTGTTTTTGGTTCTTTTTTTTTTGGCAAGGATGGCTTCTAATTCTTTGTTTTCAAGAAATGTGAAGAATGTAAAATTATTAAAATAACAAAGATAAATTACTATGATATTGTGTAGAAATAGAGAGAGAGAAAGGGTGTGTGTGTGTGTGTGTGTGTGTGTGTGTGTGTGTGTGTGTGTGTACATATGAGCAGTGTACAAGCCTGTATATGTCTATAGAGGCTGCAAGTTGAAATCAAGTGTCTTCCTCTAACATTGCTGAACTTATTTTTTGAAGCCAGGACCTTTCACTGAACCTGGGGCTCACTAATTGGCTTGTGTGATAGTTTTAAATAATAATTCCCCCCATAGGTTCATATATTTGAATGCTCGGTCCCCAGTTGATGGGACTGTTTGGAAATGATTAGAATGTATAGCCTTGTTGGCAGAGATGTGTCACTGGGGGAGGGCTTTGAGGTTTCAAAAGCCCAGTCAATCTTAGTTCGCTCTCTCTGCTCGTGAATGAAGATGCCAGCTCTCACCAACTGCTACAGCGCCATGCCTGCCTGCAGCCATGCTGTCTACCATGGGGGTCATGGACTCTAACCCTTTCAGCCATGAGCCTCAAATTAAACCCCTTCTCTTCTAAGTTGCCTTTGTCATGTGTTCTATCATGCTAATAGAAAAGTAACTAAGAAAGCTAGATTGACTAGCCAGTGAGCCCCTGGGAGCCTCCTGTCTCTGCCTCCCAGAAGTTGGATTACAGGTGCACAACACCATGCCTGGTCACCCAACAATTTTTTTAAAAATGTATATTGGATATTGCCTACATATATGCCTGTGTAACACATCTGTGTCTGGTGCCATCTGGAGGCCAAAGGAGGTCATTGGATCCCCTGGACCTGGGGTGACAGATGGTTTTGAGCTTCCAGGTGGGTTCTAGGAATCAAACTTGGGTTCTCTGTGAGAGCAGTCAGTGCTCTGAACCACTGAGCACTCCAGCACACCTCTCCAGCCCCATGCCTAACTTTTTACCTGGGTGCTGAAGATCTGAACTCAGATCTTCAAGACTGTGCAGTAAGCACGTTACCCATCGAGCCATCTTCCTGGCCCCAGCTATTGTATTTTGGGGGGGGGGGGGGCATGGAATTCAGAAATTCAAAGGACTGATTTTGTTAAAAAAAGAAAAACAAGCCTCCATTTGCATCTGTTTGTGAGTTTCTTAGTACTTGTGTCTCTCACCCCCCTCCCCAAATAGGGATAGAATTGTAACTAAACCCCATCTGTTTCCAACAATGAGTAGCATTCATCAACAAATTTTCAGAGAGATGTACTCACTAAAATGTGTGTGTATATAACAATTATCAAAAGTTGCAATGTGTTGTTTAGGTTAAATTGCCACTATTAATTGTTATAATAAGTAAAACTTTAAAGTAATTTTAAGTACTAAAAGATTTCCAAATACAAAAATATCAACATTTATTTGTAATACCATATAAATTACATCTCTTAAAATTAAGTATCTAGGGATGTCCATGGAATTTTTAGTAGAGAATCAATGATTGCACTTATGAGATCATAAGGTCAGCAGTAGGTCTACACTCTTACTCACTAGTGAATGAAGAGACATTTACAAAACTCATTCTATAGCCAACTACTGGCACACATGGTGTGTGAACATGAGCCTCTCTCCTACTGCTGTGTGTTGCAAGGGGGTTATTGGTAAAATATGGCTCCACTGCCTTATCAGTGTATATATGAATATATACCCCCTCAGAGGGAATAAGAGGCAGCTTATCCTGAGTCAGATATGAGTGACTATGTCCTGAAAACTAAAATTCATGCATCCCAAACATGTAAGTAATTACATGAACTTTTATAACCAAAACAAAAGAAGGCATAGCATGGGGAGATATCTCCGTTGGTAATATGTTTGACATGTAAGTGAGAGGACTCAAGGCCAGTTCCCAGACCCCATGGACAAAGGTAGGCCTGGAGGTGCACGCTTGTAATCCTTGTGGTAGAACTTGGGTGGCAGAGATGGATCCCTGGGGGCTTGCTGCCTATCCAGCTTAATCAAGTCCACATCCCAGGAGGCTCTGTGTCAAAACTAACAAACTAAGGTGGGTAGTTCCTCAGGACTACCTTCAACTACTTTGAAGTTCACCTCTGGCCTACACACACACTTGGTAAGTCAAGCCATTTTCCAGATATACTGGAGGCAGTTTGCAGCAAAGCAGGGAGTCTCAGCAATAGATCTGGGATGTTAGCTGACGATATTCTTAGTTTTTGACTTGGTAGAAGTTAGTGGTCTGCTAAGTTAGCATTATTTGAAGTTTCGCCTGGTAGTTGAATGACTGTTAACTTAGACATAAACAGTGAATGGCTATTCAAGGAACTACAGACAGTCTGTTATAATTTGGTCTGAATCTGGGATATTCTAAGTCTCCACAGTCATAAAATTCTGAACAGTCAATCAGACTTGTAGAATCTTTAACATAGACATGCCTCCCATTGTTGGACAAGCATTATGTTTTTGCATGGAAGGCCACAGTTTGCTCTCTGTCCCACAGCACCTGGAAGGCTTAGTCCTAGGATGTGATGAGGCTGAGTAGCCAGGTAAATAGTTCCCAGGAAAAGGAAATCACCAGTAAGCATTAAGGAAGTTATTGAACTGGCAGTGGTGGGGGACACACCTTTAGTCCCAGGAGGCAGAGGCAGGCAAATCTGTGTGAGTTCTAGGCCAGCCAGGGATACCCAGTGAGATCTTGTCTTAAAAAAAAAATAAAATAAAATAAAGAGTTTTGGGCCACAGTCACATTATATCTATAGCTAAAATGTCAAAAATAGAGTACAAACTGAAGGTAGAGGTGGGAAAAAATATGTTCATCACCATCCTGCAAAGGTCGTGATGTTTAAGCAGAGTGGCTATTGGTTTCTCCCGTTTCTATAGTTGCGTATGTTCTATGAAATATTTTATGGATGCTTGGAGTATTTGAAATAATTTATTGTTTTAATTTTAAGTTTTCTTCTGGGCAGTTTGATATTGTAGCCATAACCTCATGTGGAGTGTCTACTTATATAATTTTAGTGAAGGTCTTCTTCAATCTAATGCTCTCCCAAGTGAGCTACTTTGGTTTTAGTGAAGGTTTTAATGCCCAAATTATTGTAACTTTTATTTGTGATTCATAGTATCATTTTTGCTATTATTTTGGTATTACATCCAATTCTAACTTTGGAGGTAAATGCATATTCACATTACAAAAAAATTGGATAATAATAAACTGTCATTTTAAATTCCTTCCTAAATTTTCTTTCCCTACTAATTATTAGTGATAGGCCAAACTTGTGGGGAACCAGGATTCTGTAGATTTTGTGAGCATAACAAAGCCTTATCACTTGTTTTAAAATCGCATAGGGAAATAAGAATCTAATAGGGATATTTTTGTAACATTGCTTACCTATTAATTGGCAAAATATGAATGTTGCTTGTTATGATGGGTTGAATGAAGAATGTCGCAGGCGTTTGAACACTTGGTCCTCAGGTGGTGGCGTTGTTTGAGGCAGTTTAGGTGGTGCAGCTTCACTGGAGGAGGTCTGTCAGCGGAAGTAGGCTTTGAGGTTAAAAGCCTCCAGCCACTTCCAGTTCTTCTCTCTGCTTTTTGCCTGCCATTGAAGATGTGAGCTTCCAGGCTGTGCTACTGTGCCTGCTGCCTCCTGCCAGTTGGAACCAGGATTTAAAATAAGCTCGCCTTGATCACGGTGCTTTCTTCAGCAACACAACAGTAACCAATATACTTGGTATTTTTCCAAGCCCAGCTAACTGTACTGTGGGCCACTTTGCAGGTTCATTTAATTATCAAACATGGACTCTTAGGTTATATAGTTGTTTTTGTTACAATTTTCTCCTTTTTATGAAGTAGCAAGTTCTCTATAGCTCCTGTTTTTGAGCATGAGTCTCTTTTTAAGCTACTGTCTTTATTATATTCAGCAGATTCAATCTCCTAAAAATCTTAGCCTGCTACCTATATCTCCAGAGAGGTTGTTTTGGCTCAAACATTTGGCCAATTGTAGTGGTTCGAATGAGAACCACCTCATAGGCTCACGCATTTGAACACTTGTCTCCAGGTGCGGGTGCTGTTTGGAGAAGTTTAGCAGCTGTGGCCTTGCTGGAAGAAGTATGTCACTGGGAACAGACTTTGAGAGGTTAAGGACTCTTGCCTTTAATTTTCTCTCTCTGCTTGTGCTTATGGGTTAAGTTGTGAGCTGTCGGCTTCCTACTCTAGCTTCCACGTCTCTACTCTGCCGTCATGATCTTACCCTTTGGACTGTAAATCAAAATAAACCCTTCCTTCTGTGAGTTGCCTTGGTCATCATAGAAACAGAAAAGTGACTAATATACCAATTCTTAGTGAAAAAACAAATTGATGCTGTCATCTGAGATTTCTTTGAGATGATTTGACTGAATCTTTGACTATCTCGAACAAGACATGATAGAGTCAAAGTGGGATAGGACAAAATAATAGCACACCCAGGTCTCCCCAGAACCTTTAATTTGTTGTGTCTTAACACTTTAAACATCAGCTGCAACATGGTAATCCAACTGGTTGAACCTATTTAATATTCTTTCCTTTCTCTTAGCAAGAAAGAGCACTATCGTTTTTGGCACTGAATTTAGGTTTTAAGTCAAGTTACCCCCAAGTAACTTCTGGAAGATTTAAAGTAGTTCTCTGCTGGTTCTAAAACCTGACTTTTCTCCAAATTCTACTTAGTAATGAGAATTGTTTTGTAGTGGTAGTGAAAAGAATGAGTCTTTTTAGAATACGAAGATGAACCAGGCGTGGTGGTGCACCCCTTTAATCCCAGCACTCATGAGGCAGAGGCAGGCGGATCTCTGAGTCCTACACCAGCCTGGTCTACAGAGCAAGTCAGGGTTACAAAAAGAAACCCTGTCTAGAAAAACCTAAATAAATAAATAGATACATAAATACATAAGGAAATAAGAAATAGACCATGAAGATGTGCTTTAAGGCAGGCAGTCTTCATGACAAACCAACACTCATGACAAAAACATGATTGAGGAGAGGACATAATACCATCATCCTCGAGCCAGGTCAGCATTATTTCTATCGTTTAGGAAAATATACTAGAACAAATGGTAGGTTTCTCGGATAATTTTAGACTATCTAAAGATAAAAGGATTTTTAAAATATAATTGTGGGGGGAGTTATTGGAAATGTCAGGCTTTGAGTTCAACTAACCAGACTACTTAGTGGTCAATATACTGATTGAAGGATAAGCACCACCCAGCGTTTCTGAAGTCCATTTGGACATATCCTCAGAAGTTAGCAGATGTTTGAGATGAGGAATTTGAACCTGAGAATTTGTCGTCAGAGGTCCTGTACCACAGAAAGTGGCTAGAAGTACTTGATAAGATCCTTTCTATCCAGGTTGAAAGAGTCCTGGATGCAGTATCTTTTAAAATTGACAACATGATCGGTTTTAATTTAGAATTAATAGTGTCAAAGTGGACAGAAATCTGAGTTCATTCACTTCCTGGGAGTTGACTATGTAAGAACTCTTTAACCAATTCTAAATTTTTCATTATCATTTAAAAAAAATCCCTTTGTAGAATTTAATATTTCCCTTCAGCACAAATGACTCTTACCAGTTTCTATTTTTCGAGAATCCATAATTATGAAGAGGTAACTGATGTTTTTCATATGAGATAGATCTTAGATTTAGAAAACTAAGAGAAGTGTGTATGCATGTGTGTATGCGTGTGTGTGTAGTATGCTGTTTGTTCAGTTAACCACCATTTCAGACTGAATGAAGGTCAGAGACGCAATGAGAATTCTAGATAACAGGCCAGATGTTAACAAATAGATTTGAATATATACTAAAATAGTCCACTATTCCTGTGGAATTTATCAGGAATGTCCCAAGTAGGCATAGCTCTTTCTAATAGAATTTTTTCTACTGCTAAGGAGTGACGTTGATAAGGGAAGACTTCAACCCAATGGGAAGAAATTTTTCTTAAAAAGTGTCATTTGGATAAAATCTAATCATAATCAAACAGATCACTCAGTAAAAGGATGAAACAGAATTCCTGTTCCCTAAGCAAGCTTTTATTGTTATTGTTGTTAAAAATGGAAGTACTTCGTGTTGTAAGTAGCAGGAGTGCTGGCTAGTTTTACGTCAACTTGATACAAGCTAAATCATGAGAGAGGAGGGAGCATTGACTGAGAAAATGTCTCCTTAAGATCAGACCGGAGGCAGGCCTGTAGAGTATTTTCTTAATTAGTGATTCGTGGGGAGGGTCCAGCCCATTGTGGGTGGGGCCACCCCAGGCAGGTGGTCCCGGCTCTATAAGAAAACAGGCTTAGCAAGCCATGGGGAGAGCAAGTCAGTAAGCAGCACCCCCAGACCTGTGCATCAGCTCCTGCCACGCTTGAGCTCCGGTCCTGACATTCTTCAACGATGCAGTAAGTGTAAACCTAATAAACCCTTTCTTCCCCAACTTGCTTCTGGTCATGGTGCTTCATTAAAGCAACAGTGATCCTACCTAAGATAGAAAGTTAGGTTTTAGTTTGATGCTAACATTTAATTTTGATCTAAGAAATTTCTAATAACTTTCATTATGCCAAATTTAATTCTAAAAAAAAAAACATACATACATATGTGTGAGATATTGAGATAAAGTCTCACCATGTACTCCTGGCTTTCCTGGATTTGTCTCTGTAAATCAGGCTGGCGTCAAAATCAGAGATCTGCCTGTGTCTGCTTCCAGAGTACAGGGATTAGAGGTATGACCTCCACGAATAGCTAAGTACACTGTTTACGTTTTATCTCCCACAAACCTTATGAAATACTTTTGTCTTCTAGTTTTTTCCTCACATTTCATTTTCTAGTTTGTAAAAATTTGTTACTTTAGAACAAAATCTCATTTTACCATACAAAATTCTTTCTCATAAAAACATTTTAGTTTAATCTCTTTTGCCAAAAATATATTCAGTGCTGATGGAGACTTTATGCTCCATGTGTTCTTTCTATATAACTTTTTATCAAAGTTCGTGACTTTTGAAAAATCACTTTCTCAACAAGATAAGTTAATCTTACATTTTAGTGAAATCGGAAACCCAGGCAGAATATTGAAATCTGAAACAGCAAGTAGCCCTGAGTGTTTTTCTCTTAGCAGCACATTGAGATGAACTATTAGTTAAAGGTTTAAATCTTATTCCCAGAAATAACTGGAACCAAGGCAACCAAAGCCTGGCATGTCTGCCTTCATCCTGTGTGGGGTCTCTGTGTCAGGTTCCACTTGATGTGGTGTGTCAATTGCTCAGTGTCTGTCCATCCAACCTACTTAATCCCAGTTCAAAGATGAAGGCTTAGATAATTGAACCCAAAACTGAGGTCACCTTGGATTGCAGGGACAGCAAGGCTTTCCAACAGAGACCATCCTCCAAATATGATAAACTATCCACGAGGGCAAAAGCTGCACCCTGGGCAATGAAAATCATCCTTCAAGAACTAGGTTTATCCCCTCAAACAATAAAGACTTCTTATGACTGACTCGCATGACCAGAACTAAGAATCACCAAGGAGACCACCCCTAGCTTAATTCCATGTGTCTCTTGTCCCTCCCCTCAACCCCTTTTCTGTTTAAATACAAACTTCCTGTCAGTACCTGAAGACAAACAGGTTATTAGACCCTTCATCTGTCTTCTAATCCCATACTTGGTGTACTGGCTGGTTTTGCATCAACTTGACATAGAGACATCAGAGAGGAAGGAGCCTCAGTTGAGGAAATGCCTCCATAAGATCCAGCTGTAGAGCATTTTGTCAATTAGCGATCAATGGGGGAGGGTGGTGCCATTCTTAGACCAAATGGTCCTGGTTTCTATAAGAAAGCAGGCTGAACAAGCCTGGGGAAGCAAGCCAGTAAAAAGAAGCCAGAGAGCAGCACCCCTCCGTGGCTCTTCATCAGCTCTTTCCTCCAGGATCCTTCCCTGTTTGAGTTCCTGTTCTGACTTTCTTTGGTGATAAACAGTGTAAGCTGGATAAACCCCTTCCTCGCCTCCTTGCTTTTTGGTCATGGTTTCTTTGCAGCAATAGAAACCCAAAGACAGTTGACCAAAATCACTTGTTTCTAGTTTTCTAAGTTGGTCTGAGAAGTCCTTATAGCTTTCATCACTTAAGTTCATTCTGGTTCTCAGGAGATGACTATTAATGCTCCAGGGTTCAGCCTTATGCTCACAAGCCATTGCCTTTATCCTTGTACGGCTCTGTCCTGTGGACTTTTACAGTTTCTGTAACCCAAGGTCACTAAAGAGCAAGGGCTGGGGCAATGATGTAGTGAGAATTCTGGAATTTTGATTTCTTAAAACACACACACACACACACACACACACACACACACACACACACACACAGAGAGAGAGAAATATTGTTTTCATTTTCATTTTAATCCCAGGTGTGGGGATATGGAGCTGCTACCCAGCAGCTGACTACGATTTGCCTCGTGCTCTAGCAGAGGCATGGTTTTGCCAGCTGCAGATAGTTTCTGTGATTGTGTGACTTTGGAATTCCAGGAACTTTTCAGAAGGTATATAAATGCTAGGGCCCCGAGAGACAGGGTTGGTGTTTGGTGGTTGCAGTTTGTTAGTAGTTGTATTCAAAGAAGAAACAAGAAGAAAGAAATTAGATTCAGGGATCTCTCTCTCTCTCTCTCTCTCTCTCTCTCTCTCTCTCTCTCTCTCT
>CAJQZJ010034157.1:5895261-5921373 GCA_907164525.1 Lophiomys imhausi | reverse complement strand
TCTCTCTCTCTCTCTCTCTCTCTCTCTCTCTCTCTCTCTCTCTCTCTCTCCCTCCCTCTATCCTTCTGTCTAGTGATAGGGAGTGAAACTGGGGGAATAAAGGTGGGAAAAAGAAGAACCCACAAAAGACCAACAAAAGACCAGTTACACAATGACTTGTCTCTTCAGCCAACATAAAGAAGACAGACATAAAGATCCCAGTTACCTGTTGGACCGGCTGTGAATGCTTTCCAGGAGAAGTGGCTCCCAGTTCTGTCCCCTCCACATGATAAAATAAATGGCAAACAATGGACTGTGGGATTCTTCAATAGTGCAGCTTTGTGACTGCTCCTTGCTAGGGTGGGACTTCCTTCATCTTTTTCAGTGACACAGCAACATTGTATCAAAGGTCTGGACCAGTATTTGTAAAATAATAACTATTCCTAATATTTGCCTAGAATCTGGAGTTCATAAATCATCTTTAATACATTGTCCCATTGTGCTCAGCCCTGAACTCCTCAGACTCTTCTGGCTGTAGACATGTTTATCTTTCCACTCCACAAGGTTATCAAATTTTACAGACTATGTCAGTCTTAAAATAACCTTCGACTTCACTAGCTCACGGCAATTCTCGTGAATAAATTATTTTTCAGATTACAGATGGCATCTTTGTGAGTAAGTCAAATCATGAACACGAGGTGGCAGCATAAAACCTCTCCTGGACTGGTTTCTAAAACACCAGCAGTTCTCTATTTATAACCTGAGGCTTTTTAGCAGACAGAGTCCAGGGTGAAGAAGCACAAACAAGAGGACAATAGTTATTTTTCTGTACCAGAAACAGCCTAAAAGACGTCTGTTTTTCTAGTTTCCTACTGTGAAACAATTGGTAGATGAACAAAGTTTCTTCACCAAAAAAAACAAAAACAAAAACAAAAACAAAAACAAACCACCAGCGCTGATGAAGAGGCTCAGGGTGAGCCCTAGGACTGCTGACTCACAGCTGGTTTTCTTGAAGAATGTCTACTTCCTGCCCCGTGTGCACCTCACCAGATTCTTAGAATGACCAAATGAAGCGACTTGGGAGGACTCCCAAAATTCACTGGTGATAAAAACATCCTGACAAAGCAACTTAAGGAAAGGTTTGTTGGCTTATGGTTCCAGGGTACAGTTCATTCTGGCAGGTAAAGTCATAGCAGCAAGAGGCAGCAGGTTACATGGTATCCATAATGAAGAAGCAGAGAGTAATGGATACATGCACTCAGCTACTTTCTTCCCCTTTATATAGCCAAGGATCCCAGCCCAGAGGCGCTGCTATCCACAATGGACTTGTATTCCTGCCTTAGTTAACCTAGTCAAGATAATTCTTCCCCAGCATGCCTAGAGGTGCACCCCCAGGTGATTCTGGGGTCCCTTCAAGTTTACAATTGAGGTTAACCACTAAGGTCTCCCTTTGGTGTCCCTACCTCTGCTGTTCCTCCTCTAATTCTATCTCCCATGCTTCTATCTGTCATTCTTCAAAAGTCAAATGACCATGTTGCTTTGGTTATTAATGATATGGCATTCTGTGCTCTTCACACTTGGCTCATTCTACATTTTAAGCTACACTTTCTACCACTCCATTGCCTGTGAAAAATAATTTCTATATGTTGATTTGAAACACAGACCAATAAAGACTGCTTTACCAATGTTGGTTTCCCATTAGTCTCTGCTAACACATGGTACCCCAATAAGAACTGTGTCATTTAGTGACCATACCTAGCCTTGTTCCTGTAGTAACAATATCCATTTCTTCATTTGGAATCAATTAAAGTTATTTAAATTTAAATTTATCTCTATTTTTCCTTTAGTAGCAGTTAATTCTGGCAGAGTATCCAGAAGGACCAGGGCCACAGCCCTCAGATATTATAATAATTGTAGTTAATCTTTTCTGAAAGCTTTGGAGACTCCAGGTGACCATGTCTCTGTACCTGGGCAAATGAAGGATGTTTTTTAGTAAAGAAGAGAATATGTCCATGACTTTGAACACATAGTGGGAACTGGAAGTAGGAAAATATATTTTCAGCAAAGGGCTATGAGAGTTGAAAGACACTTTCTGAACTTGATATAAGTGCTGGATAAACACACTTGGACCTTTCAAGGGAAGGACACATATCTTGGTTCATTCATTAGATCCTTTTACTTATCCTGCCATGTACCAGGGCGAACACAACTCTTTTTTTATTCTTCTTGTATACATACATCCCAACTACAGCTTTATTCCTCCTCTCTCCCCCAGCTACACTCCAACCCCAGGCTCCCCCTAGAAAAGAGCTGGCTTCGCAGGGAAATCAACAGCGTACAGCACAAGATACAATAAAACCAGGCACAAACCCTCACATCAAGGCTGGGAAAGGGAACCTAGTAGGAGGACAGGGGTCCCAAGAGCAGGCAAAAGAGTCAGAGACACCCCCATTCCCAACTTTCAGGAATCCCACAACAACACCAAGCCAACAACCATAACATACATGCAGAGGACCTAAATCAGATCCAGGGAGGCTCCACAGCTGCCACTTCAGTCTTTGTGAGCCCCCATGAGCCCTGCTCAGCTGTTTCCAAGGCCCATGCTCTCCTGGTGTCCTCAAACCCTCTGGCTCCCACAATTCTTCCTTTCTCTCTTCCATGGGTTCCTCGAGCTCCAAGGGGAGGTACCTGATGGGGACCTCCAACCTTGGCTCTTTCTCCACCTAATGTTTGGCTGTGAGTCTCTGCATTTGCTGCCATGGGCTGCTGCTGAAGCCTTCCTGAAAATGACTGGGCCAGGCACTGATCTATGAGTATAGCAGAACATCATTAGGAATTATTTCATTGGGTGGGTTTTGTTTTTGCTTTTGTTTTCATTTGTTTGTTTGTTTTTTGTTTTGGTTGGTTTTTGTTTTGTTTGCTTTTTGCCAGTCGTGTTTGGTTCTACCCTAGGTTTCTGGGTTATCCAGCCTATGATTCCTGGTCATCCAGGCTGTTTAGAGTATGGGCTCCCTCTTGTGGCATGGCCCTCAAATTAGACCAGTCTTTGGTTGGCCACTCCTACAAGTTCTGCACCACCATTGTCCCAGCACATCTTGCAGGTGGGGCCGATTGTAGGTTGAAGGTTTTGTAGTGGTATTGGTGTTCTAATCCCACCACTGGAAGCCTTGTCTGATTACAGAGTGTAATACAGAATAATGGGGGATATAGAGTTCAAACTTCATATGGAGTTCAGCCTGAATTCCATATCCCCTATTACTATGAATCCTTGCTAGGGTCACCCCATAGATTCCTGGGAGTTTCTATTGCACTAGATTTTTATGTGGCCCCTAAATGCCCTCCAATTTCAGTCATCTCTCCCTGTACTCTCTCCCTCCATCCCTCCTCCTCAACCTGATCCTTTCTCTTCCTATCCCTACCTGCCCTCAGCCCACCCATAGAATTTATTCTACTCCCCCTTCCCAGGGAGACCCATGTCTCCCTCCTAGAGCCCTCCTTCTTACTTGCCTCCTTGGGTCTGTGGATTTAAGCATGATTATCATTTACTTAACAGCAAATACCCACTTATAAGTGAGTACATACCATGTTTGTCTTTCTGGGTCTTGGTTACATCCCTCAGAATTTTTTTTCCTAGCTCTATCCATTTGCCTGCAAATTTCATGATGTCATTTTTTTAAACAGCTGAGTAATATTCTATTGTATATATATGACACATTTTCCTTATCCCTTCTTTGGTTGAGAGACATCTACATTGTTTCCAGTTTCTGGAAATTATGAATAAAGCTGCTATGAACATGGTTGAACAAGTGCTTTGGGTATATTCTCAAGAGTACTGTAGCTGGATCTTGAGGTAGATTGGCTCCCAATTTTCTGAGGAATCATCATATTGATTTCTATACTGCCTGTACTACTTTTCACTCCCACCAGCAATGGAGGAGTGTTCCTCTTGTTTCACATCTTTGTCAGTATAAGGTGTCACTTGTGGTTTTGATCTTAGGCGTTCTGACTAGTGTAAGATGGAATATCAAAGTAGTTTTTATTTGCATTTCCCTGGTGGCTAAGGATGTTGAACATTCCTTTAAGTGTTTCTTGGTCATTTGGGATTCATCAATTAAGAATTCTCTGTTTAGATCTGTCGCCCATTTTAATTGGATTAATTGGTTTTTTAAAATATCTAGTTTCTTGAGTTCTTTATATATTTTGGATATCAGCCCTCTGTCAAATGGAGGGATGGTGAAGATAATTTCCATTCTGTAGCCTCACATTTTGTCCTTTTGATGATGTCCTTTGCCTTACAGAAGCTGTAAGCTTTTTGGTTTCATGACATCCGGTTTATTGATCTTAGTGCCTGTGCTATTGATGTTCTGTTCAGGAAGTTGTCATCTTCCTGTGCCAATGTGTTCAAGGCTGTTCACCACTTTCTCTTCTTCAGGTTAAGTGTATTTTGGCTTTAAGTTAAGGTCTTTGATCCTCAATTGAATTGGACTTGAGTTTTGTGCAGGTTGACAAATATGAATCTATTTGCATTCTTCTACATGCAGTCATCTAGTTAGACCAGGACAATTCTTACAGAAGGCAGTCAGTATCTTTGCCTTCATTGAATAGTGCGTGTGCGTGTGCATGTGCGTGTGCGCGTGCACGTGCGTGTGCATGTGCGTGTGTGTGTGTGTGTGTGTGTGTGTGTGTAAAATGAATACATTTTCTTGCCAAAGAATAGACTGTGAAAATACAAACTTAAATTTTAGAATATAGAACATTTTCAAGTTTCTGGTTTTGTTCCTCACTTTAATTTTAAATAAGAAGTTTTGTGCAGAGAGGCAAGCAGGGTCAGTTTAACCAGAAGACAGAGCAGAGGCATATCTCTTCTGCAGGATGCAGCTTAGCCTCAAATATACATATTTTACGGTAAGGCCACTAAGAATTTTCTTTCCTTTCATTCTTTCAGTTATGAAATGGGATCACTGCTCTGTAATAACCTATTCGAAGCAATGATATTGGAATTATTATGTGCATACATGTTTATGTGTGTGTTTGCACATTTTCATGTGTGTGCATGTGCAAGTAAAGGCCAGATGTCAATGTCAGTAGGTTTGTGAAGCACACTTCTCCTTGTTTTTGTAGAAAGGATCTCAAGTTAAATCCAGGGTTCACTGATTCAGCGAACCTGAATACCCAACAAGTCCCAGGGGTTTCCCTGTCTCTCCTCCTCAGTGTTATGATTACAGGTGTGCACAGCTGCGTATGATGCTATGAGGGAGATGTAACTTGAATAAATAAAAATAAAAGTTTTTTTTCAAAAAGTAGTGAAGTGCTGATTTATATAAATGCAAATATAATCCCTGAACCATGATCTGTGAAAGAAACCAGTCATGAAAGCTATATTGAATGATTCCCCCTATATGAAATATCCAGAATAGATAAGTCTACAGAGATAGGAGGTAGTTCTATGCTTGCCAGAGGATAAGGGATAGAGAATATTGAGTTACCACTCATAGATGTAAGATTACTTTTGTCATAATAAAAATGTACTAAAATTAGATAGAAACAACAGTTCGAAAGCTCTGTGAGTTCACTAAAGTCTACTGAGTTGTATATGTCACAAAAATTATTGCTGTGCAAACTAGTGCTAACTCTGTTATTCTTAAATCCCTTGAAATTCGTAAGAAAGAAACAACATCTAGAAAAATGATAGTTTTTATTTATAGTACAATCACTGGAAACAGAAGCCTAGAAGAAAACCTGTATCACAGTTTCAGGGCATCCTTGTACATCTGTGTTACACCTTTCTCAGCATCTCTTATAGGTCCCTGGCAATCACCATTTTCTTGGAACAAGCATGTGAATGGCTAACCAAAGCCTGTTAAAGTTTTCTAAAGGTGATAATTCTACAAAAAAAAAATTACCCTTGGCACTTCCATATGTTTCGGTAGTCATGATTGACTTATTATGTACATTTTGTTAGCACCTGCCTAGGAAGCACAGTGTCTGCTATACAACCTCATTCATGTATTTAACAAATATTGCCAGGTGTTCACTTAAACAACTGTCTCATTGCCTCTATTAGAATCATTTTATCATCCAAAACTTGGTGAATAATTGGATACACATGATAAAAACAGGACAAGGAATGGCCAAGGAGCACTTAAAGAAATGCTTACTATCCTTAGTCATCAGGGAAATGCAAATCAAAACAATTCTGAGATTCTATCTTACACCCATCAGAATGGTAAAGACCAAAAACTCAAGTGACTCCACATGCTGTGGAGATTGTGGAGAAAGGGGAACACTCCTCCATTGCCCATGGGAATGCAAACTTGCATAAACACTTTGGAAATCAATCTGGCAGTATCTCGGAAAATTGAAAATTGTTCTACCTCAAGACCCAGTTATGCCACTCCTGAGCATATACCCAAAAGAGATTCCACCAAACCATAAGGACATTGGCTCGCTCAACTATGTTCATAGCAGCTTTATCTGTAATAGTCAGAAACTGGAACCCACCCAAATATCCCTCAACTGAAGAATGGATAAAGAAACTGAGGCACATGTACACAATGGAATTAAATTATTAAAAACAAGGAAATCATGCAATTTACAGGCAAGTGGCTGGAACAAGAAAAGATCATCCTGAGTGAAGTAACTCAGAACCAGAAAGATACACATGGTATATATTCTCTTATAAGTGGATATTAGCCATATAGTACAGGATAACCATCCTACAATCCACAGATCCAAAGAAGCTAAGTAACAAGAAGGGCCCAAGGGAGGCTGCTTGAAACTCGCTCACAAAGGAAATAGAATAGGCATTGGAAGTGGATGTAGAGAGGGAACTGAGTGGGAGAGAGCCTGGGGAGGGTAAGGAAAGTGAGGACCAGGTGTGGTGAGTGTAGGGGTGAAAGGTGAGAGGGCTGGGAAAGAGAAGGGAAACAGGGTGGGGGGCACCTCTGAAACAAGTGGGAGACCTATGAAAGGGTATGCTCCCGGGAAGATATAGGGTGACTCTAGCCGAGACTCCTAGCAGCAGAAGACATGGAGACAGAAGTGGCCACCTCCTAACCTGGCAGGACTTCCAGCAGAGGGAGGGGGACACGAACCCACCCATAAAATCTTCGGCCCATGATTTACCCTGTATACAAGGTGTGCAGGGATAAAGATGGAGCAGTGGTTAAGGGAATGGCCAACCAATGACTGGCACAACTTAAGACCCACCCTATGGGAGAGACTCAACTCCTGACCCTATTAATGATTCTCTGCTATGCTTGCACACAGGAACCTAGCAAAGCTATCCTCTGAGGGGCCCCACCCGGCAGCAGATTGAAACAGATACTGAGAGAAACAGCCAAACATTAGGGGAGACTCAGGGAGCTTGTAGAAGAGTGGGAGGAGTAGAGGGATCCGGAGAGAACAAGAACTCCACAAAAAATCAATAGAGCCAACTAACTTGGGGTTAACTCTGTAACTCTAGGGGCTACAGAGACCGAAGCACCAACCAACAAAGCATGTATGGACTGGACTGCACCTAGGCCCCTACACATAGGCAGCTTGGTCTTTATATAGATCCCCTGGCAAGTGGAGCGGGTGCTGTCTCTGGAAAGGACTCTGTTACCTGTTTGTGGATCACTTTACCCTAAATGGGCTGCTTAGTCTGGTCTTAGTGGAAGAGGATGTTCTTAGTCCTGATGGGACTTGATGAGCAAGAAGGAGAGAGGGGAAGGAGGAAGAGGGTGGGACTGGGTGTAGAGGAGGGAGGGGGCTTCTATCAGGATGTAAAACGAATAAATAAATAACAGCTTATGAAATAGAACATCACTTATGATTAGCCAATTAGAGAATGTCTCAGAAGGGGTAGTAACCAGATCTCAGCACTGAAATCAGCCTTTCAGAACCAATGAATTAGATCTTCCTCCAACAAGATGGTCTTCAGAGATCTAACCAAATGTTTATAGCCTGCCTCCCTAACTGTCTTTGAGACAGGCTCTCTCTCTATTGCCCTTGGCTGGCCTGGAACTCAAGAGATCCACCTGTCTTTGCCTACTGAGTGGTGGGAATAAAAGAACCACTCTACCCACCACCATTTCCTTTCTTACTGCTATTTTCTTACTCACCTTACTCAACTCTGAAATTTGCCAATCTTGACCACATTGAAATATCTAAATTATTAGGATGGGATGCCTACTTCTGCTAAATTCTATAAAAAAATAGATGCTATTTCCCCAAGGGAAAAAGTAAATATAAGAACAATGATCAAAACTTAACAGGAACAGACTAAAGGCACACAACCCTCATCCGTTGATTCCCTTATGCTGCCTGGGTGAAATGTAGTGTCATTCTTTAGAGTGCATTCCCTTGGGAGTCCTGGCTCATCACATCCAGAAGATAGAAGGTATGTTACTACAGACAGACACAAGAAGCAGCCTCTAATGTTTTCAGAAGCTGGATCTGAAGTTAAATGTTTCAAAAAACAAAGGTTTTTCACTTCTGTCTTACAATTCTTTGGCTATTTATTTTCCTCCGGTGTTTAATTTATTGCTCTCTTAAACTCAAATCCTTTCTGAAGGAGTTTTTCTTGTCACTGTGCTCCAAATACCAACAGTCTACTTCTTTTCTTCAATTATTTCTCCGAGTTGCCCACCTGGCTGTATCCTTTAAGATTCAAACATGCCATTTCACACCAGCTGACAGTATTTATAATAGTTACAGCATCATCTCTCCAAATGTGTTAATGTATTTTTCTTCTAGTTAGACTTAGGGCTCCAGCAGAAAATGATTGGGAGCACTCGAGATGAAAGATCAGAAATAAATTTTTTTTTTTTTTTTGGTTTTTCGAGACAGGGTTTCTCTGTATAACAGCTCTGGCTGTCCTAGACTCACTTTGTAGACCAGGCTGGCCTCGAACTCACAGAGATCCGCCTACCTCTGCCTCCCAAGTGCTGGGATTAAAGGCGTGTGCCACCAACGCCCGGCTCAGAAATAAAATTTGAATTCATTGGAAAATTTCATCTACCACCTATAAGTGCCTAAAATAACCCGTTAACACATACTAAGTTTCCACTTCCTTCAAACAATAATGTGGCCACTATACTGGATTTAATGTCAAACATTAAATTCCTCAAAGCTCATAAAGGCATTTGTGAGCCTTGTCCTAAGCCCAAGATACAGTTGGATGGGTGCTGAAGGTGAGCTGTGCATTCTGAGTGTCACACCCCAAGAACATTTCCCCCTGTGTTTGTTTTCTGGTACCAAGAAAGACGTGTTGTAATCCTCCCTATGAAAACCCTTTATGTTTTTGGTAGGGGGAATAGACTTTCCTTTTCTGTTGCATGTACAGTCTTGGTAGAGTTGTACTCATAGGCAGAACCCCTCCTTCTACTGAGGTACTGAAAGAAGTCATATATACATGCATACATGTAAACATATAAACACACATATATGCACATGATGAGGGCAGTACTCTCTTCCAACACTTTGACATTTGTGCCTATAATATATGTTCAGAAGACTAGAATTCATTCATGCTGCCTTTGGAAGCCACCTGATGAATCTGTTTCAGTGATGGGCTTTCCCGAGGTTCCTGCTTCATCCTTGCTAAAGCTGCATACATTACAAGAATAGTTTTCTAGTATTTTTTCCCATTATTTTCAGCTAGCCAATGTCCATTGCTCCTGCTCTAATCCAACAAACCTGATCAATTCATTTCTCACTTTGGGTGAAGACTCCTTAACGACTACAAGCAATAATAGTCTGTGCTCTGTACCAAGGCCAGCTAGAGAATTGCAACATTTAAACAGGTCTGTAATGACACTTATTGAGAATCACTGTCAAGAGTCTTCTTTCCTCCCATAAAATTAGAGACAGGGAGAATGAGGGAAAACACTAATCAAGGAACATAAGCCACAAACGTGTACATCTTCAAACTACATATTTTATAATTTTAACATTTTTTATAGAAATCTCCAGGGGACTCACACAAAGAGGAGGCTGATTTTACACACACACACACACACACACACACAAACATTTGTGCTTCATCCCAAACATTAAAGCTAAATTTCTATGTCAACTCTGCATTTTCCTGCATTTTCCACAAATTCTCTGTAATCAACTGAATAAAATATATTCCTTTTAATTGGAAGACTTCTGTTATTTACACATCAATGCCATCTTGAGATTGCACCTACCATTTTGCCATTTGTCCTGTTCTTTTTCTTATTTCCTATTATTTGTTATCTATATGTCTACATTTTGGTTACTATGGTTGTGATGTTCATAACACACATTATAATGAAGCTGATTTTAAACAATACCCTGAGTGTCCTGTTATATAACCTCTTAAGGGCATATTTGATTCTCCTCTTTCATTTTTGTTTTGTTTGGTTGCTATCTCATATTTGACCTCAAATTTGCTCATTTGCTTTATTCAACAAGTTACATGCAAAATAAGATTAACCTAAGAATGAAATACTTTAGCCGGGCGGTGGTGGCGCACGCCTTTAATCCCAGCACTTGGGAGGCAGAGGTAGGCGGATCTTTGCGAGTTCGAGGCCAGCCTGGTCTACAAAGTGAGTCCAGGACAGCCAGGGCTACACAGAGAAACCTTGTCTCGAAAACCCCAAAAACAAAACAAAACAAGAATGAAATACTTTGATACTGACAGTCAAATGCGGTGGTGCACAGATGTAGTCAGCTATTCAGCTGCTCTGGAGGCCGAGGCAAGAATCACATGAGTTCAAGGCCAGCCTGGGTAGAGTGCGGAGGAGAACCCAAACACTCTTTATTCTTTGTGTGCCTCTGTTTCCATCTAGTTCCATTTTCTTCTGCCAAAAGAACTTTTGAACATTACTTACAGAGCAGATCTGATGATGACAAAGTCTCTCAGCTCAGGTTTGTTCACCCTAAGGTAAAAAATTAAAAGGATGTTTGCTGGCCATAAAATTATGTGGTGACAATACTTTTTTTCATTCTGTAAGGGTATGCTTATGAATTTCAACTGTAAAGGTACATTTATTAGTTGCTTTCTCACCACTCTGATGGAGCATCTGACAAAGCAGCTTAAGGGAGGTAAGATGTGTTCTGGCTCACAGATTCAGAGGGGTTGAGTCCATTGTGGTGGGTAAGGCAGAGGGAGTGTCTCTGCCTTTGTGTCAGTGGAGGGATGAGGCAGCTGGTCATGGTCACAATGACAGGAAGCAGAGAAAGCAGGCTGCAATCACAGAGGGGTATAACCTTCAAAGGCTCATACCCAGCGACTCATACCTGCCAGTTAGGCTCCATGTTTCAAAGGCTCCATAACCTCTCCCAACAGCAACACTAGGGAAATAGGTGGCCAGACATGGGAGCCTTGTGTGTGTGTGTGGGGGGGGGGCCATTTCACATTCAGACTATAACATTCTGACCCCAGCCTGTCTAGGCCTATGGACATTACATAGTGAAAAATCTTCAATCTAACTCAAGATTGTCTATGCACTAAGAGTCTCAATAATGTTCAAAAGTCCAAACTCTTCCCTGAGAGTCAAGTCTGTGAGTCCCTGTAAAAGAATGAAACATTACATGCTTCTCTTGCATAATAGACAGAGTAAATACTTCCATTTCAAAAGGGAGAAGATAAGAGGAAAGAAAGACTGATCTAATACAAGATCAAGAGTAAAGACAGTAAGGTCTATAATTCCATATCTAGCATCTGGAGTATGTGATACATGATGTGGTCTCCAACAGGTTTGTGCAACAGCAGTATGCATGTGCTCTCTCTCCTAGTGTCTCTCTCTGTCTCTGTTGCTTTCTCTCTCCCTGGTTCCACTTAGTACCTACAGCCTTCTTTGGCACATGTTTCATCCTTCCATCATCTCTGACATCCTGTTGCCCAGCTTTCTGCTGCAATGTTGGCAAAAGCCTCCATGAACCTGTTTTGCTCATGTGCTGCATGGCCCACACACTCAGAACTTGGATGACACCAAGTTCTGCTGATGTACCTGGTGCTCTGGATGGTAGCACACTGGCTTCTACATGCCTGAGGGGCTGCACCAGGGAAAATGCTTTCTCAGTCTTCCCCATTTGATCAGGGTGTCCAGAACCTGCTGGACCAGAAAGTCTGTGGAATGTCTTCACAATACCAAATCACCTCTTCTGAAAGACACTTGTCAAATCTTCCAAAAATTCCCTACCTTTTTTTCCTTATTTCAACATCTTAAAAACCATAAATACAACTTTAACCATGAACACCACCAGACTTGCCTTTCTGAGAGACTGGGCACTCTGCTCTGTTCTGTAGCCCCTGGATATAATGTTCCATAGAAGTTATTATAGATAAGAGGTGGGAGGAAACACAAACTAGCCTGGAATAACTCTGTCAGGGACTTGGAACCAAAGGTTAAGTCCATCAGAGCTGACCTTATGCTTAAGAACAGGGGCACTGACGTGCCACTCCCACAAAGGAACAGCACTCAAGAGAACAGAGAAGGGCAGAGTAACGACATCATGCTGGAGCCCAGTGGAGTCCAGAGAACCCTGACAATGGCATTGCTGGTGCTTCCACGTGACTTCAAGTGCTGGAGCTGGAACATTTACCAAACAGAGCTGAAGCTAAAGCGTGTTGCTGAAAATGTGCCAAAATGAGATTTTGGGGGGCTGAAGGGAACTACAACCCATTTCCTGCTAAAATACCACAACAGAGCTCACAGGTCTTTTGCCTTACTTTTTAAGAGCACATAGACATCTTTCTACTAATCAGATCACCAGCAAACTTGCTTGTGAAGGGTGTCAATTACCCAGGACAATTTCCTTTCGTTCTCTATCCTAACTAAAGAGACTTCTACTTTCATACAGACCACCTGTCATGGCCAAAGACTTTTGTGTCACCAGTCAGTTGCCTTTGCTCCTCTCCAAAAAAAAAAAAAACCTCGATAAACTTCTCTACTGGTGAGGATGCTAAGCGGGTGACTGCCAACTTTGATTACATGCCGATATGAACCAAGTTACATATGTAGCCTAGGGTGGGAAAAAAACCCGATACATATTAGTTATGGTTAAAACTTCCCAGAAATTTCAAATTTAACACTGCAGGGTCTCTGGTCTCAAGCTCTGACCGCAGATGAGTGGCCAGAGATGTGCACAGGATTCAAGGACCACAGGCTGCCCAGCCATTCTGAGCTATGCCTTAGGAACTTGAACCAGTGGACTAACAATGAACAGTCCCTTTCCATGGTAGCAAGGGGTGAACCTGAAAGGGGTGGGGAATAGAGAGGAGAGGAGGAGGTGAAGGGAGGAAGACAGAGACAAAGGAAGGGGGAGAGAGAACATAGAGCAGAGGCATCTCGTAGCGTATGGAAGGCAGCTGGCAGCTTGCAGTCTGACTTTATGGGACTAGAGCAACTTAGAGCATGGACTTCCTGTGGCCATCTGCAGGACGCTCTGTGCCCAGCCCATCTGATTCAATAATCCAAAGAGTCTAAGCAGAATCCAAAGTCTGTGAAAAGCCCACTGTTTCTTACATGTCTAGCAAGACTTTACAAGGAAACGGTTCCTGCTAAATCATGAGCTCAAGCCTGTAAATGTTTTCATCCTAAAAATACACACAGGGCTGGGCATGTGGTTCTGTTGGTTAAGTGCTTATTTAGTATGCAAGAAGCCTTGGGTTCCATTCCCAGCATTGAATAAACCAGCTGAAGTGGTATATGTCCATAATGCCAGCACTCAGGAGAACGAGGCAGGACTATCAGAAGTTCAAGGCCACCAACTACAGAACAAGTTTGGAGCCAGTCTTGGCTACATGAGACCCTGTCTCAAATTAATTAATTGTTATTAATTGCAAACAAAATCTGTGTCCACAGCTCTCAGCACAGACTTCCTTTTCATCCACACCACCTTCCAGGCCTGCAAAAGCCGAGCAAGCCACCTTTGCCCTTCATTGAGCTTCAAGACTGTTAGGAAAGCAAGGGATAATGAACAGGTCCAGGTTAATAGAGTCTGGTGGAGAGAGATCATTCAGTGATGCTGCAGTTCTGGCCTCCCCTACTCCTATATCACTTGCCAACAGCGCTCAGTCTTCTCTGTGTTGTGATAAGCTTTGCCTTTCTTGATTGCATGTGTACCTTGTTCTTCCATGACTATTACACCTCTGACTTTGATAACATCTGAATCGTCTTGTGTTTCTTCCATGGTTCTGCTGACTGGGGCTGCCTGTGACCTTCTCTTTACTTCCTGGTTGCCATACCAGTCTGCCTAAACTTGATATCATCAATCTGGAACCTACATGGTGGCTCTGCAGAGCCCAGATAGGGCAGCTAGCAGGTCTGACTCAGGCCTCTTCTGTAAGGAGTGGAACACACTACTTATAGCCTCAGAACGCCTTAGGCCTCTGTCCAGTCTTGTGAGACTGTGACTCTATGAAATGATACTCTGCTGTGGGCCAAACTTGTTGAAGAACTTTCTTTTTTAAATACTCACTTACTTTTTAAAATTCATCATGTGCATACCTGATGCCTACAGAAACCAGATTGAATGCCCTCAAACTGGAGCCACAGATGTTTATTAACCATCCTGTGGGTTCTGGGAATTGAACCCTGGTCTTCTGGAAGAGTGTTTTTAACCTCTGAGCCATCTCTCCAGCCCTCTTCTTTTAAAGATCTACCTTATTTTTTAATTATATGTCTGTGTGTTTGTCTGTGTGTGGACATGTGCTTATGAGAGTAGGTGCCCTTGGAAGCCAGAGGAATTGGATCCCCCAGGAGCTGGAGTTACAACCATCCAACACTGATTCTGGGGTTTGAACTTGGGTCCTCTGGAAGAACAGAATGTGCCCTTAACTGCCTAGCCACTCCTTCAGCACTCTTCCTGAGTGAACTCAATAGGATATAATATTCTCAAAACTTGGTTTAACTTCATGTGGCCACTGTTGGGTCTATGCTGATTTGATGGACAGTCACAGTATCTTTAGCTCTAGGGAGCTTCTCTCCCTGGACTGCATCTGAAAACTTGCTCTGTGCAATCCCTACACCAACAAACAGGAACTCCATGGGTCAATAACCATGCTTCAGATTCTTGGCCATTTTAAGGAGTACCAGTCGAGTGTGGCTCTCAGCAACATTGCTCCACCTGGAATTTTTCCTGGCATTTATATGGCCACTGTTCTAGCCACAGTACGACTCACATCCCACAAGGCACATGTGAAATCAGGATCTAGGGAAACAGTAAAATATGAGGATTTTTCCTACCCAGGAAGGATTATAGCATCAAACCACGGCTCTTGCTTGGTTTCTCTGGAGCAACTGAAGAAGTCTGTGCTCTTCTCAGGAAAGTATTACCTCACTGCTGAAGTCTGGCTGTGAAGTGGTGCCCTCCAGCATCTCATAATGGGGCTTTCTGCCTTTGTGCAGATTAGGACGAGACACACCTACAGATGCTGGATGTGGCCAGTGGGTGACAGGGTGGTGGGGAAAGGTTGCCCCTTTTCCTCTGGGGCAGCTGTCATCCCCTTCTCAAGAGCCACATCTTAGAGAGGAGACAACCACCTCCACTTGACTTCTAATCAGGTACCCAAGAGCAATGTGTGCAGGCATATGGCAGCCTTGGGAAGACCAGTGAGACCTCTCTCTCTGTCTCTCTCTCTCTCTCTCTCTCTCTCTCTCTGTCTGTCTCTCTATCTGTCTCTCTCTGTCTCTGTCTCTCTCTGTCTCTGTCTGCCTCTCCCTGTGTGCATCTCTCTGTTTCTCTCTCTCACACACACAAACACAAACACACACACACACACACAAACACGGTGTGGGGGCATCAGGGAAAATAAACATATATATAGAATCCTGGAGTATTGCCTCTTTGGTGTGCAGTACTGGAACAGGCACTTACGAAGACATACAGGAGTCTCCAAGCAGGTCAAAGTATTCCAACCACACCTTGTGAAATGTAAGCCAAGAGGAGAATGCATCAAACATGCAGCATGCTGGCTTTTTCTTGACTCACCCAGTGTATGTAGCCACGGGTAAAGGGTACTTCTGATAGGAGAGATGTAAACATTTGTCTTCCCTGTTTACCTACAGTGACACCAATATTTTAGAGTACACTGCTTCACCAGACCTCTTCTCATCCCTGCTCTTACTAAGGGAGTCATAAACGTGTCCGCTGGAACCATACATATTGAAATGTTCTAGGCACACGTCAGTCAGTCTACAACAGGCTGCTGCTTCTCACCTCCCTTTGGGGTCCTTCTCAGGAAGCTCCCAGCCCAACAACAGAGCTGTCAGTGGAGTGGGGGATATTACTCAGTGGCTAAAGCACTTGTCACTCAAATGTGAGGACTGGAGGTTAGGCCCCCCAGAACCCATTTCAATGCTGGGTGGGTATGGAAGCCCACCTGTAATTTCAGCCACTGAAGATTGAGATAAAAATCCCTAGAACAAGCTGTCCAGTGAGAGTCTGGGTTTGATTAAGAAACCCTGCCTCATTGGATAGAGTAGAAAGGTAATGGGAGTTGATTTCCAACATCAGGTTCAGGACTCCATACGCACATGCATACATATACATCTGCACCTACTCATAGGTGTGCTCCCACACATACAAAGCACACATACACATACATGCACATATACACACATGGTACATTGATACAGGTGGCATGGAAAAAGGAAAATAAAAGAACAGCCAGTGGCCAAAAGAAGTCCTTGATCACACCTGGTGGCAGACACAGTGAGACTGACTTGCTGTGTTCTTGCACTAGTCCCCAAGGTATCTCAGTGACAAGTAATGGCGCCAGGAGAGCTTCAGGCTTTCATGCTCATTCTGGTTTGCTGACAAAGTGAAGTCACACATTATTGAGAAGGCGTCCTGGTGCCACTAACTCATACCACATGCCACCACCTCACAGCTGTGGACAAGTAAAACACAATTGTAAGATGCCCTCTGACACCCAATTTTAAACAACTGCCTATATTTGTATGTTTTGTAGATTAGAAACAAAAAATATCCTTTGTGTACAAATAAGATATTTCAATGGGAAATGTTTCTATATTATCATCGGTAGAGGTACTCAGGATATGAACTTCCTTAAACCAGTTGTGGAATGGGAAAATGGTCTCGGTGGGTAAAGGAGCTGGCTGTGCAAGCACAGGTACCTGAGTTCAAATCCCCAGGATCCACATGAAAAGCCAAGCATGGTCATGCACATCCATAACCCCAGTCTTGCCGGAGTAGAGAAGGACAGCTGGGGCTGTTGGCCTCCAGTCTAGAGACAAGTTAGTTGAGATACTGTGCTTCAAAGGAACGACTCAGAGAAATCAGGGCACCTGACACCCTCTTCTGGCTTTGCCCCCATATTCCACATACATATTCTCTCTCTCTTCCTCTCTCCTCCCTCCTTCCCTCTCTCCTTGAATATTGGGACAGAGTCTCTGAGCCAGTTTGCTCCACCTTTGTTCCTGCCGCCAAAGGCTGAGGTTAATCAGGCTTCTAGACCTGCCTGGCATTTACATAGGTGCTGGAAATTTTAACTCTGGTCCTCATACCTGTGGGTCAGCCAAGAACTGTACCTACTGAGCTATCTCCTCAGCTCTAAAATTGGACTTTTTAAAGCAGAGTGTGTTTACCCAGAGACATCAGATGAGCAAACAGCACTACCATTCCACATGGGGTCCAGGCTGGTTTGTAAGCCATATTGTTTCTCTGGGTACTCTAACATATTTAATGGGTACTCTAACATTTGATGGGTACTCTGACATATTTCATGGGTACTCTAACATATTACATGGGTTCCCAGTGCAAACACAGGGTGCATGCTTCAGTAGAGAATTTTGGCCCAGGGGTGGCGCAGTATGTGAGTGATCAGTTAACTCATGTTTTGCACAAATACAATCCTGGGCTGGAGAGATGGCTAAGGGGTAAACATTGCTGCCTCTAAGACTGATGATCTGAATTGTGTTTCTGCAACCCACGTGGTGGAAGACTTGTCCTCTGACCTCCACATGCAAGCTATGCCACATACAAAACAGATAAATATAACAAATTATATAATCCAGATGACTTTTCATCTTCTTGGCCTTGAGGAAGTATGACAGAAGCCAAGTGCAGCAGGTCATGCCTGTAATCCCAGCACTCGGGAGGGTGAGGCTGGAGGATCTGAACTTTGAGGTCAGCCTGGGCTATATACTAAGACTCTGTCTCAAAAAATAAATTAGCCAGGTATGTGGCATGTGGTTGTAATTTTATCCATTGAGCGTGGGAGTTAGGAGAATTATTGATGTGTGCATAGATTTAGTTACCAATAAAAAGTCATTTCATTTCATTTTTTTAAGATTTATTTATTTATTATGGATACAATGTTCTATCTGCAGGTATACTTGCAGGCCAGAGGAGGGCACCAGATTTCATTATGGATGGTTGTGAGCCACCATGTGGTTGTTGGGAACTGAACTCAGGACCTCTGGAAGAGCAGTCAGTGCTCTTAACCGCTGAGCCATCTCTCCAGCCCCATCATTTCATTTCTTTAATGGGAACTCCCCAACACTTTCAGAGTATTCGGAAAAGCTGGGTTTTCCTCCCTCAAGCTTTCAAGGAATTCAAATTGTCTTTCTTGATCTCACTGAGACTGGAACAAGCATTTCCACACAAACTGTGCTTGAGGAAAGTTCTGGGGACATTCATATGAATGCTGCTCAGCTGGGCTTTTCTTTTCCCCTGCCTGGTGAGCCCACCCTGCTCCTGTTCAATCTGGGCGTCCCTGGGGCCCTAAGGAAGCACCTGAGACTTTCTCTTGTCTCTGCCTGGGGTAGCCCTGACTTTGGTTTAAGATAATGAAAACCTATTTGGCTACCCAAACCTCCACCCTGGACTTCTGGGCTGAGGATCTTTTGATTTTAGGGATTTATTTATTTATTTTTATTTTGTATGTATGTATGTGCACACGAATGCAAACAGGTGTGCATGTGCCCTGAGAGGCCAGAAGAGGATGCCAGATCCCCTGTGACTGTACTTAGAAGGCAGCTGGTTATGAGCTGCCTGGTGTGTGTTCTGGGATCTGAACTTAGATCCTCTGAAAGAGCAATCCGAGCTCCCAAACAAGCCTCTCTAGGTCTTTGAATGAGGATCTTTTGAGCCTAGAAGGAAAACACAGATTATTAGAAGGACATAGTGAAAAGTGTGAAAAGTAATGGAAATCCAGGTTACTATTAGGGGATTAAATTTGCCTTCTCTAGAAAAAGTTGCCTTGAAGACAGATGATAAAGGCTCTGAGGGTAGTGGTGGCTCTGTAATAATGTGAACACACCACTGAACAGCACACTGGGAAACTGTTCAGATGGTACATCTGATTAGGTATATTTCACCATGACAAAAGGTTAGTCTTGGGACTGGAGAGATGGCTCAGTGGTTAAGAGCACATACTGCTCTTGCAGAGGACTTAAGTTTGGTTCCCAGATCCCAGGTCAGACAGCCCATAGCCTCCTATAACTCAGCTCCAGGGCAATCTGATGCCTCTGGCTTCCTTGGGTGTTAGTATTTACACGCACATATCTGCAAACAGACTTATACGCATACACATAATTAAACATAAAGCAAAATCTTTTAAAAAGGCAGTCTTTGACTATTCATTCATACTCCCCTCAGTATGGACACATTGCAGATACTCTAAAACCAGAAATAATTTTGCTATAATTCTTTCACACTTAAAACATATAGGGTTAGAAGGATGCTTAAACGTTGAGATCACAAAAGTGGTTCACCTCTAATTTTGCCATGGCATGTAAAACTGGTTATGATTTACACAAAGCTCCTTCTGTCAACTTAGTTTAATATATACACTAGGCAACGAAATAAAAAATAGACAATAACATCAAACATCTCCTCTCTAAGGGTCTTGTTTGGATGCCACTATTTGAATATTATTGTGGCTTGAATATGAAAGGTTCCCTATAGGTTCATATGACAAATGTTTTATCCCCAGTTGCTGCTAATTCAGAGGATAGTCAGACTTCAGGCAATAGTGCCTGGCTGGAGGACACAGGTTACCCTGAGCATGCTTTACATTTTAAACCTAGTCTCTGCTCACTTCCTCTCTTTCTACTTCCTATCTATCATGGGGTGAGTGGTTTCACCTACATGCTCCCTCCACCATGGCATCTGTCTTGGACCCAGAATGAATGTCACCCAAGACTGTGGATTGAAACCTCAGTATCCAAGAGTCAAAAATGATCCTTCCCTCCTTAAGGCATCTTAATTCAGGAACACTGTCACAGCAATGCAGATTCTCATACAGACGCCATCTTACCTTTTTTTCTTTATTCTATAAGAATATCCAAATTCTTGTCCCATAGAAAACCCCACCCTTCACCCAGCAGTGTATGAAAGTGGGTTGACTGACACCACCAAATCACAGGCTGTTAATCCAAGGAAAACCCTTTTTTCTTTCCTCCTTGGGTTGATGTAGAAATAATCACACTGAAAAATCCACAAAGAGCAGTACATACAAATGCCAGGTATACCTGAGAAGTTCAACTACAGCCAACAGTTCAGAGTAGACATTCGATAAAGTCTCTTTATATCAACCAGGGCAGCCTGTGGCATGTCGTCACTATGTCTGCCTAGTAACAGGAAGGGTAAAGCTCAACCTTTCTTGGCCATAGTAACACATGGGATCCCTTCTCACGGTGCAGGAGACATGGAAGAGGGTATGCAAAGACACGGGTGCATGGGGGCGGGGCAGATGCTGCAGAAATCCAGCCAGAACTCTGGTTTGGGTGCTAACAAGGCAATGAGACACTTCTTAATCCGACTTCAATAACTTTCATCCAAAAAAATAAAAAGTCATACATCTCGATGATGTGGAATAAGGACCACATGTGCTAATTTCATGCACCGCAACATCCAGCACGACTTTGTGTTTGCTGAAGAAATTATACAAGCATGGAAAGGAAGTCCTTCCTAGACATGTCATTTTTTAGGAAGGGAACTGTGACTTTCAAATGGTATAAGCATTAGTAAATCATTATATTTTGCACTTCTTAAAATCCAAGTCAGGTGAGCAAAGCACCTCCAAAATAAAGATCGTCAAAGGTGCACCTCCAAAATAAAGATCGTCAAAGGTGCACCTCCAAAATAAAGATCGTCAAAGGTACACCTCCAAAATAAAGATCGTCAAAGGTACACCTCCAAAATAAAGATCATCAAAGGTGCTTCTAAGATGAAGATGATGGGAAATTAGTTAGGCTGTGAATGCTAGTTCTCTGTTGCTATTGAAAAGTGTTTTTTTAAAAATAGGCTTAAGGTGGGGTGGTGGTAGCACACATATTTGATCCCAGCACTCAGGAGGCAGGGACAGGCAGATCTCTGTGAGTTTGAGGACAGCCTGGTCTACATTGTGAGTTCCAAGACAACCAGAGTTACATTAATAAATCCTGCCTCATCTCCCCACCCTCCAAACAAAACAAAATAACCCCCCCCAAAAAAAAACAGTTAAATTCAAATCCATTTTCCTAGAGTACTGGTTCTTATCCTGTGAGTTTTGACTCCTTTGGAGGGTCCCTTATTAGATATCCTGTATATCAGATATTTACATTACAATTCATAACAATGAAAACTACAGCTATGTGGAGAAAGGGGAACCCTCCTCCATTGCTGGTGGGAGTGAAGGCTTGTGTGCAACCACTATGGAGGTCAGTCTGGCAATATCTTAGAAAACTTGGAATAGCTCTGCCTTGGGACCCAGCCATACCACTTCTGGGTATACATCCAAATAACTCCTCACCGAATCACAAGGAAGTTGCCTCATCTATGTTCATAACAGCTTTATTTGTAATAGCTAGAAATTGGAAACAACCCATATGTCCCTCAACTGAAGAATGGATTAAAAAACTATGGTACATCTACACAATGGAATACTACTCAGCTATCATAACAAGGAAATTATGCAATTTGCAGCCAAATGGATGGAGCTAGAGAAGCTCATCCTGAGTGAGCTAACCCAGACTCAGAAGGATGCATATGGCATCTATTCACTCATAGTTGGATTTTAGCTATGTAGTACAGGATATCTATACTACAACCAATGCACCAAAGGGAACAGGAACATAGACTTTTTCATCCTATCAATGAGACACTTCACCCTAGTGGTGCTTCCTTGTAGGCCCCCAGTGTATGAGGAGGCTCTTGGCCCTCATATGACTGCTGAACTGGGGCAAGGGACTGTTATGTAGGGACACTCCACTCCAGAGGAGTGGGATGGAAGGGTTAGGGGGTAGAGGGTGGGAGGGCAGGACTGGGAAGGGTCAAAAGAGGACACTATGATGGAGATGTAACCTGAAGCAATAAGTAAATAAATTTAAAATTAAAAAAAAGAAAACTACAGCTATGAAGTAGTAATGAAACAATTTTATAGTTGGGGGGATCACCACAACATAAGGAACTGTATGAAAGGATTGAAGAATTAGGAAAGTTGAGAACCACTGTCCTAAAGGGTAAAAGGTTAGAGGCTAGAGGTCTGACTGAGACATCAGCAGGACAAAAAGCAAGGTCCTGGCACAGCCGTATTCCTTTGGGGGCTTTGGAAGAGGGTCTGTCTCTGCTCTTTTCAAGCTCCTAGAGACCCCAGCACCAATGGCTCTGCCTCTTCCTCTCTTTGACAGGCTAGTGTCACTTCCATAGCTCTCAGCATCCTCTAATTCAGGAAGTCTTCCATTTCTTCTTCCACCTGGAGAGCCCAGATGGATGGACTTCCTTCAAGGCCACGGGGCTAAGATATTAGTCCCACATGCACCTGAATTCTCCTTTGCTGTTTAACCGAAGTCTTCTGGGATTCTGGGATGAAGATCCAGTCCTGTTCATATCTGGGACGTTACTCAGCCAACCGCAAGATTCCACTTACTAAATGGACATGTAAATATATATTAACTAAAGCATAGCTTAACCTTTTTGTGATAGCCTCAAAAATTATACAGTTGCATAAATCCATAGAATTTATCTTCTTTTATTTAAATAAACTGATTTAATCTGGCCAGATTTAACAGTACCAAAAAAAGGAGATTTATAAAGAAACTGTACAATGTTACAAACCAGTAGTTGTTTGTGATGTATGTGTATAGATGAATACATACATTTGTGTGTATTCATAAACACACATGTACATGTTTATATGTTCACACATGTTCACACATACAATATTTTAACATTAATCAGTTGGTTCTAGAAAGTTAGTAAACAACAAAGACTCCCAGAAAGGTAATGCTTGTAAAATGTGGCCTCATTTATTTGCAATCACCCCAAATCCACAGAGAGAGTCTTACCAAAGAACATGAAGGTCAGAGATTTCAAAATAAAAAAAATCCCTGCTGCTCACGTTAGCTGTTTTCCTTCCAATTCTTGTCCATAATAAGTTTCTCTGTCTTAAAGTCCCAACCCAGCAGATCCTTCATGAACAGAGTCAACCCGTCAAACCATAAGTGTGTTCTGCTCTGTAAGAAATGACTGAAAGAAAGGCGAGCCATCCTGGCTCTCTCCACCTGGTGTTCCCATATGTTGTAAGTCGTGGTGCCCTCCTTGGCTGAAACAGTACCGTGGGCTCTTCAGAAATAGTTTCCCTGCAAGCGTGACCACTGTCACTGAGGAGAGCTGATGTTCCATCCACAGCAGATTTAAAAGACAGGAATGTGGTACTGGCAGTCATTCTCAGTCAGCAGGGAGATCTCTGGCCACTCCCTGAGAGGTTCCTCGGGGTAGCAGACTACAAAGTCTCTGGAGTTAAACTTGAACAGACGGAACACTTTTATCTTTACTTGAAGGGAGTACCCGAGTATAAACATGTCAATCTGGGAACGAGATGAAAGCAAGGTTACAGACATGTATTTATACACTCCCACCATGAACGATGGGGCTTACTAAAGATGAGACCCGCTTTGTGTGACACTCACCCATAGAGCAAGAGAGCATGACTTAGGGACAAGTGCCCACAGTGCGGAAGGAGGGTGGGACCATAACTAGTGAGAAAAAACAGAGAGGCATGCTCAAGTCTGGGTAGTGGCTCACAGGTGTAATCCGAGCACTTTGAAGGCGGAAGCAGGAGGAATTCCATGAGCCCAGACTAGGTTATATAGTACATTCCAGACCAGCCTGGGCTGTAGAGTAAGACCTTATATCAGAAGGGAAAAGAGAAAGAAAGAAAGGGAGGAAAAGGGGGAAGGGAAATTAAGATTTTTTAAAAAGGAGAAAGGGAAGGAAAAGAAAAAAAGAGAGGAGAAGAAGGTAGGGGAGGGGAAGTGAGAGGACAGTGTGCATTATTAAGAACTGCATTTCTTTCCAACCAATTTGATCTCTTAGTAAAGATGTCTTCTGATTCACCACTTCTTTTAGACAGAAAACAGAAGTAAACAGAAGACCTTTGTCATTCTCCCATCTTAAAGTTGTTACTGACTTTAGTCTGTGACAGGGTAACCAAACACCTTCCTACAATGATCTGGCTTTCTGAGTGGCCTTTTCCTAGTTACTATCTGTGTGGTCATAAGGCTCTATGAGCCAGGAGTCTCTGGTCCAAGGGTCCTCGGACTCACAGGATGTGGCAGCCAGAAATGAGGCTTGCTATTCTTTCACCCTCGTGGTGCCAGCCATCTCATCCAGCCACCTCTGTGTAGTTGGTTTCCTTACTGCTAAACAGAAACCCTAAAGGCCCATGGGTTCATGTATTCCCGTGTCATCCTTGGATCACAAACACTGTGAGTCGTACTCACCTGCTCCAATCCACACGTGTCACCGATAGAATTCAGGTGATTAATCATGAAGCTCAAAGGATCCGACGATGACTCCCTGGAAAACAGGAGTCTGAAAAGGCTGGGGACAATCTTGTTTGTCTTCATTTGCTCGTACACTTCCGTGACCTGGTAGAGCATGATGAACTTCAGGGCTTCGTAGAGCTTATATTCCAGGATGGCATCAGAGAAGAGGATGTTGCACATGCTCCCTCTCTTGTGATAATCTCTCGTCCCACTAAACTCGCTCCACTACAAATACAGAGATAAGTGTGAGTTGAGAAGGGCACGTGTGAACATGCAAACCATTGTATAACTTGTAACGCATCAATAAAATAAGTCAAGGAGGAGGTCGGGATTTTTACATTTTCATGTCTATCTTGTGGGACTGTACAATTCCTTTTAAGCATAAGTATCCTGAAAGGGGCTGAATGTCCATCACCTGCCTCCCCAGTCTCCTATGTTGAATGCCTTAGTCCAGGCAGACAGCATTAAGAGGTGAGGCCTTTAGGTGGTGATTGGCCTCTGAGTGTAGAGTCCTCATGAATGGGACTGGTGTACCTATAAGAGGAAGCCAAGCAAAAACTGCTGGTGCTCCTCCTGCCCTCTGATGGCAAAACAAACAAACAAAAACAAAAAACTGTCCACCTGTCTATAAACTAGAAACAGGACCAAACATCACTACCTGCTGGCCTCCAGGCCTCCGCCTTTCAGCCTTCACAATTGTAAGAAATAAGCATTGGTGGTTTAAGCCATCTGGTTCATGGCCTCTCATAAGAGAAGCCTGAGCTACTAACCTAACACAGAACCAAAATGAAACCACTTTTCTCAGAACACACCACTACTAGGTAAACTATCAAACACACCAGTTTTCTAAAACTGCTTGGGGCCATTGGGTCATGCAAAGGCTATGCTGTTGAATGAATGAATGCAAGAATAATGCAAGAGAGCCGTGCAACTGACACTCTGTAAAGCACTTATGTGGACGAGCTCACGCCCTCATGATAACCATGCAGGTTATATAGCAGTCATAGTTCTTCAGGGAGAAGAAAGCTATGACTCAGAAAGGTATTTCCCCCAGATAAGCCAGCCAGCAAGAGATAAGCAAAGCAAACTTTCCATCGATCCAACTCTGTTTGTTATTGAAAGTCAGGCAGAGCTGATAGCCTACTTGCTATATCTGTGCCATCCCTGCACCAGCAGGGTGCTTGTGGAAGGCCATCTCTGAGGTCTGGAGATTGTACCATATTGGAAACAAAGTTCCCTCACGAGTCAGGTTTCCAGCGCAGCCACTGAAGCTTCTACCCCACAACTGGCAAAGCCATCCTACAGAAAACTAACTCTGGCTTACTACTTGGTAGGAGAAAGAACAAGCCACCTCCAGTGAGGCCTTCTGTGCTCACTTTCATTTCCCTAACACCCA
>CAJQZJ010034157.1:5865871-5892405 GCA_907164525.1 Lophiomys imhausi | reverse complement strand
TGTGTGTGTGTGTGTGTGTGTGTGTGTGTGTGTGTGTGTGTGTGTGTAGGAGGAGGAGGGTTTTCCACATGAATAAAGTACCCTTAGAGGCCTGAAGATGGTATTAGATGCCCTGGAGCTGAAGTTACAGACAGTTAGGCGTAAGGCTCCTGACATAGGTGCTGGGAACTGAACTCATGTCTTATAGACGAATTGCAAACACTCTTAACTGAGACCCTTATTTTGTTTTAAGTTTTATTACTATCATCATCATCATCATCATCATCATCATCATCATCACTATTCTGTGAGTGTGATGTGAGTGTGTGTGTGTGTGTGTGTGTGTGCAGGTCACACAAGCCAGTGCACATCTGGAAGTCAGAGTATAATTCTCTCCAACTCAGGTCACCAGGCTTATACATCAAGGGCTTTACTCTCTGAGCCACTCCAAGGGGCTATGCATACAATTCTACAGTGACTCTGGTGTGTAGTCTGCCTCATGATGTTTTAGATGGCTAATCTTGGAAAATCAGGGCAGATTATTTGGGGCTGATAATGAATACAACTCAACCACACCAAAAAAAAAAAGCATAAGACCACACCAAAGAGTACTTGGGACCTCCCCCTCATCCTTTTTTGCCTGTGACAGGAATGGGCAGTGCTGTTGAGGATATTTACCAAGATCAGTCCAATGGAACATTCTAAAACTCCTCAAAGTATTTATGCCAGGGTGTCTGATCCCTCCAGTGAAGGATCTCCATGGCACATGCCCAAGTTTCACAGGCCAGAGATCTAGTTATATTTTCTCAAGGCCTAATTGACTTCTCTCCTCAGCAGAACAAACCCTAGCTTGTACCCTAGGTAGCTCACCTCTCAGCTTGATTCAACAGTCACCTGGGAAAGGGGAACCTCACTTGAGGGACGGACTGTAGTAGAGTGGCTTGTGGCCATGTCGGTAAGATAGTATTGATTAAAGGTTGGTATGGAAGGGCCTAGTCTGCTGAGGGCAGCACCATCCCTAGGCAGGTAAGCTAGGGCCAGATCCTGAGAGCAAAGTCAGTAAGTAAAGTTCCTCCATGGTTTCTGCTTCAGATCCTGCCCTGACTTCCCTCCATGGTGGGCTGTGACCTGGAAGTGTAAGCCTTTCCTCCCGCAGAGGGGCTTTCAGGCAGGGTGTTTCACCACAGCAGCAGAAGAGCACACTAGATCAAGACCTCAAGCAAATATCCAACAGGTACTCGGCTTCTGACCTTGGCTGCAAGTTTAACTTACACCGGCTTGAAGCTGTGCTGGATGACCTTTGTGTTTCATAAAGCAGAACTGAATGTACCCTGATGCCGACAGACGCTGTCTGCTGTGCCTAACCTCCATAAGCAGACATACCTTCCTCATGAGTTTGGCACGCGGTGTTTCCTCTTTCCACTCTCTTGCACAATAACTGAGTAAATCTACTTCTGCCTCCACACTGAGGTTTCCTGGGCAAAACACAAAATAAAAGGCAGTTAATTTTCCTACCCATCTCCTTCCTTTAACCCTTCTCTGCCCTTAAGAATAAGAAATCATAAGCACAAAGTATTTACTTTTGAATTTTCTCTGCAGATATCCAGTCCACCTGGAAGATAAAGGACACAGTTATATTCAAAACTATTTGTATGACAAGGGTGTTTTTTGAAAAGGAAAGATGACAAGAGGACCCACCATTTCAGCTGACGCCCCAAATATAAATGCAGTCTTCTGAAGTAGCAGAGGGTAGCAGACAGAAGTGACACCGCCATCGTCACAGAGGCCCTTGCTATTCTCCAGGCAGTACTAACAACTTGGCTTGTAACTAGTATCCAGGAGTGAACTTGGTCACTTCCTACAAAACAGACAGATATGCAAGTCACAGTTAAATGTCTGCTTTAAGGGACATATAACACATTGGATAACTTTGCCCCAAAGTATCTATCATGATTTATACATATTTTTATGTATGTACATATATGTGTATGTTTGTGTGTGCATAGATGCATGTGCAAATGAGGTGCAAAGTTATACATGTATGTGTGTGTAAGTCAGAGGACAGTTGCTAGCACCATTCCTCAGGTAACACAGACCTTCTTTGAGATGTGGTCTCTATCTGGCCTTAAACTTTCTTAGTAAGCAAGACCGGCTGACCAGCAAGCCCTAGGGACCCATTTGTCTTCCTTAATCCTGGAATTACAAGCACACACCATCACATTCATGCTTAGGAGATAAACATCACCAACCAAGATATCCTCCCAGGCCTACATACATGTTCTTAAAGTATTCAAACACTAAATCCAAAACTAAAGAATCATGTAATCTCTCCCATGATCGATGCCACATACAAAACATCTTTTTTTCTGCAAAATTAATGATTCAAAATGTACATAAGGAGTATGGGCTTCAGAGTCCTGCATTCAAATCCTGTTTTCACGATGGACCCTGCATGACTATGACAACTGGCTACCCTGACCTGAACTTTCTTGACTGTAAACTGAAGGTGACCCTGCAGGAAAGGGGCAAAATGAAGTTCGGAGCACCAGCACAGTACGGGCACTCATTCATTTCTTGGGTCCATGTGAGGTGGGCTCTGGTGACCTGGTTCCCATTGCTGCTTTGAAACATGATAGGTTACAGCATCCCTTGAGTCATACATGAGTGGGTCAGGCAGCAGAAGCACGGGGACCACTTCCCACATCTGCTGCTGGATGCCCACCATGACTCCTGGTCCAACACAGAGAAAAATCTAAGGACGAGGGATCAGAGGATCAAAGGCCGGCAGCCTTTTCCCATGCCCAGGAGATTCCCAGTCAGTCTCTGCCTGAGCATGTGACATGCAGAAGTAGAAATGAGGAAGAGGATTGTGAACAGGGGCCAAGCCTCCTGGGGTTTGTTTTGAAATAATTTCCTCCACAGCAGATCACTGAGTAAAATTCCAGTGACCAACTACAATAAAACTCCCATCAGCAAGGAACCCACGGTCTCAGCATTTTTGGTCATCTGGCTGTTTCATATGTATCTACATTCCTAACAAAGAAAGAATTAACTAACAAATAAGGAAAAAACACTACTAGCAAATTTTAAAATATACTTCCCATTACTTAAAAGAACGTTTTAAAAATGCTTGTCTACCTACACCAGTTATTTGGCTGCTCAAATCATTATGCTATTTCTCAGAAATTTAGCAAAATTACTTGTTTAAAAACACAAAGTTGGGGCTGGAGAGATAGACGGCTCAGTGGTTAAGACGGCACACTCTTCTAGAGGACCCTAGTTCCAAACACCCCTGAGGCTCTAGTTCCAGGAATCTGCCACTCTCTTCTGGCCTCTCCTGAAATGTGTGCATACATGCTGGGGGATGGTTTTGAACACTGTATATTAAGATGCTGATTTCTCTACCCAGAGATCTGGCTGCAGTCTGGACCTTGGCATTGTCATTATTATTGAAGCAACTCCTGCCTCAATGTCCTGTAAAAAAATGTTCTCCATCACCTCTGATTGGTCAGCCTACAATTGAGAAGGAGAGGAAAAGGGAAGACTTCTGATCTCAGTGAGGAGGTCAGAGGTGGAGAGAGGAAAAAGAGGAGAGAAGGTGGCCGTGAGGGAGTCGCCATGAGGATGCAGATGGAGCAGGAACACCCAGGGCAAGACTAAGATGGCAGGTAAGGGGACATGTAACTGGGAAGTAAGCCACAAGCACAGTTGGATTAGAATAGATGAGGAATCGGACACTCTTGATGAGCCCTTTCTGGTGTTTGTTTCTCTTTTTGTTCTGAGATGGGACTTCGTGTAATTCAGGCTAATGTTGATCCCTTTATGTGGCTGAAGATGGCCTTGAACTACTAACCCTCCTACCTCAGCTTCTCAAGTGCTGAGATTGCAGGTGCTTACACTATGCCAGGCTGAAGACTGTTTGAAAGTTGAGCATTCTGGTCCATGCAGAGTCCACTCAGTACAGCTGGACCAACATCTGGAGAGGATGGAATGAGCCTTTCTCTGAGAAGCCATGGGCCCAGTCGAGGTTCAGTGTTCCATGTTTGTAAAGGGAGAAAACAGACATGGGGCAAGCTGGTAGTCTATGGAGACCAAAGTGCCAGATCCTGAGCTCGCAGAAGCGCTGGCTCATTCAGCTGGCATTGGTTAACCATCTCATTTGGAGGAGAACAGATATAGTCCCAGTTCTTAAGATGTTCACAGTGGAGGGAGGGAGGCCATCAAACACACATCTGTAAATTGGCCAGTGCTGGGGAAGGACACCATGTGCCCTGCAGGAGAGAGTGGGTTTCCTGAGCCTTGGGTTGGGAATGAGCCAGACAAATGACATTTGAGTTGAAAACTAGAAGAAAGTGTGACCTAGGCCTTGGAAGAGTGTTCTGGACTGAGGGAAGAACACAAGCAAAGTGGAGGTAAGGGTACACTGGGGGACGCTAAAGGCTGTGTAGGAGAGAGGGAGGCAGGGTGGACTGAAGGGGGTGTAGGTGGGTGCCCAGCCATGGTGCTTGAAGCTTATTAACAAATGTCATAGTCATTTATATATGTGTCATTATTCAGGAGCTAGAGAAGGTGTAGAAAAGCTCATAATTTTATTTTCACACATATATGGTATACACTCACATAGACATGTAAATTTAAAAAATTAAAATACAGGGATGGAGAGATGGCTCAGTGGTTAAGAACACTTGATGCTTTTTGAAAAGACTTGAGTTTAGTTCTCAGCACTCACATTGGGTAGCTCACAACCACCTGTAACTTCAGCTCCAAGAAATGTGATACCTTCTCCTGGCCTCTGTGGACACCTGTACACACATGGCATTTACTCACACATATGTATACCTAAATACAAATAAGAAATATAAATCTTGAAACGGGAGAAGATGGAGGCGAACTGCATGGACGCATTTTGAATGTGGGAGAGAAGAGCCATAGAAAACACAGAGTTGTGGGACACTGTGCAAAAACTGGAGGGTCTGGCCCCTCCGGGAACAGTCACAGCTCCCAAGGGACTGTTAAAAGTCCCAGGGCAAGGCTCTCCCCCATCTCTCGCAGACACGGAAGCCACTAAATCTGGGATTCGGGAACTCCCATTTGGAGAGGCGCCTGGTAAGATCGATCCCAACACACAGCAGGCAAAATCAAAGGCCGCATGGCGATCGCCCACTAGCCAACTGGGCTTCCCATACCTCAGGAAGACCTTATAACTATTTAGGAAATTTTGCAGAATAGTTGAAGTCTTGTGTTTTTTTTGTTTGTTTGTTTTTTCGAGACATAGAAAAAGGGCGCTCAGCAGGAGATCCGCAGCCGCTCAGCCGGAGCGGAAGGTGGGCGGACAGAGCAGTTGAGGAGGGAAGCGGATGCTGGCAGGAGGAGCCGAAGCTCCGCCCACCCACGGCAAAGCAGCTGGGGCGGGAGGCCTGTTCAGAAGGCGGGAGGGGCCGAAGCTCCGCCCACCCAAGGCGGAGCAGATAGGGAGGGAAGCGGCCAGGCCTGTGGCGGAGAAGCCTAGTGGGTAACCAGAAGCCAGGGGACCATAGCTGTATTTGGGTAAACCCAGACACATTAGGTGTGGAGCCGGGCCCTGTCAGCCTCCGTGACGACAAACAAAGCCCATAAAATCTGTGCCTGGGCAAACAGGTCCATACCATTAGAACCATTGAAGGCTGATCACTCAGTGTGCAAAATAGAAAAGTCTGAACTGGGAGCAGTGTAACAATCCCGGACCATTACTCACTACCTGGGAATAGGCTGCACCAGCTCACAGCGATTCAGGCTATTAAAACCACAGTGACCCTGAGATCACCCTGTAAGCAAGGACAGATAGCCAAGCAATTCGACTCCTTCACCAAAGCACACCCTGTGGATCCAAACAGAGAAAACGACAAGAACAGACAGCTAAACACACACACATGGCCAAAGGTCCAAGAAAAAATAGAAATCAAGGAAATATGACTCCAACAAAGCAGAATTATCCTAGCTCATCCAATTTGGATGACCTCACACCAATAGAAACACATGAAAACGTTGACAATTCTGCATTATGGAAAGTGATAGAGTCCCTGCAAGAAGAACTTAAATCTATGAAGGAATTCAAAGAAGCCACAATTTTACAAGCCAAAACAATGAACAATACCATTAAAGAGCTCCAAGCCAAGGTGACAGAGCTTGAACAGGAAAAAGACAAAGCAATGAAAGATTTTCAGACAAAAACAAGTAAGCTGGAGAAGGAAATGTACAAAACGAACAATACCATACAAGACATGAAAAAGAAATAGAAACAATAAAGAAAACACAGTCAGAGTTAAAAGAGGAAATGGAGAACCGAGAGAAGAGGACAGGAACTACTAATGCGAGTATCAAAAATAGGATGCAAGAGATGGAAGACAGGATCTCAGGCATGGAAGATTCGATGGAAGAAATCAGTACAACATTCAAAGAAAATGAGAAGGCTAAAAAATCTCTCACCCACAACATCCAAGAAATCAAGGACTCAATGAAAAGATGGAACCTAAGAATCATAGGCATAGAGGAAAGAGAAGACTCCCGAATCCAAGGTCCAGGAAATATCTTCAACAAAGTCATAGAAGAAAACTTCCCAAACCTGAAAAAAGAGATGCCAATAAAAATCCTAGAGGCTTACAGAACACCGAACAGATTAGATCAGAAAAGAAACTCCTCTCGCCACATAATAATTGAAACACCAAATGTACAGAACAAAGAAAGGATATTAAAAGCTGTAAGAGAAAAAGGCCAAGTCACATACAATGGCAGACCCATCAGAATTACACCTGACTTCTCCTCAGAAACTTTGAAAGCTAGAAGGGCCTGGACAGATATCCTACAAGTCCTGAGAGATCATAGGTGCCCAGCCAGACTACTATATCCAGCAAAACTCTCTATCAACATAGATGGAGAAAACAAGATATTCCATGACAAAATCAAATTTAAACAATATCTCCCCACAAACCCAGCCCTACAGAAAATCCTAGAAGGAAAATTCCATCCCAGAGAAGAAAACTTCACCCAAGAAAACAAAGGGAATAGAAAACCCCTCAGCAACTAAACCAAAAGAGACACAGGACCATCACCTATAAAAAACTAATGGGAAACAACAACCCCAGGTCACTAATATCCATCAACATCAATGGTCTCAACTCCCCAATAAAAAGACACAGATTTACAGAGTGGATCCGCAAGCAAGACCCGTCCCTTTGCTGCATACGAGAAACACATCTCACTACCAGAGATAGTCACTACCTCAGAGTAAAGGGCTGGGAAAAGCTTTTCCAAGCAAATGGACCCAGAAAGCAAGCTGGAGTAGCCATCCTAATATCGAACAAAACAGACTTCCAACTGAAGTTAATGAAAAAAGACAAAGAAGGGCATTATATACTCATTAAAGGGAATATTCATCAAGAGGAAATCTCAATACTGAACATCTATGCCCCAAATACAAAGGCACCTACTTTTGTAAAAGAAACACTTCTAAAACTTAAATCGCACATCGATCACAACACATTAGTAGTGGGAGACTTCAACACCCCACTCACAACAATGGACAGATCATCAAGACTGAGGCCAAACAGAGAAATGTTGAGTCTAACAGAGATCATGAAACAAATGGACCTAACAGACATCTACAGAACGTTTCACCCAAACACAAAGGAATACACCTTTTTCTCAGCACCCCACGGAACCTTCTCCAAAATCGACCATATAGTTGGACACAAAGACAGCCTCAACAGATACAAGAAAATTGAAATAACCCCTTGTATCTTATCAGACCACCATGGAATAAAGCTGGTTTTCAACAGCAAAAGAGTCAACAGAAAGCCTATACACACATGGAAATTGAACAGCTCCTTACTGGATGACCACTGGGTCAGGGAAGAAATAAAGAAGGAAATCAAAGACTTCTTAAAATCCAACGACAATGAAGACACAACATACCCAAACCTATGGGATACAATAAAAGCTGTGCTACGAGGAAAGTTCATAGCACTAAGTGCATTCAAAAAGAAAATTGTGACAGCTCATATTAGTGAATTAACAGCTAAGCTGGGTGAATTGGAAAAAAAAGAAGCAAACACGCCCAAGAGGAGCAGAAGGCAGGAAATCATCAAACTTAGGGCTGAAATCAACAACTTAGAATCAAAAAGAACTATACAAAGAATCAATGAAACCAAGAGTTGGTTCTTCGAGAAAATCAACAAAATAGACAGACCCCTAGCCAAATTAGCTAAAAAGGCAAAGAGAAAGAACCCAAATCAACAAAATCAGAAATGAAAAGGAAGAAATAACAACAGACATTGAGGAGATCCAGAAAATATTCGGGTCCTACTTTAAAAATCTATACTCCACCAAATTTGAAAACCTAAGCGAAATGGACAATTTCCTCGATAAATTCCACCTACCAAACTAAATCAAAATCAGATTAACAGCTTAAACAGCCCAATAACCCCTAAGGAAATAGAAACAGTCATTAATAATCTCCCAACCAAAAAAAGCCCAGGGCCAGATGGCTTTAGCACGGAATTCTACCGGACTTTCAAAGAGGAGCTAACACCATTACTCTTCAAACTCTTCCACCACATAGAAACAGAAAGAACACTGCCAAACTCATTCTATGAGGCCACTGTCATTCTGATTCCTAACCACACAAAGACCCAACAAAGAAAGAGAACTTCAGACCAATCTCCCTCATGAACATGCAAAGATACTTAATAAAATACTAGCAAACCGAATTCAAGAACACATCAAAAATATCATACATCATGATCAAGTAGGCTTCATCCCAGGAATGCAGGGATGGTTCAATATACGAAAGTCTATCAATGTAATTCACTATATAAACAAGATGAAAGAAAAAAACCACATGATAATCTCGCTAGATGCAGAAAAAGCATTTGATAAAATCCAACACCCCTTCATGCTAAAAGTCCTGGAGAGAATGGGCATACAAGGACCGTACCTAGAAATAATAAAGGCAATATACAGCAAGCCAGTGGCCAACATCAAATTAAATGGAGAGAAGCTTGAAGCATTTCCTCTAAACTCAGGGACAAGACAAGGATGTCCACTTTCACCATATCTCTTCAATACAGTACTTGAAGTTCTTGCTAGAGCAATAAGACAACTAAAGGAAATCAAAGGGATAAACATTGGAAATGAAGAAGTCAAATTATCCCTATTCGCAGATGATATGTTAGTATACATAAGCGACCCCAAAAACTCCACCAAAGAACTCTTACAGCTGATAAACAACTTCAGCAAGGTGGCTGGATACAAAATTAACTCAAAAAAATCAGAAGCCCTTCTTTATACAACAAACAAGCATACTGAAAAAGAAATAAGAGAAACAACCCCCTTCACAATAGCCACAAACAATATAAAATACCTGGGGGTAACTCTAACCAAGCAAGTAAAGGACCTATATAACAAGAACTTCAAGCCCCTGAAGAAAGAAATGGAAGAGGCATTTAGAAGATGGAAAGATCTCCCATGCTCATGGATAGGTAGGATCAACATAATAAAAATGGCTATTCTACCAAAAGCAATATATAGATTCAATGCAATTCCTATCAAAATACCAACACAATTCTTTATAGACTTGGAAAAAGCTATACTCAACTTCATATGGAACAACAAAAAGCCCAGAATAGCTAAATCAATCCTGTACAATAAAAAAGCATCTGGAGGTATCACCATCCCAGATTTCAAGCTGTACTACAGAGCAATAATAATAAAAACAGCATGGTACTGGTATAGAAACAGACCAGTGGATCAATGGAATTGAATTGAAGACCCAAACATGGACCCACACACCTATGGCCAACTAATCTTTGACAAAGAAGCCAAAACCGCACAATGGAAGAAGGACAGCATCTTCAACAAATGGTGCTGGTCCAACTGGATGTCCACTTGCAAAAGAATGAAATTAGACCCATACCTATCACCTTGTACAAAACTTAATTCCAAGTGGATCAAAGACCTTAACATAAGGCCAGCCACACTAAAGATACTAGAAGAAAAATAGGAGAAACCCTCGAACTCATTGGCACAGGTGACAACTTCCTGAACAGAACACCAACAGCTCAGGACCTGAGATCAACAATCAATAAAGGGGACCTCATGAAACTGAAAAGCTTCTGTAAGGCAAAAGACACTGTCATTCGAACAAAACAGCAGCCTACAGACTGGGAGAAAATCTTCACCAATCCCACATCTGATAGAGGGCTATTATCTAAAATCTACAAAGAACTCAAGAAACTAAATGCCAAGAAACCAAATAATCCAATCAAAAAATGGGAGACGGAGCTAAATAGAGAATTCACAAAGGAGGAATCCCTAATGGCCGAGAGTCACCTGAAGAAATGCTCAACATCCTTAATCATCAGAGAAATGCAACTCAAGACGACCCTGCGATTCCATCTCACACCTGTCAGAATGGCTAAGATAAAGAGCTCAAATGACAGCACATGCTGGCGAGGGTGTGGAGAAAGGGGAACCCTCCTCCATTGCTGGTGGGAGTGCAGACTTGTGCAACCACTATGGAGGTCTGTCTGGAGATATCTTAGAAACCTTGGAATAACTTTGCCTCAGGACCGAGGCATACCACTTCTGGGTATACACCCAAAGGACACCTCACGAAGACATAGGGAAGTCTCCTCATCTATGTTCATAGCAGCCTTATTTGTAATATCTAGAAACTGGAAACAACCCAGATGTCCCTCAACTGAAGAATGGATTAAAAAATTGTGGTACATCTATACAATGGAATATTACTCAGCTATAAGAAACAATGAAATCATGCAATTTGCAACCAAATGGATGGATCTAGAGAAGCTCATCCTGAATGAGCTAACCCAGACTCAGAAGGATGCACATGGCATCTATTCACTTATAGTAGGATTTTAGCTATATCGTACAGGATATCTGTACTACAACCAACACACCAAAAGGAACATGGACATAAATTTCTTTTTTCTTTTCATTTCTTTTTCTTTTTCCTTTCCCTCCTTTTTTTCTCTTTCTTTTTCCTTTCTTTTTTTGTTGTTGTTCTTTGTTTTTGTGGGTTTGTGTGTCTGTTGGTTTTTTTTTTTTTTAGTTTCCCCCCTGTAGCAAGGAGACACCTTTCACTGGCAGTACTGCCTCGTAGACCCCTGGTGTATGAGGAGGCCCTCAGCCCTCATATGACTCCTGATCTGTGGTGAGAGACTGGTATGCAGGGACACTCCACCCCAGAGGATCAAGATGGAAGGGTCAGGGAGTAGAGCATGGGAGTGTGGGGCTGGGAAGCAGGAAAAGAGGACAATATGTCAAAGATGTAACCTGTAGCAACAAACAAATAAATTTACTAATTAAAAAAAAAAGCAGGTAACAACGTTAAAACCCTGTAAATAAAATAAAGGACACAGCCGTTCAACCTGGTTTTATGAACCTCCAAGTGTCGAAAAAACGTAGAGCTAAGGTAAAATACAGGAGAAATGTGTTAACCCATGCCTTTAACTTCAGCAGAGATGGGAGGAGCACCATAGAGTTAGTGGACTTATAAATTCTAGAGTTACATGGAAAAGGGTGGTGAGGGTACACACCCTTAATCCCATCATTCAAGAAGAGTACACCCTTAACCCCAACACACTAGAGACAGAAACAGGCAGATCTAAGAGCTCAAGGTCAGCCTGATACAAAACAAACTCTCAATAAAGAAAAACTTCGATCCAGGAGTGGTGGGACACATCTTTAATCCCCTCAGATGGGAACCACAGGTCTCGGATCCCAATAATTAGAATGCAGAGACACACACATAGGATTTGGAAGGACCTAAGTTTAAAAGCTACTTACAAAAGGCCCACACAACACAAACAAATTGTCCTTCGAGACCTCAAAATATATACACTAAAGCTGGTTTAGCTCCAAAATAACAAAATAATTTCTTCTTTAAACCAGATTGAAAGATAACACTTTATATATTGTCAAAAACCAAATTTGCTTCAGGAGAACTATTACCAACCCCCCCCCCCAAAAAAAAGAGGGCGATTGTCCCTGAGTGAGGAATAGGGCAGGGCTTTGTTCTTATCTTTCCAGGAAAATCAAAGCATCCATTCAAGGAACCCAGGGACAACTGGACAACGGAAACCTCAGCAGAAATCAGAATCAGACACCAAAAGAAGACGAGTGACCCAGATGATTCAGCCTGACAGACTCCCTCAATAGATGTCTCCATCAAAAGCCTAAAACCACAACAACTCAATATCACTAACACCGTTCAGCTCTACACCGTTCAGCTCTACACAATGCCCCAGCCAGAACCTCAGTAAAGCCTGGAAGTTCAGCTTCTGCCTACAAACTCCTTAGGACATCTAAACAGCTGAGAACAGAAGGACTGAACATAAAAGGATTGTATTAACATTTTTAACCATTTTTCCATTTTGGTTTGGGCCCCAAACAGGTTTACTACGACCCAAATCAGCAGGAAGTCATTTTAAGAGAGCGACGTCCCATACCCAGAGGGTGGGGAGGGTGTTTCTCCGCACCCCCTTTTTTCGGTTATTTGAAGGACAACTGAAAACTCTGTTATTTAGGGGAAGAGATTACAAGTTGTTAAATGGTCCTGTTTAATGGGTTTTGGAGGTTAGACCCAGGGTATTCCTTCTTTCCCTTTTCTGTATCCTTCTTTATCTCCTATTTAGGAATGCACGGACTTGAGAAAAATCGAGACATAGACAGCACAGAAAGGATCAAGAAGAAGGGTCACATTATTGAATATGCCCTTATACCCTTGTATATTGATACAAAATTAATAGTATATTTGGCTAAAGTGGTATTGACCATTGTTTATTGTGCAAAAATAAGATTGTATTGGTCTACGTCAGTATTGATATTTGTATATTGATACAAAATTAAGATTATAGTTGGCCACAATGGTATTGACCCTTGTATATGGACGCAATATTAAGATTGTATTGGGCCGCATAGGCATTGATCTTTGTATATTGATACAAAATTAAGAGTATATTTAGCCACATTTGAATAGATCTTTGTATATTGATACAAAATTCAAGGTAACGCTTCCTAATGGTACCGTACCTAGAGATACTTAAAAATGAAATGTGAAGCTCTGGCCTCTTGATACCAACTGTCTTAAACTGTTTAGGATAGTTAAGAAAAACAAACTCCTAGTCATGCATGCATGTCACCTTGTTAGCTACTAAGACAGTCTATCACAGATATTCTCTAAGCTACTCAGTAATCAAGTTGTTAAGAGACAAGCAACATTTGTTTATCTAAATACAAGAGATAGATAGGGCATCTTCAAAAACCCCAAGAGATCTGCAGAATATGGCATTCAAAGATGTGGTCTTAAATTAAGTTTTTTTTTTTTTTTGATATCGTGACATATCAGCTCCTCACAGCACTCCGTATTCTACTCCAAGTAGAAGAAAAGCATCGAAGAATCTCCAGTGTGAGATGGTTGAATTAGTGGCAAGCCTATCTCTTGGCATGTAAAAACTCCTTGCTTCAACTGCAGACAGACTGCTGTCCAAAAAGGACAAAACTTGGTAGCAGGGAAGTCGACAGCCTAGCTCTGCCAAGACAGGGTAGGTTAGTCCTTCACAATCCCTGCTCTACAATAAATGTCTGTCAGAGAAACAGGACCAAAAGGCTGAAGACTGATGCAGGAATGTATGGAGAGAAAATGGGAACTGTCCAGGTAGTCACTGGTTTGTCATTTCTTAGTATTGGAAGCTGCAGGCCCTGCACTTCCTATACAATCAGATATATTTATCCTTCTCAGCTCTCTGAGGTGGTTGAAGAATAGACAGCTTGAGTCTCATAGCTAAATTTTGAGTTGTTTAGGAATCAAGAGGGCGTTCTAGATCTAAGAAGATGGTTATAATAGTGATGCAAGTTAGTATGAAAACTAAGTCAGTTATAGAACTTTAAACTCATGGAGATGGTTAGAAGGTAGAAGGTTAGAGTCAGGGGCCAAATATGTATGAACTGGACATTGGGAAGGTATACTGGGCCATTTAACTCTCATAAATGTGGCATATTTAATTCTGCTGTTTTGTATAGAATTTACTGTTATAAGAGAAAGAACCATTTGTTGGAATGAAAAGAGAAGCTGTTGGGGGGGGGAAGAGAGAGGGTGGAAGGGTGGGACAGGAAGGGGGAATAGGGAAGGGTTTGCGACTGAGATGTAACTTGAAAAAAAAATAAAGTACTTATAAAAAAAGAAATATAAATCTTAACAATTTAAAAATCCTTAAAAAGTTTTTTAATAGAAAGCTGTGTTTAACATCTATAATTTTAGACTTTTACTAACTTAGATGTTTTTCTCAACTGACAAATCTGACACACAATTATTATTATTTTTTTTTTTTTGGTTTTTCGAGACAGGGTTTCTCTGTATAACAGCTCTGGCTGTCCTAGACTCACTTTGTGGACCAGGCTGGCCTCGAACTTACAGAGATCCGCCTACCTCTGCCTCCCAAGTGCTGGGATTAAAGGCGTGCGCCACCAACGCCCGGCCACAATTATTTTTTAGTAACTTCTTAAGATCATAGAATATGATTGTCTATGAACATATGACTTTTATGGTAACTGTAAAGATTTTTTTTCCTAGAGAACTGGGACAGTACATGTGATTTGTATGTATACACTGACACCTTCAACATTAGATGTTGAAGCCAATGTCTTGAGCATGCTTCCTAGCCTTGACATCACTCTTTGTAATGAATGCCCAGTTCTTCAGTGTTCCTGGTACTGTGTGCACTGCCTACTGAACATCTGGATGGTTCTGCACTCTTCCGTTACAAACAACATAATTGGCAAGCACTCAGCATTCATTACCAACATCCCGTTAGGAGTGCTGGCAGCTTATCCTTAAGGATAATTCGAAGAAGAGGAAATGATGGAACAAAGGATTTATGCACGGTCAGTTCTGACAGCTGCTGGCTTCTAGAACAGGTCTGTGAGCAACCCTCCTGTTGCTCTGAGAGGACCCTGGGGACAGCTGCTAACCTTAGGGTGCATTTTTGAACTAACCTAGAGGACGAGTTTCTTCAGTATGCACACACCAGGCACATTTCTTTTCAGTGATGGGCCTTTTTACAGTATCTGATGTTATTCACAGAGTGTTGTTCATGTATATGTGTTAGGGCCCAGCAGAGGGCTTGCAGTCACTGCAATGGGGACGGGGGACCGGGGACCGCCCTGGACACTCGGCATCTGTCAGATGCCATCTGGTGTGCAGCACGCATGGAAAGTACCACCCAGCCCCTTGGGGCATCTCTCCTCAGAATAAGGCCTTTCCTGAAAACCCGCTCAAGATAACAGTTCTCCCTGTACTTAATCATACCATTTCTCTGTCTCAGTCTCTCTTCCCCGCCCCCCTCTCCTCCCCTTGTCTCTTCCTCTCCCCTCTCTTTCTCTTCCTTATCCCACCCCAGCCTTCTGCCTGCATCATCAAAATGAACCCATCCAGAAAGCAGGCATGCAAACACCCTACCTCAAAACAACCTGGACCAGAGGATTGTACCTACTCCTGTCTCCCTCAACTCAGGGCACCCACTGTTCATATTGGCAGCTTGCCATGACAGCTACACACATACACATATGATGCTCTTGCAGTCCTCCCCCGCCACCCTCCCCTAGCAATTCACTCTTTTAGAGTTTTTTTTTTAACTTTTTATATACGAGAGAAAACACACATTACTTTTTTTTTGTGCTTCTGACTAATATCACATAGCATGATGATTTCTGGTTTCATCCATTTCCCTGCAAATAACATGGATCCATTCTTTATGGCTGCTATATATATGTGTATGTGTATATGTACATAAATATATATGTGTATATGTATATATGTAAATATATGTGTAACTATATATACATATATATTTAAATTCATTTATCGGCTGAGAGACAATTAGTTGACCCTCTATCTCATGTGCCCACATTTCTGGGTTAAAAAACTCAGTGCCAGAAGGATGAAGGAGAATAATCATGGGGGTTCTGGTGTGGGTACAAGGATGTCATCCAGACATGGGTAGGATGGAACTGGATAACATGTGATCATGTATGAGGCAGACATTGCTGTGCAGCCATGTTAGGATCTGCACAGCGGTTCTCTGATGTTGGGAGGAGCAGGGCTCCTCAGTCAGAACAGTGTGAAAGCCTGGTGGGAGAACTGTCTCCACTGCAACAGAGTAGTCATGAGTGTTCTGCATGGATTACGTCATTCATGCCTGTGAACCCTACAGCACCAGAGAGGAGCCCCGAGTTCTCACAGGAACCTCCCTGCACCTTTATCTCTAAATCTGGCAAAGAGGACCGCATATAATGGGTCCTCATAGACAGCAAGTGCTTAACGCATGCTGTGTGTTTTAATTTCACAACACAGAAGGCACAGAACAGCTGTGGACTTTAAAGGAAACATCAGAGAAGTGCCGGCCTAGGTGTCTTTCTCACCAAGCACACAACAAACACTAGCTGCTATTTTCACTGTGGTTACTATAATCACCTTTGCTTTGTAGATTAGTGACCTGTTAGAGAGGAGAAGATTTAAGCAGCCACTTAATGGGAGTCACCCAATAAATGGTAGAGCCAATATTCAAAGGCAGTGGCCATGGAGTTTGCAAGCCACCTGCCTGAGCACTTGGCTGTCCTATCAGTGAATTATGAAGCTGAATGGATTTTTAAATCAGCATTGGTAGTAACTAGAATTATAGGTAAAAGGAAAATAATTAAAACGTTCCTTAGAGCTGGAAAGATGGCTGAGTGGGTATGCACTTGCTATGCAGGCATGAAAACTTGAGTTTATATTCCCAGAACCCACATAAATGCTGGGCATGGTCCTGAAACCCCAGCATTGGTGGAGTCAGGTAGATACAAGTATCTTACTTGACAGCCAGCCTGGCAGAAATAGTGAGCTTCAGACTCAGGGAGAGGCCTTACCTCAAGAAAATAAAGGAACAATCAACAGAGGAGGACACCTGACATTCTGCTGTGACATATACATGTGTGTGCAAGAGCTAGCACACACACATACACACAGGTGCGTGCATGCATACTACTTTTTCTAGTTCTAGAGCCAATAAATAGATTAAACTAAAAAAAAAAAAAGACAAAAGAAGAAAACACCCTAAGAAGAACTGAAAATCAGTATGAAGATAATTTTGATGAACTACAACTGAGCCAAATATCATGTCTGCAACATGATAGGGTAACACTTTGGATATAAGAAGTCTCAGAGGTGCCAGGCAGTGGTAATACCCTCCTTTAATCCCACCGCTGGGGGAGGCAGAGGAAGGCAGGCCTCTGAATTCAAGGCCAGCCTGGTCTACAGAGCAAACTCTAGAACTGCCAGGGCTACACAGAGAAACCCTGTCTCGAAGAAAGGAGGAGAAGTTGTTGAAGTTGTTTCAGAGGGTCTCCCTTCCCATCAAAGACAATTCTGAATCATTAACTTCCATTTCATGCCCCAGAAAGGGGTCCTGCCAGGTCATGAGTGGGACTCAGGAAAGTAGACTGAGAGAGACAGTTCTCTGCTTCACAGACAGTCATCCCACAAACTGTTAGAACAAAGGGAGAGTGGGCAGGTCAAGCTCAGCAAAGACAGCTCTGGGAAGTGTGGGATGTGAGAGGAGGCTGGAAAGAAAGACAGTTGCCAGGAATTGCGGATTTGTCAAGAGATGACTGTCAAGAGACAAAAAAAAAAGCAAAACTCCTTTTCCATACTTTTGTTCTGAACCTTTGGGCTGTACAATGCATTTCTTTCTTTTCTTTTCCTTTTAAATATATAACTATACCTTGTTTATTCCCCAACCACCAGGATTAAAGCACGTCCCAAAACAATTAGAATAAACAGGCACTAGGCTCCTGAGGAATCCAGCAGGTATGAATGTCTGACCTACAGCCCAATCTGTGGTCATGTTCCATGATGAGCGAGACCTCTGGCTGGAAATACTAGCAAGCATTAGGTTTGGATGTTTTTTGTTCTTTGTGTTTTTAGTCTTTTTCTTTCTTTCTTTGAAGTGTGTGTGGTAAAATTCTTAGATTCTTTTTGTGGTTGTTGCTGTTCCATTCTCTATAACCTGAACTAATTCAAACATTAAAACAGAAAACCCAAAAGGGGTGGAAAAACACTGAGTCCTGAAAACAAAACTAAAAGACACTGGAAAGTCAGAAACCAAGTGAAGATTCAGACACCAGATGCAGTCTAGCAGCCTTGGGCAAGTGGTGACCTCACCATCATGCCACCCCGCCCCTCCCGGGAGTTTGTCAACAACCCTGGCTCATCTCAAGACTGCCAGAGCTGTGCCAGAAAATTCTTTGTTTCTACCTCCCATGAGCTACCACAATCTTCAGCCTCAACTACTTCCTCTCCCAAGGTCTTCTCCAGTACTACGGATTGAGCCCATGTCTCACTCATGCTAGCCAGACACTTCACCAATGAGCTATGTCTTCAAGCCCTCTCCCAGTGTTACCAGTCTTTTTCTTTTTTACTGTGGCTCTCTCTCTCTCTCTCTCTCTCTCTCTCTCTCTCTCTCCCCACACAACCACACCTCATCTGCATCCAGTTCCATGACCTCTGGAGCAGCAGGACTCTCTAGGCTCGGAAGAAGACATACAACTTGAGCTGGAAGGATGGAAAAGGCAATGCAATCGAGGAAGTGCTGAAACAGATCAGGGTAAATATCTTCCTGTTAAATAATGTGGTGTGTTATAACACTACACTTAAACTGACAAGCAATGTTCTCAACAGTGTTGTGTTATGGTTGGGAGAAAGCAATTATAGTCATTCACTTTCACTGACATAGTGAGGTCGAGAGACTTTCTACTTTGCATTACAGATGTTAATCTGCTCAATTAAGAAAGGCCAGTCTAGCCGGGCGGTGGTGGCGCACGCCTTTAATCCCAGCACTTGGGAGGCAGAGGCAGGCGGATCTTTGCGAGTTCGAGGCCAGCCTGGTCTACAAATTGAGTCCAGGACAGCCAGGGCTACACAGAGAAACCCTGTCTCGAAAAACCAAAAAAAAAAAAAAAAAAAAAAGAAAGGCCAGTCCTTCCCCTTAGAGAATCAGTAAAGTCAACAACTGCAGGACCATTTCATTATCTCCAAGGAAGAGAACCAGTAAGTGAAAGGTTTTTATCTTAAAAGTCACGAGCAGTAAAACATGTAACCTACTCAAGCTGGTGGCCCAGTCTCATCTGCTGCAGATCCTCTCACCCTAGACTCTGTTGAACTCAAAGTACCCATAATACACCTGGAAACTGCTTCCTGCCTGACACAAAGAGGATTGTGCACATGCTTTAAGAACACTGTAAGTCAGAGCTGTCCCATTTTACCTGTCGTATCTTACAGGACTGTCAAAAGAGATGCGTGATCTTAAAGATAAGTTTAATTTTCTAAATGTGGTAGGGTTTTGGCAGCCAGTAATGAAAACAGGCTAACATCAAAAAGCAAGTAGTCATTCCTTTTCAGAGAAATTGTAGAAGTCCAGGACCACTTTATCCAGCCACGCAGCATGGTGCGGGAGAGGCAACTGATTGCAGAATGAGGGGTGGAAATCTTGCCTTCATTCTGTCATTTCTTAGATTCTTAGACTTTGAACAAATTACATATTCCCAAAGGGCCTAAACCAGTGGTTCTCGACCTGTGAGTCGCAACCCTTTGGGGATCAAATAACCCTTTCACATGGGGTTGCGCATCAGACATTCTGCATGTCATATATTTACAGTACGATTCATAACAGTAGCAAAATTAGAGTTATGAAGTAGCAATGAAAATAATTTTATGGTTGGGGGTCACCACCACATGAAGAACTGTATTAAAGGGTCACATTAGGAAGGCTGAGAACCGCTGCCTTAAACTGTGACATAATGGTTAAACCTTGGCGATGATAAGAGACAAGCAACATCTGCTTACCCTAATATAAGAGATAGATAGGGCCTCTTCAAAAACCTCAAGAGATCTGCAGAATATGGCATTCAAAGATGTTTTCGTAACTTTGGATATTTTTTATATCAAGACATATCAACTCCTGACAGCACCCCCTATTCTCCTCCAAGTAGAAGATGAGCATCGAAGAATCTCCAGTGGGAGATGATTGAATTAGTTGCAAGCCTATCTCTTGGTAGGAAAAGCCCCTTGCTCCGACTGTAGACAGACTTCTGTCCAAAAAGGACAAAACCTGGAAGCAGGTAAGTCGACAGCCTAGCTCTGCCAAGACAGGGTAGGTAAGTCCTTCATAATTCCTGCTCTACAACCAATGTCTGTCAGAGAAACGGGGCCAAATGACTGAAGATCGATGCTGTAATGTATGGAGAGAAAATGGGAACTGTTCAGGCAGCCACTGGTATGTCATTTCTTAGTTTGGGAAGCTGCAGGCCCTGCACTTCATATAAAATCAGATATATTTATCCCTCTCAGGTCTCTGAGGAGGTTGAAGAACAGATATCTAGAGTCTCATAATTAAATTTTGAGTTGTTTAGGAGTCAAGAGAGTGTTATAGATCTAAGAAGATACTTTTAAAATTGTGTTGCAAGTTAGTATGAATGTTGAGTCAGATATAGAACTTTAAACTCATGGAGATGTTTAGATAGTAGAATGTTAAAGTCAGGTGCCAAATACATATGGACTGGACATTGGGAATGTACGCTAAGCCATATAACCCTCATAATTGTGGCCTAATTACCTCTGTTGTCTTGTATTGTATTTATTATTATAAGAGAAAGAGCCATTTGTTGGACTGAAAGGGAAAACTGTAGGGGGAAATAAGATATACCTTAAACTTAAAAGAAAAAAAAAAGGGAAGAGGATGGGGGATGAGGGTGGGAGGGTGGGACTGGAGGGGGGAATAGAGAGGGGACTGCGATTGAGATGTAACTTGAAGAAATAAAAAATAAAGGAAAAAATGCAAAAAAAAGATTAAAAAAAAACATGGCGATGAAGCAAGGTTGGATCAATATTAAAGGAAACAGCACTATCCCACCATGAATTGCTCAGCAAAGGCTCAGGAAAGGTAACCAGGGCTTGGTTACCTGTCATCTGGGAACACATTCCCTTTCTGATGATTTCTCTACTGATAAGTCTGCCCTCGTTCTCTCAACACAAATTAAGCTACTGCAGATAAGGCACTGTCCCAACAGCTGAACTGTCCTGGCAGAGACTCCCAGGTGGACCTCAGGCAGATGCGGCCCACTGAGGCAGGAACAGGGCTGAAAAACAGCAGAGCATAGGACTGAGATCAGGCTGGGGAAGAAAGACTTCCCTGGGCTGTGGGTGTGACCTAAGATCAAAGGGTTAGAGGAGCTAGCAAGGAAATGAAACAGAGGAAGACCAGTGCAGTTGGCCCAAGGTCTGACCATTACTGTGGTTCTCAGTCAATATGCTGATGTTTTAAGGAAGGGCCCTGGCAGGTCTTAATCAAAGGCTGACACAGAATCATATCTGTGACCACAGCCCCCGCAATGGTATTACTTGGGAGTCATAAAACGTGAATCTGATCCCTCTTTCATATGATAACTTTCCCCATTTTCCACCCAAGTGCAGACCGAAGGGCTAGAGTTCTGCTGCATCTCCAAGGCCTGGACCCAGTCAGCATGTTAGGTAGAGGAGGCCTCCCAGCTTCAGAGCATCCTCAGGCCTCTGCCCAAGCTACAGGCCTGCTCCATGCTCCCTGCAGGTCTACCCTGCCCATGCTGAGGGTCTGTTCTATCCACACTGCTGGCCTTTCTATACACATGACAGGCCTGTTTTGTGCACCAATGATGGTTTTGTCTACCAGCCTGCAAAGTCCTCTAAGCTAATGTGCAATCTTTTAATTTTGTTTTTTATTTTATAGAGAAAATAAGTTTATCTCATGCATGGGGGCCTAGGTTCAAACCCTGGTGCTGGAAAACAAGAAAACAACCCACAAAAACAGAGACAAAATACACCCCACTGAGCTCATGCACTGCCTGGCTCCTACCACTTTCTCTCTGTCTTCACTCCTTGATGGTCAGGTTCTCCTGGGTTGCTCAGCTCTGGCTCTTCTCTCTGCAGAACTGAACAACCTGTGGAAAGGGAGTATAGGCCTACTCTCTTTCTAAGAATGCCTGGCATTTGGGAAGTGAGTCCAGCTAAGGGACAGTAAGAAAGCCCATCTAGTTGCACAGCCCAGACATGGATCCTATCTGCCTCTGAGCTGAATTAAGGCTTTCTTCCTTTTCCAGTAAGCACATGGGACAGGTTGTCTGCATTATGTGTGCAGGTTCTGTGCATTTAGAGCCAGGCAGAGACCACTGTTTATCCTTTATATCTCAAGTGACTGGCCTGGGCAGGTCCATTCTCAGGCCTAATAATAAACTTCTAGGTTCCAATGCAATCATTTGTGGGCATAGCTACTGAAATTACACTCTGATGGTGGTAATCTTCCCAGCGATCAGAATCATTGGGTACTCTTTTCTACTAGCTGCTAATTCTTCTAACTGTTTTTCTCCCCAAGTCTGCTTTTTATCCTAGAGCTAGTATGGGTTGCCATAAAAAATTATCTATTTTGCAACTGTTTCTATGGCTTATCTTACAGTTAGGGAATATCTGAATCCTGACAGCCACTGAGTGAGAAGTGAGGACCCATACACAAGGAGTGGGAAGGGAAAAGAAGGGTGTGTCCTCTGTGGAACATTCCTAATCAGGGACCTCAGGGACAGGGTCAGTAACCAAGAGTACATGTGCCAGTCAATGTGATGGGTAAGCATCTCTCTGGAACACACTCAGTCCCATACCCTACAACTAACTGAGAAGTCAAGATCTGTCCCAAGTGGAGCTCTGTCTGATCCTGTTGATGGGCTACAAGCAGAAGACCACTGCTCATCCCTTCCTTCGTTACCTTTTCTTCACTTACGGTCTCCTCTACCTTATATATACCCATGTTCCTGCTCTCCAGAAAGATGCCTATGGCAAATTCACCAAACCCTGGTAGAGCATTGCCATTCTGTCTACGGAGCAGCAACCTCAGTAACAACTCAGGGCTTCTTAGACTCTTCAGAGGGACTCCAGAGAGGGACCCCAATCTGTGTCCACTCAGGACAACTGGGGATGTGTATGCACAGGCCACACTATTGTGGGACAGAGTCAGGCTGGCTTCCCCTGGGGCTGTGCCCATCCTTCACTTTGACATTCCCAGGCGATTTCAATGTACTGGCAGTGTTGGAAAAGAGAGCACAAGGGCTTCCTCCAACCCTGGCCATTTCTGTCCCCTCAAACATACCAGACACCAGTTAGATGCCAAAGTTACTATGAGGAAAAATAAACCCAGACAAAGAGAAAGAGCACTGCCCAAAAGCTCCAAACACAACTGAACGCTCTTCTGTCTCATGCTCCTTCCCTTCAGCCAAGTGAAATGCTCGTTCAGTTTACAAGTTGATTGTTCTTTATGGCAAGAGAGATTCCCAATTGAGAAGGAACTTCTCTGAAATAGTAATGAGAGAAGATGCACCACTGCTTGTGACAAGGTTCTTGACAGGTGCCAACTCACCCCAGTTCTCCTGGGACTCTCTCAGTTTTAATCCTGAAAGTCTCATAGCTGAGACATACCTGAGTTCCACGTGTATCAGCATGGCTGGCCACCTACACCCCCTTCAGTCCACCCTGGCTTCCTCTCTCCTACACAGCCTTTAGCGTCCCCCAGTGTACCCTTACCTCCACTTTGCTTGTGTTCTTCCCTCAGTCCAGAACACTCTTCCATGGCCTAGGTCACACTTTCTTCTAGCTCTCAACTCAAATGTCATTTGTCTGGCTCATTCCCAACCCAAGGCTCAGGAAACCCACTCTCTCCTGCAGGGCACATGGTGTCCTTTCCCAGTACCCATCAGTTTACAGATGTGTGTTTGATGGCCTCCCTCCCTCCACTGTGAACATCTTAAGAACTGGGACTATATCTGTTCTCCTCCAAATGAGATGGTTAACCAATGCCAGCTGAATGAGCCAGCGCTTCTGCGAGCTCAGGATCTGGCACTTTGGTCTCCATAGACTACCAGCTTGCCCCATGTCTGTTTTCTCCCTTTACAAACATGGAACATTGAACCTCGACTGGGCCCATGGCTTCTCAGAGGAAAGGCTCATCCTATCCTTTCCAGATGCTGGTCCAGCTGTACTGAGTGGACTCTGCATGGACCAGAATGCTCAACTTTCAGAAAGTCTTCAGCTAGGCATAGTGTGAGCACCTGCAATCTCAGCACTTGAGAGGCTGAGGCAGGAGGGTCATGAACGAGTTCAAGGCCATCTTCAGCCACATAAAGAGATCAACATTAGCCTGAATTACACAAAGCCCCATCTCAGGACAAAAAGAGAGAGAAAAAAACACCAGAAAGAGCTTATCAAGAGTGTCCAATTCCTCACCTTTCTTCCTCTCTGATAAGTGAAGGGTAAGTGTCGTGATTGATGGTCCAAAAAGTGACCATGGTGTGTAGTTAAAGCCATGTTCAATGTAGAAACATAGTAGAGAGAACAGATGAAAAACAGAAACAAATTAAAAAGAAAAGGCCCTGGACTCCTGGCACCGTGGAATCTATCCCAGCCCTGGTAACTATTCCTGAGTTCCAACATAGAAAAAAAAAAAGGTATTCATTCATTTGGTGTAGTTCAGTTACCCCACTATTCCTAAGCCTAGCTTGGTGGTCCCTTCTAGCTCTGAATGGCCATGTGAGAAGCATGAGCCACTAGTGTGTTTCTCTTCCCTTAATTATATACCTCATGTAAATCTAAAGCTGAAAGTGAGAACATGAAGTGGTCACCTAGCAGGGTTTTTTTTTCTTTATTTTTTATTTCTTCAAGTTACATCTCAATCACAGTCCCCTCCCTATTCCCTCTTCCAGTCCCACCCTCCCACCCTCAACCCCCCATTCTCTTCCCCTTTTTTTTTTTAAGTTTAAGGCATATCTTATTTCCCCCTACAGTTTCCCCTTTCAGTCCAACAAATGGCTCTTTCTCTTATAATAATAAATACAATACAAAACAACAGAGGTAATTAGGCCACAGTTATGAGGGTTATATGGCTTAGCGTACATTCCCAATGTCCAGTCCATATGTATTTGGCACCTGACTTTAACATTCTACTATCTAACCATCTCCATGAGTTTAAAGTTCTACATCTGACTCAACATTTATACTAACTTGCAACACAATTTTAAAAGCATCTTCTTAGGTCTATAACACTCTCTTGACTCCTAAACAACTCAAAATTTAATTATGAGACTCTAGCTATCTGTTCTTCAACCACAGCGGAATGAGGAGGGAACTGGGAGTCTGGCTGGAGGGAGCCGAGTGCCTTGGACCCCAGCTTCCTCCCCTGTAAAGTGATATCAGGGGGCCAGTCTGTCACATGCCACCTCCCCTTTTCCAGAGACCTCTTCCTTTCAATGTGTTTGTGTGTTGTATTAGAGGGATAATCACATTGGCACACAAGGCATGGGATTTTAAGTAACTGTGAACTAAGTGACCTGTGGCTGAGTCCAAAGCATTATTCAAAGCCAGTGCCATGGCGTGGATGCCCTGGGCATGGACAGAAGACCTATTCAATCTTGACAAATGTCAGCAGAGCATTGGAGGGGCCAACTTGGTACTACAGATCTGATAACCAGTTGTCCTGAGTGTATTAGTTCTGGAACTGCCGATGGTGAGGTTTGTTGTCTAGGAGAAGAGTTTGGAATGTGAGAGCGTGGGGAGCAAGACAGGGTAACAACAGTCTTCTATTGTAGAGATCAGCTAAGTGCCCCAACCTGAGTTGCACAAATATTTAAAACACAAAATAGATGAATATACCATGGATAAATGATGATATAATCTTTCAGTTGAAGTTATTGTTTACCTTCATACTTAGGGGAAGGGATTCCTGTGTCCAAGTCCCACACAGTCTCAGGTACAAGACTAAGGGACTCAGTATCCACATTATTAAGTCCACTCATTATATTTCCATTCCAAGGTGAGCGGCCCACGTACTCACCATCTCTATCTGCAAACACCAAGCAAAACTACACCATGCGAACATGTTCCATCTGTACTCCACATTTCTTATGGAGGTGGGGGCTAACTACTGACAACATTCAGCAGTGGCTCACCATCTCTTCCACTTCCACTTTGTATCATCAGCCATTCTGCTCACTGCAGAGTTTAACCTATCCAAGTGGCAGATTCAGGGGCACTGTTTTCCTGTAACTTTACATAGCCCGAAGGCAAGCCGAGGTCTTCTTATCACAGATCATAAAAATATCCTCTCAATGTACCAGGTATTATCCTAAGACTGAGGAATGGATTCTCTCAGCAACAGGCAAGAAAGGATTTGATTCACTTCCGTTAAGCTTGGGAGACTACATGCTATGGGAAGCAGTCTAGCACAGTAACCACTCCCAGCTCTATGGCTGCCTGGCTGAATGGATACAGTCCTGTGCCATTCAGAAACCAGCTTGTATCCAAGAAGGTTGCCCTCCTCCACAGAGGGGAGTGAGCTCATCGCCACAGTGTGTGTGTGTGTGTGTGTGTGTGTGTGTGTGTGTGTGTGTGTGTG
>CAJQZJ010034157.1:5855303-5865861 GCA_907164525.1 Lophiomys imhausi | reverse complement strand
GTGTGTGTGTGTGTGTGTGTGTGTGTGTGTGTGTGTGTGTGTGTGTGCGTAGGTTAATACAGGTGCCTTCCTTAATCAAGCTCAGGGACTCAGCTAGCCTGCATGCCCAGCAAGTTCCAGGGATCTTCCCATCTCTGCCTTCTCAGCACCACAATTAGACACACACCACTGCTCCTGGCTTTTTAATGTGGATGCTGGAACCCAAAGTCAGGCCCTCCTGCTTGCATGGCCACACTCATCAACTGAGTTTTCTCCCAGCTCCCAATGATACTCCTCTGCTGTTTCAGCTGGGGAGGGCTTTCTAGAGAGAATGCTGTGTTCACATGGTTAAGATAACAACAAAAGATTTACTTTGAAATTACTATGAAATTCATAACTTAGAAATACACCAGCCATAATATTTTATGTTCTGCACTTCCTGGGATTTTTTACTTCCTAGGAATCCTGGCAACAGTAAAGACAGATGGTGTTCCTTCATGTCTTAGAGATAAACATAAACTTTTTACCATCTTTTTAATTTGAACACGATGCCACCTGTCTGTTCTTCCTCTGATTAAAAGGAAAGTTATTTGTGGTTTTTAAAATAGACCATTTCTAGAACAAAAGGGTACTAGAAAAACAAGAAGACATACAAAAACTTTACTGCTGATTCGTGATGAAGAAACATCAGTCTTGCGTGAGATTAACTGCAGTCAAATAAAAGATCACAATCTCAATTCTTTTTGAGTCAGTCTCAGTGTGTAGCCCTGGCTAGCAGGGGAACTCACTAAGCAGACCAGGTTGGCCTTGAACTCATGGAGATCCACCTGCCTCTGACTCCAGAGTGCTGGGATTAAAGGCGCATGTCACCATGCCAGGCATAATCTCAATTTTTGAAAAAAGATGGTCTAAGTAACCATATATTCATTAGATGAGTCATATGGACAGAGGAGAAAGGAAAGCCTCTGAGTAAATATGCTAGTCTATCTGTAGCTGTATAGAAAGAACCATATAGCCGTGGGAAGCTTGGAAGAAAAAAAATGTTTTATAGTCTCTCTTTTCCTGCATGCCCAGCCTATAAATCACCTCAATCAACCTCAAGTGGCATAAAAATGACAGCCTAGCCTTTTCCCTGAGAACAGGTTCAGTGTGCTGAAGAATCCCTCATTGGAGCTGCAGGGCTTGCTTAGGAGACACCAGGACTGTTTCAGAAGAGGATCAGGAAGATGACTGGTTAAGATTCTGTCATAAGTAAAGACCTAGGCCAGTGTTTGCCTTCTGGAGCTACTTGGAACTGGAAACCCTCTACACATTCTGCAGTGGCTCCAAGTGTCACGGAACGAAGGTTGGAAGAATTACACATGATTCTTTTGCCTCTATTGCTGGCGTCTCCCTGCTTAGCACCTGGAGAACACAAGTCCCCACCACTTCTGTAAATAGACAAGCACTATTCAGGACAAGCCTGTCAGGGTGCTCAGCCCACCTGAGAGCCAGAGAAGTTCTCCCTGGTGAACCAACATCTATCAGGTAACACAAAAGGACGGTTTTCCATTAATAATTACACCAATCAAGGATCTCTATCTATATAAAACATAGGCTTAAAAAAAGGTACATGCCATTGGCTAATCATCCCATAGAAATAAGAGAAGTTTGAAAGTGGAGCAAACAAGTAACAAAATATATCAACTATAGACTATCATTCCTTAGGTTTAAAATTATCCGTGTGTGTGTGTGTGTGTGTGTGTGTGTGTGTGTGTGTGTGTGTGTAATGCAGTGGAATTTTTCCACCCTAAGTTTATCCCATTCCTTTTTCAAAGAAAGAAAATACTTCCCTCTCCATTAGAACCAGGACTTGGGACATCCCTAGCTATTTATTCTCCTCAAGACAGTTACTAGTTGCCCAAGGAGCACCCCGCTCACCCAAAGCAGCTCCCTGAGGCCAGATACCGAACGCACTAGGTTCAGAATAAGCACCCATCCTCCCCTCCGTGGTCCCTGTAGAGGCAAGGTGCGTGCACACCACGAGCACCACTCCTCACTTGGCAGATAACTCTTAAGTTTACCTCCATGAACATATGCTCACCACCTGAACTCACCTACCTGCCTAGAGATTACCTGTGACCACCCACAGAAACAGAGTGCCTAGAGTAGAAGTGAAACATTTGCTTCACACACTAGGCCAGTGACTGGTGAAGAGTTTGGGCATAAGGGAACCCAGGACATTTGAAATGCACCTTTTAATTGGCAGAATAGTCTAGGTATGAGGTGGGGATCTTGGCTGGTTCATATTGAAAGCAGTTTGTATCCTGGGGATAAACAATAAGCAAGTTAATAATAGAAGACAAGAATGATAGTAATCATAACAGCAGCACTAAGCATTACGGGGTTTACCATGAACCATGAACAACCTGAACCACTTTGCACATAATAAGTGCCCTAAGCTACAAGGAGTTCTAAAAAAACACTAGTCATTATTTTCTAAAGTTCAGTTTAGCTTTAGAACACTTTCCCTGGACAAATTCTTATCCAAACAGCAACATAAAACAAATAACAAAAGGCGAATCTGCTTCAAATGCAACTGGAATGGAAGACCTGGCTCATGGTATTCCCCCATTACACACTGGACATTCTGTCTCTCAATCCCAACCCCTAGGGTCCATCCAGGAGCTGAGTAGCTCCTCAGAACTCAGCTGAGAATGTGCCAGTGGCCAGTACATTTAGGGACAGCAGTGGATGGTACAATAGCAGCGTCTCAACACCTTCCACACAGTTAAGGACCATGAAGCAAGAGAGTTGGAGGTGAATATAGGGAAAACACAAGTCATCCTCAAACACAGATGTCTGCCACAGACACCAAGAGGCGAGCTTATCTTACAGTACCATCATATCCTCCTTTAGGTGATGGTTGGTGCCTTGTCTGGGCTTTCAAGATGCCTTGTTCTTGTGTGATATTCTAACAGGATCTTTCTAGTAACACTGTGCACAGATGTGTGTCCTGTGGTTTCCCATACTGAAATGCTTTTAATAATAGTTTTCAAAGACTACCCCAAACCCCCTTTCTACCCCAAACAGTTCTACGGGCTTTCTTTCTTCTGTTGTCTCTTTGGTTTCTGTCAAGGGTTACTTATTATCTTAAAGGAGAATCTATGTCTCTCTTTTAGCAAATAGTTAAGAGGTAGACTAAAAGGCTATCTTCATCTCCACTTGAGCAAGTCACTTTAAAACCACTAGGTCTGGGGGTTTTGTTGTTATTGTTGTTCTTGTTTGTTTGTTTGTTTGCTTTGGCAAATAGAACCAGTAAAGATAATTCTCTATGCTCATAAGTCCTCAGCAGTTATATTTTGAAGGGAAACATTTTCCACGATCTGATCCTTGAATCTCACCTTCAGCAAACCTACTGCAGGCCTCACAGACTGAAACAAACAAAAAGATTCTCTGTCTCCCTCCCTGGGCCCACAGCCCTGACACACATTAAACTCGGTGCAGACAAAGGAAAAACTCTCGGTGGTTATGCTAAGCCAAAGTAGGCATCTTGAAGCCTCACCAGTTCTTTCTATCTGTGCCCTCACCTCTGTTTCCAACTTTCTTTTCTCTGTCAAACTAAGGGAGAGAGAAGAGAAGAAAGGAAGAAAATAAAAATGTTCAACTGGATACACCCACAGGAAATATTTGGCTAATGCTATAATAACCCCAGGTGCATAAAGGTTCAAAAACTGAGTTCATTCTCTAAACTTTAGAGCTAAGTCAATCCCAGACTGCTAGGCCGGGGGAGAGGCCTTAGGTATTAACTTGTCCAGCACACTCATTTCACGAATGGCTGAGTGTCGTCAGTAGTTGTCAACTCCTACCCAGACACTCTAGGGTGGACTGACATCCAGACCTCGCATACTGACTCCTACAACCATGTCGTTTCCATTACACTCATCACATTCCTGTGTCAGTTAGAAGCTCCTGCTAGGACTGAGTACAGCAATTAAGACACATTCCTGGTGTCCAACAACCCCATAAATGCATCCACCCCAAGCGAGAACACACACTGCTCAGATCCACCACTAGGCTCACGCTCCTGGTGTGCTAGATGGAGAAATGCAGGATCCGCTGCGTGGCTATCAAAACCTAGAGATTCTCCTTGCCCCTGGCAGAGGGAACTGAATCACAGACACAACTGAGAGAAGCGAAAGAAAAACACCTTTCACCTCTATACTCTTTGGAACGGAGAGACCACAGCTACCCAGTGGGCAGGGGCAAGAGCTGCAAGAGCGACCTACTGTCATTCAGTCCCCTTGGTGCATGTTTTGTTTTTGTTTGTTTGTTTGTTTGTTTGTTTGTTTTTTAAGCGAAGAGTGCTCTCTGCGGTTTACAAGTCTGGTTGTTGAAAAGGTGTGTCCCACATCCTCTGCAAGGCGCGAACCCCGGTAGCTTAGTTTACAACACAGTTAGTTCTTCCCGAGGGCACTGGCCTGCAGGTCCACGCGCTCGGGTGCTCGCGGACGGACAGACCCGCCTTTCTCTGGTTCCTGTAAGCTCAGATGCAACCCAAGCCCCGCCACGCGCGAGGTGCAGCCATCTCCGCGCCACAAGCACCCCAGGTACCCTTCGCCCTCCCTCGCCGCCACGACACCCTCCCGGAGGATAACTGTGTCCATCCCGGCGCCCACCTGCGGTGGTCCGAGCGTGCTCCCGCTGCCGCGGCGCGCTCCTCGGAGCCTCCATGCGGGCTGCGCGCCTCCACCCGCGCGCACTCTCCGCCCGGCTGCAGCCTGGCGCCCCGCTGGCTTCCCCGCAGCCCGAGCTCAACACCGGTGACAGCCGTCCGTGCTCCCGCCCCGAGCGCAGACTGACGCGCGACGCCGCCACTCAGAAGCTGGGGCGGGCCTGGGGCGGGGCCTCCGTGCGAGCTCGGAGTAGAGGCGCGGGGGCGTGGAGAGCTCCGAAGCCCCCCGAAGCCGCTCCTCGGGGCACACCCGAGGCGGTCCACCTGCTGGAATCCGGTGCTCTGTCCCCAGTTCTGCATCGCAGCCAGCGAACTTGCAGAGGAGGCCCAGGACACACCGTAGTGCCTCTATTCCCTGTTCGCCACGGAACAGACCTGCTCTGTCTGCGCCAGAGAGCGAGAGACTGAAATCCAAAACAGCTGCGCCCGGAGCATGTTCCACTACGCTGGGCAGGGCTTCCTCATCTTTCTCCTTTGGTCAGCAGAACCCGCTGCTGTGTGCTTGGAACTGTTTAGGAACGGAACAAGTGCATTCGGGACACAAAGTTCCATAAAATAAATTCTTAATTGTTAAAAAAAATGCAAACAGCTAACAGAAAAAGTAAATGGCCTAAAAGAAAAAAGAAAGAAAAGAAAGCAGATTCTTTTGCTCCTAATTTCTTTATTTGATGGACCTCCTCCTTCCCCCCTCCCCAGAAGAAAGAGGAAGAAAATTAAAATTCCGATGAGTACTTCCTTTTTCTCATGTGTAGACAGATTCCAGATGCAAACAGACTAGCATGTGGAATATTCTGGCAGCCTCTGGAAAAATAATCTCCATAACTAAAGAAAGATGTGGAAACAGCCTGGAATTTCATGTGAGTTCAATAGCCTTAAGGCAATGTCAACAAGTTATTGAAACATTACAAGTCTTTCTGGGCCTCAGAACAAAGGACCAGAGGATCGTAGATCTTCAGTCATACCTCCGAAATCCTCATCAGACCAAGAGCCTGTGACACAATGCCAGGCAGTTAGAGAGCTGGCATCGGACATGTCCTCTGCCTGTGCATTTTACCTGTGAGTAGTCCCCACACTCACTCTTGGTACTGTAACTGTGTTCACTGAGTTCCATCATGTGCTAGTGCAGAATTCAGACTAAGGTCTGACCTCAGTTGCTCAAACATTTGCCAGCACAAGATTCACAGAAGGCAATCAAATGTTCCCTAGCTCAGGTCGCTGTGATTTTAAAAATCTCTTGTCCAACTCAGATATCTGACCTTGATGGGGTGGTTTTCTACAGCCATAAACCATCCCTTGCGTGTACAGGGGGACACTCCTCAGACAAAATTAATGAGTGAAGACTGTTGGGCCGGTTTAACCCAAACAAGGTTATGAGCAGTGACCGGAACAAATTGCCTGTTCTAGAAACTGAAAGAACTGAGTCTAATTTCTTGTGGTATGATAAAAATTTACTAGAGTCCCTCAACTACAAAACAAATTAGCCACACAGTCTTCCTCCCCTACTCCCACAAAATAATATTTATGAACACTGCTGTTTAGACTGGCCTAAAATCCCTTTAGCTAATCCACACTTAAGATTTCATGATAGTCTCTAAAGTTCCATTCTGTTCCCCAAGCTGAGTGGGCAGCCTCTTAGGCCAGTACTTAAAGACCCGAACCCTGAACAGACCACCAGGCTTGCCTGGGCACCAGCTGTACGGTCTTCATAAATTAACATGATTTGTGCCTCAATTTCCTTACCTGTAAAATGGGGCCAATAAGACTGCTTTATGGGGTTTCTTCTTCATGGGACTTGAATGTGTGCAAAGCTCTTGGAGTGATGCTTTGCACATAAACACCACATTAACATTAGTTAAAACATACACATATTGATACCTAGTTGGCTTCCTGATCTTTACCATGCTTTGGCAACCATGAGACTGGATGCTTTCGTTTCTCAAGAAGAGATCGTGCACTCTCTGCAGGGCAAAACACTGGTCAAGAATCCCTAGGACTGAGCTCAGAACCTGAGTGTTTAGGAATGTGCATGCCGAGCAAGGCTAAAGACTTAGCCAAAACTTCACATCAGCAGCCTCCACTCAGACCTCCTCACAATTCCAGTCATCAAGATACCCACTCAAGAATGCCCACAAGCAGAGATGTGCCAAGAACTATGCTCAGGGGCCCTAACCATCATCCTGGAGTGGTCAGAAGGAATAGCTAAGGCAAAGGCTGTGAAGGTTAGTTGAATGATAAATTGTGTGTGCCCAGATTAGAAGTGGGAGGAGAGGAGAGAGAGAGAGCAAGAGAACCTGGACAACGGTTCCCAACAACCATCGCACTGGAGTTTTTGTTTTCATGACCATTTGAACTCTGAAAATAGAATGTGAATGTCCAGGACCACTGAAGATGTTGCCAAAATGTACTTTCCATGGCTATGTGAAACTATGAATTTTACTTAGGGTTACTTATTTAGATATGGGCCAGCCTCAGGCTAGAACAAGATGACACTGATCCTGAGAACAGTGAAACGTATTTCACTTTGTTCCTGTAATCATTACAATCATTTCTACTGACAGTTTCCTTTCTAGACTTATTAGTCAATAGGTGGGAAAGGTACTGTAGAAAGTGGCTTTTATTATTATTTCTGTTTTATTATATCCTCTAATTAATTTTACTGTACTTGATAACTCTACCTCTGCTCCAACCCTTGTTCCTTCCAACCCCCCAACCCTAGGTGGGAGTGAGAGAAGGTTAAAGGGGAAAAGGTCTCCTGAGCTACTTCCTGCTGTTTAGGTTCGTTTTAGGGGCAATCCCAATCTCAGTAGTCAGGGTATCCAGAAGTTCAACAAACCACAGACAGAGCAGCAGGATAAAACGGCAGCAAAAACAAAACAAAACAAACAAACAAACAAAAAAACAGTTTGTGAGAAGCACCAGCTGACAAGGCAGCAACCTCTTCCTTCTTCAGAGTGCCCTCCTACTTCTGGGAACTCTAGCTTTTTATCCCCTGCTCTCTGGGTCCTCAGAATTAACTTCCTCCAGCTGGCTAAGTCATGCCCCTGCTGGCTTATGAGGCACATATAATTTACAGCTGTGGACTAACTGAAGCAGCCCCATACCTGGGATTAAAACAAAAAACATTCTCACATCATAACTGGGGTTTTAAAGAAACAAATCTCTTATCGCAAGGTACCTGTAAGAACCAACTCTCATATTAACGTAACTTCCAAGAGTCCTTTCTTTTATTTTTAGCTAAAACTTTGTAAGGTAAGCTGTGTATGCACAGAGGTATCCCTGTCTATTTCAGCCTTTCAATCATATATTCCTTGGCCTTGGATCAAGCATGCCCCTGAATGTGTCTATTATCATTTCTTTATAAGTTATGGTCTTAAACGGAGCATTTTCACATAGGTATTCCTAACTGAGCATGCTCAGGAATGTGCCCACTTTTAAATGCTTTCCTATATAAAATTTTAAAGACTTCTGAAATGAACAGCCCTTTGTTGGAGGAGGGCATTGCTTTGGAAATAGCATGTGCCCCTTACTTGTTCCAGTGATAGGTCATTCCCCACTCTTCTTGGCTATGCTATATCATCTTTGAACTCACCAACATGTGAACTCATTGTGTCTGGTTACAGACTGGCTTCCACTTAAGCATCTTCCTCTAATAGGAAATTTGCAAAGGGAGATGCAGGGTCCGTTGTTACAATTTGCCTACTGAGAACAGAACAGTTTTCAAGGAATGAATTCCTTGAGTGAATGTTTGAGTAAAGGCAGTATCAGGCTTCTAACCAAGAACTAGTGAAAAGTTCTAGCTTATCCTCACTTCCAACTGTCTCAGCCCTAATCATTGTCTTTAAGGGTGTGACAAAATATGTTAACATAAATGTATTCTTTTAATGGGCTGCCAAGATGGCTTAGCAGCTAAAGACATTTGCTACCATGCCTATGATCTGAGATCTATCCCTGGGACATAAGTGGCAGAAAAGAACTTACTCCTGAAAATTGTCCTCTGACTACCACACAGTGCTGTATGGCACACCTGTACACACATACGTGTGTGCACAAATACACACCAAATAAGCAAATACATGTAATAAGAAACTTTAAAAAATTATTTGTTTGCCTGTCTGTAGGTATATAGTCCATGGACACTCAGAACATTCACACTAGCCAAGTGGCACACGCCTTCATCCCAGCACTAAGGAGGGAGAGGTAGGCAGATTTTTATGAGTTCAAGGCCAGCCTGGTCTACATAGCAAGTCCCAGGCCAGCCAAGGATACAGGGTGAGACCCTGTCTCAGAAAATTAAAAAATGACATTCACACTGATATGCAACTATCACCAACCACCTGTTTCAAGATTTTTTTTCATCTTCTCACATGGAAATTTGACATCCACCAAACACCGACTTTCCATTGTTCCCTCCTTCCAGTCCTGGCAATCACCATTGTATTTCCTGTCTTGATGAGTTTTACTATTGTAGATCCTTCATGCATGTGGAATCATATAAAATCTGACCTTTTGTGACTGGATCATCCTTTTTAGCCTATCTCCTAACTTCATCCACATGGTGTTATGTCCGAGAACTTCCTTTTTGAGGTAGATGGTATTTCTTTCTATACAAGCACCATATCTTGTTCATCCTTTCGTTATCCATTGATACACTCTCTTGGCCCTTGTACAAAGTACTACTGTGAACAGGGGTGGACATGCACCTCTCTGAGTCTGTGTTTTCAGAGCCCCAGAAAGACATCAGAAAATATATTTCCACGCAGAAATTCTTGAAAAATCACCATATAGTGTCCCATAGTGGAAATACTTCCATTCAACAATGGATGAAGGCTCTAATTGCTGTTTATTCTTTCCTACACTTATCATCATCGTCATCATTGTCATCATCATCATCATCATCATCATCATCATCATCATCTCAGTACTGAGCCACCCCAGGGCCTTGAGCTTAATAGGTAAAATGCTGTACTTCCAAGCTATACCTGCTCATTGCATTTTTATTATTTTCTTAATGGTAGCCAACCCACCAAATGTGAAGTGATGCTTCCTTATATTTGGAACTATGATTTCTTTAATGATGCACTGAACATGTGCTGTATATATAATTACTCCGGAGAATGTCAGTGCAGGTCTTTGGATCGTTCACTGACTTGATGAAATGTCATCACTTGATATTTCTGCATTTGAGAATTAAAGAAATTCTTTGTTTACCTCCTTCCATTCTGTGTTGTGTCTTATCATGTGATTTCTTATTTACATGAAGTTCCTGAATAACTAAAAAATCTTCTACACCAAAATCAGTTAGCGTCATGTGTTTGCACTAGAGAGCAGTGTGCAAGTCAAAAGGTAATGATGATAATGATGCTACCAAGTGTAGCCTGGCCCTTGTAAGAGCAGCCGCTACAGATGTTACCTCTTTAATCCTACAACCTCCATTTAGATAATCACTATCACTGCCCCCAACAGTAGACAAGAGAATAGAAACACAACAAGTTTACTGTATAATGCCCAAGGACATCCAGATAGCAAGAATAGTCTGGGACTTGAACCATGCTTCCAAGGCCACATGAAAAGTATTCCCCCAAAATGTGAACCCTTCTCAGGGACTCAACAATCTTCAAAAACCACAAATGATCTTTTTTTCCAAGATGATCAGTAACTAGGAAAAGCCTGGAACACCCAGCAATATGTCAGTCTAGGACTAGGTGATGCTCTAAGTCCAGCTTGAAAGTAAACAAATGCTTCAAGTGGGGTGAAGCCAAGATCCATCAGAAAGATGAAAGCCAAGGCATGAAGCCTACGGAGGCTGAGAAAGCAGGACAGCCCTGCAGACAGGATTAGTGGGCAGGAGCCCTGCAGATGGGATTA
>CAJQZJ010034157.1:5834691-5851764 GCA_907164525.1 Lophiomys imhausi | reverse complement strand
AAAAAAAAAAAAAGGGTAGAGGTTGTGGGGATTGAGGGGGAAGAGGGTGGGAGGGTGGGACAGGAGGGGGGAGTAGGGAGGGGATTGTGATTGAGATGTAACTGGAAGAAATAAAAAAATTAATTAATTTAAAAAATCATTACTAAAAGCTAAAACTTGGTAGATAATTTATTAACAGGGAAGGACTGCCCAAGTACATTTGTTAACTTTTTCTATCCTAAAGAGCAACTTAAAAAGAAGGAATTAAAGTAGACCAAAAATTACAGTACATTTTCTTGAGAGAGTAGTATGGTTCAAGTCTGAAGTGATCTTTCCAGGCTCATGTGTTTGAACACCCTGTCAGCAGATGATGACAGTGTTCTGGAAGGCTGGAAAACCCCAGTCCCAAAGGAACCATACTCTGACTGGTGGAATAGGGTCCGTGGGGTTATTGGTCTTTGAAAGTTAAAGCTTCTGGTCTTGTCTCTAATTTCTGGTCTTGTCTCTAATTTCTGGTCAGCTGCCGGGGTATAATCATCTACTTCACACTCTTGGTGACAGGAACTGAACTTCTTGCTGCTATCCCTTCCTGTCATGATAGATTGAAATCCCCTAAAAACTATGAGTCAGAATAAATCTTCCTCCCTTAATATTTGCCTGCCAGGGCTATTATTGTTTGTTTTTGTTCTGTTTTGGTTTATTTGTTTGTTTGAGCAATAAGAAAAGCCATACAGGAGGGATGGTAGATGCAGAAGGGACACCTAGCGGAGAGAACATACTTCCTCTTAAAGTTCATACTGTGGAGAAAACCAAGAAGAGTAACAAATAATGATCCTGGTAAAATTTGCTGAATGTTAATTATATTTCTTGCACATCTCAGTGCTTACTTAACACCACCTCGATTAACCTTCGTGGAGCAGGAAGCATTACAAGCCCATCGTAGATATGAAACTGAGGCGTGCAGATGAAATGGAATGCTTTGAAACAGACCATCCAGAGAACGTGAGAGAGTTCCTGGAAACTGAAGATGTGATCATCCAAATAAGCCTTCAACAATGCCTGATGAATCCATAGTAAAAGCTTAACCAGTGGAATTGCTGTTTGGACCACTGGCTTTTGAGTTACACATTTGTCTTCTTTTAATATTTGGTGCACTATGTCTAAGTCATATCATCCTTTGTAACTATGGCATTAAAACAACTAAAAATAGCTATTGTTATTATTTTTAATTATGCGGAGGTATGTGCTGTGTAGGTGGGTACACACATGAGTGCAGGCACTCTTGGAGGTCAGAGGCATCTAGAGCTAGAGTTATGGATGGTTGTAAGCCATTCAACATGGACTCTGGGTACCAAGTCTGGCCCTCTGGAAGAGTAAGCTGTAAGTACAAGCCATCCCTAACCCCTAACCCAAGATTTTGTTGGCACAGGGGAAACTTGGAATCTTGGTTATACTGTGAAATCCAGTCTAGATCTTATCATTGAAAGAAATGGACGCTGAAGTGAAGTGATACCAATTAATTTTCCTATGGTCGGGCAACTGCTTACTAGAAAGAACCCTGACCCTTTGGTTCCCTAGGCTCTACCACTCCACTGTCTTTTCTTGCTTCACTCCTACAGTAGACATGTGCGGTTACCCTGTCAGTTAGCCAATTAGGGAACTGTGATGCCTCCCTAGATTCATGTCTTCCCAAAGAAGATGCCAAGCAGAGGGGCCATTCTTTTCTTCAATAAAAGACAATGAGCCACACCAACTGGGAGTGCCATGGGGTTGAAGCATGGACATTTACAGTGAGAACATGTCTTTTGCTAGAGTTGACAGTTAGCAGGTCTCTTTAGCTATCTTACTATACAAAGACTGACACCAGGCAGACCCAGGCGATGGAAACAGGAACTTGATGGCACACAGATTTCTGCTGTGAACACGCTGTAAAATCTATCAACCCAGACTGAGGCAGGAAGCTTCTAGAAGGGAGGGGCCCAGAGAGAAACATGGAGTGGGTTACTTACTATTACTTAATACTGTGTGAGCATGTGGAAAGTAACACTCTGGGCACTTGCTAAGATGGCTGCCGTATTTGGGGGAAAAAAAGCTAAGTGTGTGTACAGAGAAAACCCAACAAGGGAACAAAATGAGACAGAGACACCCCCCCCCCCCCGGAAGAGCAAACAGTTGTGTGAGGAGGGAAACATTACTTTACACCCCTTGGCTCAGTGGTGAGTGATATTGACACTAGTCAGAAGAAAGTTAAAAATATTGTGACATATTATCTTGGCAGGATGGGTGAAGATAAAAAACACAGGAGGGGAAGAGTGGCAGGACAGAGTCTCATCTGCTGCAACAGGAAGTCAGAAGATAATGTCTAAAATGATAAAGACTAGAAAGGGCACATTGCTTAGATGTAGGAAAGGAAGCTGGGGGGGGTGGTGCATGCCTCTAGTCCCAGCTACTTGGGAAACTGAAGGGGGAGCATCAGCTGAGTGCAGGCGTTCTGCGCTGTATGCCGATCAGAGGTCCACATTAAGTTTGGTGATCTTCTGGAAGCATGGGGTCACCAGGTCACCTTAGAGGAGGAGTGGACCTTCCAGGTCAGAAGCAGAGCAGATTAGTAATATGAGTAGAAGTACCATAAGAATTCAGTTAAGATAGTTGAAATTATAAAGAAAGTTCAAGAGTTATCTCATTATAAATTTTTAAAACTTTAAGAGTTTTAAAAGTTTTTAAAGCATTAAAAGCTTTAAGAGGCATAGGTATTCTTTTATATTAAATGATTATACATCATTTATAAATATAGAACTCTATACCTTTAAATTTTAAAGTCCATATATACTTTAATATGTGTACATTATATATATTTCAGATAATAGTCTCAGAGAACCCACTGGTGTTAGTTACGTCCACAGCCTCAGCCTTAAAATTGAGTGATTATCTTGATCTATTAAAATGAGGCAGCAAATAAATACAAGAACCAAAATACATATGCCTCCCTCAGAGTTAAGCGTCTTTAAATACAATGAAATGTATTGATTCAGAGGGAAGAAGAGGAGGGCGGAGGTCTTGAAGGCAATCTACACAGCAAAATGGCTCAGAAATTGTCAGAGATGCCTTCATCACAGTGGCAGGACTGAAATTCACAGCTTATGGACAGGCATCATGGCTTTTTTTTTTTTTTTTTTTTTTTGAGTGAGAGTAAGACAATTACAGACAGTGTCACTCTCTTCAGAGGTGACATGTGAGCCAGGACCTCAGAGTCACAGTTGACAGAATCTCACTTGGAATCATCGTAGTTTAAAAGGAGAACTCACAACCTGGGAAGCCCAAGGGGCAGCCTAGCTCCAAACACAACTGTTCCCAACAAGTCACACAGTGTTGTCTTCCATCCCAGTCCCTGCATTGCTTTGCCAATATCTGTCTGGTTGACTTCCAGTTCCCCTTCAATCATGTGATCCTCATCACACACAATCTCAGCATAAAAGGTACTTTCGGCATGTTAAAGAACATGCATATGTGTGTGCATTTCCATATGGATGCACACATGCGCACAAGAACACACACACACACACACCATTCAAAGTCAACTGCTGCACACATTATTGTATGAAGCCAGACTAGATCTCCACTCTAGAAGCAGAGCATCATAAGCCCTGAGTTTAACAGTCCCAGATAAGAGATCAAGGATTCTAAAAGTAGACAGGCCAGTCTGCTACCAAAAGAAAGGGGGAGGAGTCATGGGCAGACAAAACTACAGAAATCCTTGTATTCCTGACAAACGTAACTTAAGCAGAGCACACACTTGGTAGGTTGTGATTAAACACTCCTTACCAGGGAGTTGAAGCAATCCAGTGCCAGCCTCTGTCCTGAACCTGTTCCAGTCATCTCCGCCTGGTCTTTCTCACCCTGCCATGCAATTGCTAATTCTCTCTTCTGTCTCATTCTCACAAAGTCCTACTCCCCACGCCCTACAGAGCTCTCATGTACTGACTCCACAGCTGGGGCTGTAAGCCTCGCTGGCTGCAATTGACTGGTGCACACACCCCAGTACAGCTGCAGCACAATGTCTGTGCCTCTTGCTCTGCCTTTTCCTTAGAGCTTACACAAAGAACCCTACGAAGGGGCTGGAGAGATGGCTCGATAGTTAAAAGGACTTACTGCTCTTGCAGAAGACCTTGTTCAGTTCCAGCAGCCCACATGGCAGTTTACAGCTGTCTGAAATTCCTCAGTCGGATCTGGCACCCTCTCTGGTTTCTGCTGGCACCAGGCATGCATGTGGTGTACATAGATACATTCAGGCAAACATGTGTTGTACATAGATACATGTAGGCAAACGCTCATACACATCAAATACATTTTTTTAAACAAAAGGAACCCTAGGAAGACTAGAATGCTGGACAGCCAGCTTTCCTTCAAAGATTTTAGTGAGTTCTACTCTCATTGCCATCTCTCATCCCTCCTCCCTCTTCTGAAGAAATCTTCCTAAGAACTCTCCCTCCAACTTTCATGTCCTTTTTGGATGTATGTGCAACACAATGAGATTAAGGCTGATAGAGTCTATGATTTCCAGTCTGCTTTCTTTTTTTTTACTTGCATGGCAGATTTCCAGGGGTGGCCAAAACCCAGCACCCATCCTAGTTCTGTTCCGTGGTCCTGCATTTTTGTCTTCTGTGGTTTTGATGTCATTTGTCTCCAAGAATTCATATGCTAGGTGCATGGTCCTCAGTGTGGTCGTGCTGAGAACCCTGAAGAAAACGGCGAGCAGGTGGTGATTAGATCACCTGGCCATTGCCCTCATGAAGGATTGCCGTTGATCATGGAGATCCATGGATGCTGTAAGGATGTGTCACAAAAGGAGCTTCCTATTGTACCAAGCAGTTGCTCTCACGTATGCTCCTGATGCTGTGAGGTCACCCATCATGAGGCCTTCCCTGGAGGCTTGATAGATGAGGCGGCCACCTTACCTTGGACTTTTAGACTCCAGTACTTTGAGATAACTAAATCTCTTTTCTTTATAAACTTCCCAGCCACAGGCATTTTGTAACAGCAATGGAAAATGGGCTAATATTCCTTTCCATCAAAAAAGTACAATCCATTTTCACTTCCCGAATCTGGACAGACTTCAGGTTATGGCGAAAATACATGCTATTGCAAAAAGTGACACAGTGTGAGTTCTGGGATTGTTCTAAAAGGTGATGCAGCTTCCTCATGGGCTCTGTGATGATATAAGAAGGCCAGTCAGCTGGCAGCTCTGCCATGTTGGAAAGAGGAGGCTATGTTGCTTTGAGAGACTCCTGCTATAGTCTGGAAACCTTATTTATTGGGTCCAACAAACCCACGTCACATACCAGGCAGGAGACTGTCCCTCTCAAATTCATAAGTTGATGCAGAATTCCTACAGCTATAGAATGAAGAAGTGAGACTGTTGGGAGCTGACTAGACATGGAGTACAAAGCCCTCAATAATGGAGTCAGTTTCCTTAGCAAAGAGACTGCCAGAGGTTTTGTTGCTTGTTTTATTTTCCTTCCACCACTGATGACACAACAACAAACTACTATTTTTGAAACAGAATGGGCCCTTTCCAGAGGCAGATATTCCAGTGCTTTGGTCTTGGACTTCCAATATTCACAACTGTGAGCAATAAGTTTTTTTTTGCTTGCAATTACCAGCCTTGGGACTAGATCAATGAGATGGCTGAATGACCAGAGATGCTAAAATGAATTCCGTTCTCAGCACCTATGTAGGTAGCTCACAAGCACCTGTAAATCCAGTTCCAGGGGACCTGACACCTTCTCCTGGCCTCCTCAGGCATGCACACATGTGACACATACACACACAAACAAACAAAAAGAACTCTTCAAAAAAAATTTACCTAGCCTAAGGTGATTTGTTATGATAGGACAAAGAGGTTAAGACACATACTTTGAGATCACATATCAGCCTCTATCTACCTCTAAACTTAGTCTTCCCACACGAAGCTTCACACTTCACGTGTGGAATAGAGAATGAGTCTGCTCGTCCTTTTCCAAATTGCTGGCCCTCAACATCCCTGTTGTCAATATTGAATGGTCGCAAGCAGGAAATTATAAATACTGTGTGAACAAACCCTCTAAGAGGCAGAGGAAGAATCACAGCACAACACAACTGTCCATGGTTATATTAAAGCTAGAAGTGTTGTTACAGAACCATGCACACACAGTTCGTGGAGGCAGAGGACTGGAGTATGGGGGCTTTAGAATTAGTCTCACTTATACACAGACTGGAGGCCACATCAGCAGAAAGTCAGTCAAACAGAAACAGACCTTTACTTTAGAGAGCAAGGGCACGAACTAGTGAAGTAAATAAAATGTCAATCCAGGTTGCCTGGAATAGTGTAAATACCTTCAGCAAGAACAACCAGGAAGTTTACGAACAGTCAACATAGACATGATCCAAGGGTCATGAGTGCTGCATGGGACTCATGCATGGGACTCATGCATGGGACCTACCTGGGCCAAAGTGATATATAGACCACCAGGATCTTCGGAGCACAAGACAAGAAGTTTAATTTATATGCTCCAAGTTGACTGGAGGTACACACAAATCCACACAAAGAGTGAACAGAAAAGTGTTAGCATATCACTGTGGGATGAGTTGTGTCATTAGGAGCTGGGCCAACAGGGCCACTCTGATGTCCACCTTGTGGTCAGCACGAACTTGCTCTGCAGCCTTGGACAAGTCATTCAGTCTCCATGAGACCCTAAGGTCTCACCCTGGCACATCCCTCTGTCCATGTGCTAATGACTTCAAATGATGTCATACAAAAGAAGCCATGTATGTGGAGTCAAGTGATGGCCTGAGACCCAGCAAACATCTAGTAAGATGGGCTTTGATGACAGACATGACATATGATGGTGTTTTCATATTATCTTTGTTCTCTTATCAACAGCAAGGACATGGTGGCTAGCAGAGGCAGGAGCAGTCTTTACATCCTGCTCAACTGGGCTCACAAGCTGACTATCATTGAAAAGCCAGAGGACCTTGTCCAAGCCATTTATGTCATTGTTATTGCCTCTGTTTCTAAGTGGATGCTCACGATATTGGGAGTTATCACATGTAAAACCAGGAGCCTGTGGCTGGCCCATGATCATAATCTCAATGAATGAATCTTAATAGATTTTGTTATAAATAAGTCCAGTGTTTTATTTTAAAGCCTTTCTTGTTTTCAGTACCCCCAAACTTTACTGCTAGAGCTACAGGAGTTGGCTTAAAATAAGAGCCAAAGATGAGATAGTGAACTTGTGGTGCTGTCTTCCATCTTCAGGTTTAAAGCCGTGGCACTTGAGAAACATCTCCAAGGCTGGAGAGATGACCCAGTGGAAAAAACCCTTGCTGTGCAAATGTGGGCCATGAGTTAGGATCCTCAGAGCCCAGCATCATCTGGACATGGTAGTGTTGGTTCCTCATTCCAGTGAACCTACAAGGAGACAAGATGATTGCTGGAAAGTGGCAGGCCAGTGAGCCTGGTGTACACGATGGCAATACAGAGATGGTGCTGTCTCTTGCAGTGGAGGACTGACCCCAAGGTTGACCTCTGACAACCTCATGCCAGTTGTGCGAGCATACGTGCTCTCTCTCTTCTCTCTTCTTTCCTTTCTCTCTCTGTCCTTCTCTCCCTCCCACTCTACTCCATTCTACTCTCTCTCTCTCACAAACACCCATTCACCAGATTTTTATCAAGAAAACACTATATCCCCCACCTATGTCACAACAATTGTGCACCTACTGTCTTCATATTTGGCTCCTCTATAATCACTGGAGTTCATTAAAGTTAAGGTCATTAGAGGTTTCCTGTGTACAATAATCTGAAAAAGTTGCACATAAAGTAATCTTGATATTTCAGTTAATGTCACATGATGTGAAGCAAGCAGGGAGTCCCTTTTCAAGTCCACACCATTGATTGACACCCTTACTCTTATCCACCTTCCTATATTTTATACTCATCTCTGCAGAGGAATGGAAGAGATGATAAATTAAGAACCTCCTTTCCTGGCTCCTTTAAAAGGCCAGTGTCTCTAACCTGCTCACACATCTATGATCACAGTCTCAGCTAGCTGGGGACACAGAGGGTGAGGACCAGCCTGCCTCCATGGCATAGGCTTTGTGACAAAGTGTCACATGATTCTGCCTCTTGAGTGGGCAGCAGGAACACCCACAGTCAAGTGTGTCCCCGCCCACTTCAGACTCCACTGTAGAGTTCGAATTCTGCCTGTGCACTCACTGCATGTGGGACAGGACAGCGTTGGTTTGGATCCTTGGTGTTTGCAAGCAGAGGAGCTTGGACAAACAGCCATAATCTGGTAGGGTGGGAGAGGGCCCTGATCACTCCAACTAGAGAACATAAAGCAAGGATGAAGGAGCCCAGGCTGGCTCATCATGGGTAAGAAATTAGGGGCTAGTACAGAGGGGAATGTCACCCTGAAAGGCCAACAGGAAACCAGAGAGGAACTGCCCTAACCACATTGTGTACTTGGCCCCAACTGGTTTGCTTTGAAGCAGAGACTTATAAAACATTTCAACAGCAGCTAGGAGAGTAGAATAAATCAAAGTGCAGAATAAATACCAGGATGTCCTCTTTCAGGACATCGTTATAGCTGAGCGTGCAGTTTTGTTTTGGTTTTCTTTTCTTCTATCTCAAGCAGCTGTTGGTGATCACAGAACCCCAGCTTGGGGCTTGGTACCACTTTGAAGCTTTTGTTGGCAAATGGCAGTGCTTGCCAGTCACTCCTCACCCCATGTCCCACAGTGCCTCTCACAGTCACCAAGCCTTCACAGAGAGGAACTCCATGGGCCTTGGCAGCAGAGGAAGCACATTCAGACACAGTCTTCCTGTTTGAGATCCTTCCTCCCAAAGCCTGCTGGCCACCGGGTTCCCATAGAGCCTCACATGACCAGGCTTAGCTTGAAGTTTGCAGTTTGAGGGTTTGGGAGGGGGAATCAATCCACTCGGCATGTGACTTATCTGAGGCAAATGGTCAACTTTTGTAATTTACTGTTTGCAGTGTTAGGGGAGCTAGGGAAACACAAAACTTCTCTGTGTTTAGAACTTCTGGGAGTGTCCCAGGGATCTTCCACTCATGCAGGCAGGCAGAGAGCAAAAGGGAAAGAGGGACTCAAGCCTCCCCCAGCCTCCGCCCCATCTTGATTTCTCCTCATCCTCTTTTTCCTCCTTATCTTCTTCCTCCTCTTCTCCCTTGTCCTTGCTTCTCTTCTCCCATCCTTCCTCCTTTTCCCTCCTCACCCCTCTTCTCTTTGCTTAATTTTTCCAGCAATAATCTTTGCTTGCATGGTTCTACTTTAGTCCATCGGCTGCTTTTATAGAAAACTGCAGACTGAATGGCTTAGAAAATTTATTCCCCATTCTTCTGGAAGCTGGAAAACTGTAAGGTCAAAGTTCAGGTCTCTAGTAGACTCTGGCGTGTGTGTGCTGCTTCCTGGTTCACAGATGAGTGTGTTTGCCCTTCTCACTTGGCAAGTGGGGCAAGGGAATCCTATGGGGGTTTGCATTTCTACGCTTGTGGCTCTACCTATATATCTTAATCACTTCCCCCATGCCTCATCTACACGGTCTCAGTGATTAAGGCTCAACATCTGGATTTGGGGACACAGCATTCAGTAAATGGCAGATCCCGACTTTACCCTTCTCTTCTGCTCTCCAGGTCAGTGTTTCCTGAGACCCTGAGATAATTATTGGTCAAATGGGGGAGGGGGCAGATGCTTGGTAGCTGCCCTTGGCTCTCTCTCTCTCTCTCTGTCTCTGTGTGTGTGTGTGTGTATACATGTGCATGTGTTATACACATGTACGTTTGCATCCATGTACACACATGAAGAGCCAGAAAAGGATATCAGGAGACTTCCTGTATTTCACACCACCCTCTTCCCTTCGGAGTCTCTCACTGAAAGCTAGCTGTTCTGACTGGGCTGCCTGGCCACAAGTTCCTTAGATCTGTCTGTCTCTAACTCCAGTGCTGGGGTCACCGGCACGCACAACCATCCCCAGCCTTCTACATGGGTACTGAGAAATCATACCTGGGTCCTCAGGGTTGCATAGCAAACACCCTTCCCCACCTTCCCAGAGCGAGTTGTTACTCCTTTTCATCAGATCATTCAGGCTTTGTTAGCCCAGCAGTGTACCTCGGCTTCATGTGACAGCAATGACAGCTCCTACCTCAAAGTGTCCTTGTGAAAACACAGTGAGGTGACATGAGTACAATTTGTATCAGTTTCCCAGAAGTGCCTAAAGAGCATAGGTCAGACTAATAACAGACTAGTAGTCACTGTTAGTAACTGCTCATCATTATTATAAATTTATTATAGGGTTCATATTCATAATCATCACTTAATATTCCTATCAGTCTTTATATTATGATACAAATAACATGATGGTTAGTTTGTTTAATTGTGAATTTGACAGAATCTAGAATTGTTTGGTAGATGGGTCTCTGGGCGTGCCTGTGAGGTTATCTTGATTACACTAATGGACTGAGAAGACTCACTCACCCTCTATATTCCCTGGATACAGAGTAGAGAAAGGTAGTTGATCAGCAGCGTGAGTTCATCACTCTCTGCTTCCTGATTGTGAACACAATATGGCCAGCTGCTTCAAGATCCTGTCTTGACTTTCTCGCAGTGATGGACGGTACCCTTGAATGATGAACCAAAATAAAACCTTTCCCCCTTAAGTTGCTCTGTCAGCATATTTTATCATAAGAAACAGAAAATTAAAACATGTAAGTACATATGCATGTCAGGATACAAAGGGTGTGAGATTTTATGCTACTTCTAAACCAACACGTTGGTTGCCATGGTTTCACAGACAGGATGGGGCTTTGCTAACTCACTTCAGGAGAGGTAAGTGTCATGTTCCCACCAGCTCTTCCCAGTCTTGTGGGACAGTGCTGTGCTGTATTATGCACACAGCATCACAGCAATGACACAACCTAGAAGCACAATGAGAAGCCTAGAGTTTAGGAACTTCCACTTTTAAATGTTTTTATATTTGTTTATTTTGTCTTATGTGTCTGAGTGCTTTGCCTACACATATATACAGCACCTGTGTGCATGGTGCCTTCAGAAGTCAGAAGAAGGTTGTGAGCCACCAATTGCGTACCAAGAACCAAACCCAGGTCATCTACAAGAGCAACAAGTGCTCTTAAACATGCAACTATCTCTCCAGACCCAGGAACATTCATTTTTATGAGGGTAGTGTAGCCACATCTACCCAACTATTGTTGAAGAGAGGTCTTTCACCTTCACCCACACCGTCAAGAACAATTTATTTACAGTGTAATTACAAAGTTATCATATAAAGTTTCATTATGATATTTTTATATGTGCTTCACTTTTGTTAATTATCCTCTCCTGCCCCTCTGGCTCCTTCCTGTGGGTCCCCTTTTTCCCCAACTACTACCCGTTTTTTGCTTTATTTCACCTGTATCCTATTACTATTTTCTTCCTCCCCTCCTCCAAGATCTTTTGCCCCCTCCCATGGTCCCCTTTCTAGTTTCGTAACCCCCCCCCACATATATATATACACATATGTAAAATAGTCTACATGTGACATATACACACAATGGAATTTTATTTAACCACAAAACAAAATTAAATCATAACATTGTCAGGAAAATGGATGGAATTGGAAATTATTTTGTTAAGTCAAGTAAAACACAGACTCAGGAAGACAAACAGTACGTTTTCTGTCCTGCGCAGAGATGGAGTTCCTATAGTCCTGCTCACAAAGCAAATCTGCTCTAGCACATGATAGGGGACGCATATCTAGAGGCCAAGGCTGTTTACCGTGAAAACATCCTTGAAAAGATTATTCAGAATAAAAGCTGCTGCAAGGCTCCAGGGAGATGACTCAGGCATTAGGAGGCCTGCTGCCAAAGCTGATGACCCGAGTTGGATCACCATGACCCACGTGGTAGAGGGAGAGAAACGACTCCCACAGGGTGTCCTTGCCCTCCACAAGCGCATGCTTACAGTCACACACATGCACACATGTAATTAATAAATACATAATAAAATAACGTTAAAGCCGTGCGAAGTTGAGTAAAGCACTTGTGTGCAGCACCAACAACGCACCCATTACTTTGGCCGCCTGGTCTCCAAGGCACTGTTCTGAGCCCTGGTGCATGAATTCCCTCACGCTATCATCTATCGGCAGGACTCTGTCTCCCTGACACACACCTCCCTGCTCTTTCTCATACTTGCATGGCTCAAGTCAGTGGCTAAAGACACTAGAGGCTGAGTCCTTGCGTTCCCATCTTTCAAACCCACTCAGGAGCCTATAGGGATCCCTTCCTGTTCCCTTTCAGTACTGCCTGCTGGTTGCCAGGCACCCTTGCACACTCACTGCCTGGCTCCATTCTTGCATCATGTCTTGGGGTGCAGCGCAGGCCTGGCTTCTGGGCTCATTATACCCTCCTTGTCCAGGTTCAGTAAATAAAACCTTTAACTTGATACTATGGTGATAGCATGTTAGATTTTTACCTTCTACCTAAAGAACCAGACGTACAGGTATGCAGAAGGCTGGGCTCCCAGAAACAGAATGATGGCAGGGCAGGCATGTCCTGGACTCGGGTCAGATAAGAGCCACAAGAGTGTCTGGCAGTTTAACATCCCTCGTGAGGGGTGGTGCCTCATGGTTGATTGGACAATGACTTCTGAGCTTGTCACCAATGCAAAAGAAGCACCTCAGGATGCTTGCACTCCACATATCATATCTGCGTCTAGCAACCCCTTCACTTTCCAGGAGGACAGAGTCTGCAGATACTCTGGTACAGGAACCCCATCTTAGCCTGTGTGTCCCAAAACAGTGGTGGATACAAGAAGTTGCACAAAGTAAGGTATAAGGAGTAAAGGAGACCCAGAATCTTCGCCGGGCATTCAGGGCTCTCCTTATCCTGCCTGTGTCTGCCTCTGGGGCACTGTCCATCCGGAAAGCAAGGCCCGCTTCTCAGTCCCCTTCCTCACAAAGTCCATGTCAGGCTGAGAATGTTTTCTGCTTCCTTCACATACACATGTGCCCCACACCTCCATGGATTCCCCAGATCACTCTGACTCCTTCTTAGGAGTGTGGTTACTGGCCTTGTTGAACATCTATGCTCCGCTTTAAGTGTAACAACAGTTGCTTAGATTCCGTAGATTCCCCATATCAGGGTTTTATCTGGAACAGTATTTGGAATTTTTCTGGCTGCAGCTTCCAGGACACCATGGATCAAGCCTTCCCTTGAGGCCTCAGGCAGGAGGGAAGATAAATAGTGAAATCAGTTCATCTCTCAGTATTTCTCCTACTGTAGAGGTGCCTTCTCCAGCTGGTAGCAACAACCCTGCTTCTGAGGTCCTCATTCATCTGCCATTCACCATTTCAATTTTCCTTGAATACTGAACAGAATACCTGGTACCAGGAAGTGACCAATAATGAAACTGCCAACCGCCTTGACTTGCAAATGAACAGTAAGCCCCACAAGGTGTGTTTCAGGGAAGCACTTGCCAAACATGTGCAGGGCCCTGGCCTCACTTGCCAGCACTCAAGGAAAAGATTTCCCTTTTTTTGTGAACTTTCTAAGCCTGGAGAGTTGAACCGTGGCTGCCATGCTCTGTCTGGAGTGAAGCAAGGAGCTTTAAGAGATGACTTGAATGTAGGGGTGGGGAAGAGAGCTACTCTCCCAGAGGCTCGAAAAGAATACCCCCAAATTCAGTGCTGCTTCCATGACTCCAAAGGCCCCTGTCCAGGTTGAGTACCTAACGACGCGTCAGACCAGAAGTAATTTCAGATTCTGTTTTATTTTGATGTGGTTGCACAATGAGCTATCTGAAGATGAAACTCCATAAGAAATATACATATTGGTTTTTCAAGACAGAGTTTCTCTGTGTATCCTGGATGTTCTGGAACTTGCTCTGTAGATCAGGCTGGCCTCAAACTCATAGATCCCACCTGCTTCTTCCTTCCAAGTTCTGGTATTAAAAGTGTGCACCACCACTACCTGGATGTATTTATATCTTATACTCATTGTCTGAAAGCAATTTTGTGCAAAAAATTAAATATATTTACACACAAACTGTTATGTAGAGCATTAGTTACTGTTCGTCTCGATATGCCAACAGCAGCATAAGGGTTTGTTTTGGCTCACAGTTCCAGGGTATAGTAAATCACAGCAGGGAGGGGTGGTGACACAGTGAGGAAACAGGAGAAAAGAGGAGGAGGAGTTATGAGGGGGGAGGGATGAGGAGGAAGAACAGGGGGAGTGAGAGAAGGAAGATGGGGAAGTGAGGGAAGACCAGGGGGAAGACAGAGGAAGGAGGAACGTCCATTTCTGATGAGCTGGAGGAAAATTCATTAGTAGGCATTTCAGATCCAGCTTCCTCATTTGTTATATCACAAGAATAGAAACTGTCCTAGTAGAGAGGAGAATTGGTGAGTGTTAATGGGGGCCCTGGACCGTTATGTTTCTGATTCTCTCCCTTGTGGTAACAGGATAGCTTTGTGTGAAGTTCAGACAGTGAGATCAAATACAAGCAGTCAGTCACTCCCAGCCCTCCCTTGGCAAAAATCCCGCTAACTGCAGAGTCCTCATTCTCTTCAAGGATCAGTCACCGTACTTCTCCCTGCAGAGTGGGATTCCAACATGTACCACATATGCTTCATTGAGGAGAGGCAGCCCATGGGTCAAGATCTCCCCTCTCAGCAGCTGTCCCCTTTTTGACTCAGCTGCTCTGGGCTCCTGCCCCAGTTAGAATTTCAACCAGGAAAATATTCTCTCCAGACTTTCCAGAATATTCTCTACCTTCAGGCTTCTGGTAAGTGGCAGGAAACCGAGCAAGTAGCACTTAAGGTTGTCTGCTGGGTTTCCTCTATGAGAGGCTGGGTGAAGAGCTCCCCGGTGCTTTCCATCCATTCCTAAGAGCCCTGGCTTAACTTCCAGCACAGAGAACAGCCACTGAGGATTGTGAAGGCTTGTTCTATCAGACAGACATTGACATCATGATCTGCAGATGTCTGTAAGTGGGGACACCAAGTTGCTAGCTATGAAAGGGCAGCTGGACATTCTTGCACAGTTTAGAAGCTTGCAAGTTACAGGAGAGATGCACATATGGTTTCCTATGTCGTTGTAGCCTACAGAATAGAGGTATGAAGCAAAGAAAATTGACATCTGAGGCCATCTCTTTGTCCCTGTTGTTGAGTAAGTGCTTAAGGATGTTGCTCAGAATATGATATGAGACAAAGCAATAGGGGATTCATTTTCTGTTCAAACATTGGGGAGGCAGTTGTTCAGCAAACCTACATGATCTGGAGTGCACAAAACACAGGACATACAGTTGGGCTTTTTCACATTGGCCGTCATCAGAATTCTAATCTAGACTCTAATAGAACCACTGAAGACCCCAGTAAGGAGTCATTTGTGGGAGGGAGGGTGGTTGAATGATGAGATGAATCAATGAACTCTTCATATTCTTGCAGTGGTGAGTGAGAGAGAAAGATGTAACTCAGACTGCCATAAATGGAAAAGGGATTCATTGGCTCATGTGATTAACACCTGTGGCTGGTATGGCTTTAGACGTGGCTTGATCTAGTGTTCAAAGCTACCACAGTTAATCCCTGCCCTTCTCTCTGTATGTCAGTCTCTGTCTCCCAACACCCCCCCCCTCGCTGCTGTGTTGTCCTGGACCACAATGAGGATAAAGATGCTTTGCCCGGTTTCTTTGCTCATGGAGAAATTATTATTAAACAAAACAAAACAACAACCCTCCCCCCAAAAAAACCCTTCTATCCTGTTAGACTGACAGTAGGAATGTTCACAAGGCTACATGTTTCAGGTTATGAAGACTGAAGTTTCAAGTGAATGGGAAGGGATGGATGCTTCTTCACATTCCCCACACCTACCCCTCTCTTCAGCTCAGGCAACCTCAGGAGACAGGAATGAGCAGACAGGATGTGTGTAGTCAAGATGGAGGTGTCATCATGTAGAAGAAAAAAAATCACTTTAAGGACAAAAACTGCAGGTTCAGACAGAGAGGGGCTCCTGGAATTATAGACATGGTGTTCCCTCATGAGCAAGGTCATCTTCAGGTCTGGGTGCTGAGACTCTGGGGTTTCATGTAGCTTGTAGTTTCAGTCTCCGTAGGTTGCTGAGGCTCCTGTGCCTCGAAGTCACCATTGCCTTGCTCCTCACCTGAAAGCCAGTGACTCACCCCACTGAGGTTGCCTTTGCTGAGGAACCACGGGCCAGTGGGTTGAGAAGTGGGGCATGAGTTCCTGCCATTCCTTAGTAATTGGCTCTTGACATACACTGATGAGTTGAAACATGTGGAGGATGTTTGGGGTTTTCTTTCAGTGTTAATGAGATATGAAAAGAACATAATTTCAGCTAATGGTGGCATGTACATATTCCACTGAACACTTGCATCAAAACCAGGAAATATTTCCAAGGATGTTTTCATGAAAACTTCTTCCAAAGGAGAGCAGGCTCTCAAAAAACACCATTCTTAATGAAGAGCTTCTACAAGTACCAGGGGCCTGGGCTTTGGAAGAGATTGCTTACCCAACACTACCCTTTTCTTCTCCCAGCATGTCCTTCAGATAGTGCCAGGTAAGCATGCTGACTTGCAAACCCAGAAACCAGGAGCGATGCCCGGTGCTGTTGCACATGTCTGTCACACATTTCTCTGGAATACATTAAGAGGACAACTCGATGTCTAGGCTTACCCTCTAGGGAAGGATTTCCTGGGATATTAAAAATCTGGGGAGGTTGGGACAGGGGAGATGACTCAGTCAGGAAACTGTTTGCTGTGTCAATATCAGTACCTGAGTCAGATCCCTGGTACCCAATTAAAAGTTAGGTTCAGTGGCATACTTCTGTGTTCCTGGCTTTAGGACTGCAGAATCCAGCAGATTCCTGGAGCTCAGCTAGCTGAATCAGTGAGCTCCAGGTTCAGTGAGAGACCCTGGCTCAAAAAATAAAGTGGAGAACTAGAGGAAAACACTCTCTGGCATCCACGCTAAAGCACACACACGCACACACACACACACACACACACACACACACACACACACACACACAC
>CAJQZJ010034157.1:5812001-5834681 GCA_907164525.1 Lophiomys imhausi | reverse complement strand
CACACACACACACACACACACACACACACACACACACACACACACACACGATAACAAAACAGAAATGTCTCAGGCAAACAGGAATGAAATGGTTACCTTGATATGAAGCCCAAACAGATGTCATTTGCCCATTTGCTCTTATCTACCCCTCCCATGGAAGGACCTGTTGACACTAACAAGAACTCTGACGCCTCCCCTTGCCCTCCCTGTCCCTGTTCCTTTGGTGGTGCTGCAAGTTGAAGCCCGAGCTTCATATGTGCTAGGCACGCTCTCTACCACAGAACTACAGTTTCAGCCCTGATTCCCCTTTGACCCTGGTCCCTCTATTCCCAGTGTGTCTTAACTCTTTAACTTCCTCCTAACATATCTCACTAGATTACACTCTCTGCTGGTAGAAGTTCTCTCTAAAGCTCAAATTCTAGTTCTTTCCTACTTAAGAATAGGGATTAACTCTGAAAATACAATTAATGAGCTGTGTACTTAGATTTTAAATGTCTTGATTTGATTATTCACTGGGGCTTTCACGGAAGTTTTATTATTAATCCAATCAAGAATGGACACAGCTGTGTTTGGGGGGCATGGAGGCCAGCATCTTATTTATTCATGCCATGACCTTGGCTAGCTGTGCATTCAAGAGACAGATTTCCCAAGAGTCTCATTCCAGGCCAAAGGCCTCAGTTTGCTTCCAAGCTGCTGCTGTAATCTGTGGATTAAAAATGCTTTCCTCTTGGAGAACATTGTTTGATGTACTGTGCACAAGAGTTCTGCTGTGTTTATCGCTGAAGACTAACAAAGCATGGCGTGTTTACCTCCTTTGACGAGATACGGCTTCTAGGGACAGGACAAAGAGAAAGTGGCTACAGGCCCTTGTGGTTCTGACTCATCGCTGCTTCCATGAAACTCTGATTTTATTCCTCACTCATTTCCAAAATCCCCACCAGCAATCTCAGGATGTGGGATGTGTGTTCTGGGGATGTTTGGTATCCTCAGTTAACTGTCCACTCTTGTCCTTGTCACTGTAAAACCCACACTGTGAAGTTAAAAGATTGCATATTTGTGTCTATGTTTTTGATGGCGATGACACTGATCTGACCCCGGAAGCTTATGAACTAGACTGAGGAATGACAGAGCAATATAAACATGAATGACTTTATCTTCCACCAACTCTCTGCCTTTCTCAGGCTTTAATGAGCATCCACACAGCTTGGGGATCTTGTTGAAGTACAGAGTCTGAACCAGAGGGTCTGGGATGCAGCCTGGCACTCTGAATTTCTGGTCCTTTTATTTCAGATTGAAATGTGTTTATATGTGTTTTATTGAGGCTGAGGAGATAGCTTAGGCAGCAGAGTACTCATTTCATAAGCATGTGGACCCAAGTTCTATACTAAAAACCCATGTGAAAAAATGTTGAGTGTACTGACAAATATTTCTAATCCCAGCACTGACCCCCAGGGAGGCAGAAACAGAAAGATCCCTGTGGGGTCCTTGGCTGATTAACATGGCCTAACCAGTGAGCCTCAGGCCAGTAAGAGACCCTGTGTCAAGAGAGCTGGATGGCATTCCTGAGGATGACACCTGAGATTGTCTTCCAGCTTCCACAGTGTATGTGAACCTTTATATGTGTAAAAAAGAAATGTTTTTACAATTTTCTTTATGCATTGTAGCTATGCATAAACAGAAATACTAGGCCAGAAATGACATAAGAAGTTTCTTTAAATATATATTTGCACACACACAAAACCTCCGAGAATTCTGATTGTAGGTATTTTGAATCCATTAATAGTCTTGATTTACTTTTTATAATTTTTATAATATTGAACTATCCAATTCCATAATCATAGTATTTTCTTCCATTTACTTAGTACCTTCAAGAGTTCTCTGTAACATTTTATAGCTTTCAATGAAGGATTCTTTCAAGGCATTTGTTATATCTTTTCTAGGCATTTCCTTTCTTCTTTTTCTGAAGTGTTACAGATTAGCTGGTTTTCTTTATCAAGACAAATACTCACTCAAGTGTTACCCTACCCCCATACTGTAATTTTTATTGGCTTACAAAATTCTAAATTAATGTGAGCCATGGTTTCCTTATTTTGAGCCTACTGTCCTCTTTGAAATGTGGTATCTTGGGAACATGGAAGTATGGGTAATAATGCTGGCATTCCACAGTGACTCTCCATAAAGATGATTTAGTATCCCAAGGAGTTAATTTTCCCAGAGGCAAAGGACACAGAACTCTAGAAGAGAATCTATTTTGAAAATGAAACCAAAAGCTAGAGAGTTCTCATGAAGGTGCACAATCCTTGGCCCTCTCAAAATCCTTCCAAAATCCTTCTTAGGAATCATACTAATATCCTTAGGCTGGTCTGATATCCAAACTCAGGAGAACTTTAGGAGGGGCTAATACATATAGGAGAGGCCACTGATTAAGACTGAGTTGCCTTTCTAGGCCAGTGGAGAAAACCAAATGGAGGGTTGTCAGGACAAAGATTGGCATCACCAACATGAAGGATGTTGGTCTGATCTGAGAAATGAGAAAGCAAGAACAAGAGAAAAAACAAATGAATCACTTCCCCACCATACACCAGTTTTTTTTATAGCTCAGTAAAGTTCTCTTTACTTTTAGTTCTTACAAGAAAGCAACCTGAAGTAACCTGGTGCTATCCCATCTGCTTTTTATTCTGTGTTGTTTTCCTTACCCTTTTCTGCCTACAGAGCCGGAATCAGGACAATCATCAGAATATCATTCCTAAACTTCAGAGCTGATCCTGCATCTGAGAAATGAATTAAAATAAAAGTCACTTGGCTTACTGACCTTAAGTTTCTGCAATGTTGTTTTTTTGACAGACATGAAGAGTGAATGAGTAACCAGTGCTACAGAGCTGGACATTTTTACTCAGAGTTAGGAGTTAGGACCGCATTGTTGTGCTGCGAGTGGAGAGTCTGCCCAGGAGAGCCATGGGGCAAGGCTGAGCATAGTCACTGCTAGGGTGAAGTCAATCAGGACTCCCTTGGTCATGACGACAGACAAGCTAAAGGATGGGCAGGTGTCACCAAACTTCCCACAGATGGCAATGAGTTCTAGGTCTCTAATTTGAGACCAAATCTATTGTTGAAGCTTCTTTTCTTATAAGTGTCTTGCTTATTTTCAATGCATTGTCTTCATTCCTGGCTTGAATAGTGACAGTCATTCAACTTAAATGACAGTCAGCTTCCCTGCAAATGACCAACTGCCAGCTAGAATGAATGCCAGAGCAGCTTCATTTTCTTGACTGCCACTGGAAAACAGAGGGTAGTGGTGGGTATCAAAATACACATGGAACCCACCACAAGGGGATGAACTTTTCCATTGAAAAGTATGAATCTTTTTTGTTCTTAATAAAACCATATTTTTTATATTTTCTGACACCTTCCAAATGATGACTGGGTCTATGAAAAGTCATTTTTTCAGACATGTAATTTTTAGAATGCTAAGTTAATCACAGTAGCAAGTAATAAACACAATGCAAACATAGTTATAAAATTTGATGTAAGCAGTATCATTATTGAATGACCTGCAGATGGCTAACTTTGGTAGTACCCAAAGGTACTATGCAGGTCATTGGTGTGTGTCTATGTGAGTTACCAATGGACATATTCAGCAGTCGACCCTGCATGCTACAATACCGACCTCCCAGGCAAGATGCATCCATTGGTGCAATAGTGGCATGACTGTTACGGGGTTAACCAATGGCTTTCTGATTGGACTTGAGGCCTGTATAACAGAAAGAAATGCATGCCCTGTACTATGAACTTGCTAAAAGCACAGAGCTGGTGAGGTCATAGGCCCTCATGGGAACTCGCAATTATCCTTTTGCTAGACAGTCAGGCTGTCAAACTGCCCTGTGACCATATCTATGCCTGTAGATTAACTCCTTTGTTGGAGAAACCTCTTTTGGCAGTGGGTAGCAGTCAATGAAGAGGCTCATCCCTGGTCAAAGCGACAAGAGTAAGTGGTTGCTAAGTGCCCATCTCTGAATGGGAGCTCTCTATCATTCCTCTCCCAAGGCTCAGGGTTTGTCACAAAAGAAAGGAAAGAATGAAAAAGCTGGAAGATAGACAGGAATGCTGTGAAATGTTGTGGGGCTGTTGCACTCAGGAACTCACAGCAGCTGTGGTGACCTGTACAAGACCTGCTCACATTCATAGCCATCAACACTACAGCATGGATAGAGAAGGGTCTCATGAGGTGCACAAAGGATCCCTTTGCAATTGACGGCTCCTGGGAAAGAGGGAATCATGTTTCTTCAGGAGGTGTGGCCATTGGTGGGTTGCCCATGCTTAAGAAGCAGTACTAATTGGACTCAGTGGGTTATTTTCAAAAGAGAGATGGGATGGGGGTAGGGGAGGGGGTTATGAAGGTGGGAGGAGGCTAGCTGCCCCACAGCATAGGCATCTATCTCCTTCTTAGCCACCATGGGGAAAGCAGTGAATGTTGTTATGGCTCTCCAGGGGAAGTCCATTTAGCATGGCTTTGCTGGAGTTGGGCCTAGGGAATCTGGGAGGTGCAAAAGTACAAAGAGACAATGTCCTGAGGCATGGTCCCAGCAGAAAGAGCTTGTCCTGGGCTTGCACTGCTCTCTCCAGGGAAAGAAAGAAGAAGCAGGGAGATACTGGGATTAGAGGGATAGCTGGGGGGTTTTGAGAAAATCCCCTACAGAGGACTGCCCAGTCGTGGAACTGGGAGAGAAAGTCATTATTTAGGCACTGGTCATGGCAGCTGTTTGTCCATGGGACACTTTACAGTCTGGGGATCAGGAATTATTCTCAGAATCAGGGGGTGCATGGTGGAGAACAGACCCCAGGTGAGAACTGCAGACCAGGATGGTCTTTCTGTTATAGATATGACTGTGAATCCCAGGATTTTTGCTGGAGTTCCAGGCTCTTGTGTCCCAGTTCAAAGAGTTGAACCAGGTACACATGGTTGGAAACAGAAATAGAGATAGTTTATTAAGAAAGCAAGCACTCCTGAGAAGGGAGTGGACTGGTGAGCTGGGGAGAAAGTAGGAGCCCCTGAAACACTGAGCCAGTAGTCTCATGACCCAGTGTAAGACATTAGATAACCCTTGTCTCGCCTATGAATGTGGGCTTTCCTTACACATGCTGTTCTTTGTATGTGGCCCAGACTTCCAGTCTTTCTCTACCAACCAACTGCTTTCATACATTAATCTTTTAAAAATATCATTTGTAACAGGTGATGGCATATTCCTTTAACCCAGCACTCTGGAGGCAGAGGTAGGCAGATCTCTGAGATGGAGGCCAGTATGGTCTACAGAATGAATTCCAGGACAACCAGAGCTACACAGAGAAACTCTGCCTCCAAACAAAACAAAACAAAACAAAACAAAACAAAACAAAACAAAAAACCCTAAAACCCTTGTACTTTTTTTTTTTAATTAAAAAGTGTCATACAGTGTATTTTGGGCATATTCCTTCCCCTTCCCCACCCTCCCCACCTCCCAACTTTCTTCATCCTTAACTCTCTTGTCACTCCATTGACTATCCTGAACTTGAGTCACACTTTGGACTACAGTCAATTTCTACCTTTTCCAGCAGCTGTTACTTCATGCTGCCATTCCTCACAGTAGACTTTAAAAAAAAAAATTGAGGCTAATAGCAAAATTAAGCAGGGAGTACTGAGAGTTAGCCTGTCCCTACATGTACAGCCTCTGCCACTGTCAGCATCCTGTCCCAGAGCCTTCCAAAGTTTAGAGTCAGTGGGCCTACACTAACAAGCCATTGTGTCCCCTAGCCTGTAATTAACTCCAGGATTTACTGTTACCAGTGTACATTCAATGGTTTTTGATAAATGTACAATATGAAATGTGTCTGTACTAATAGTATCATACATCAAACAGAATAATTTCCTAGCCCTCAAACTCCTGTGTTCTAATTGTGTGCCCCTCCCACCCTGATCCCAGGGAGCAATTGATCTTTTCCTGGCTCTATCACTTTGCCTTTTCCGGCATCATATAGTGTACAGCCATTTCAGAGTGGCTTCTTTCTGTTAGAAATATGCATTTAAATTTCCTCCATGTCATTTTTGGCTTGACAGCTTGCCTATTTAATATGTAGTTTTCATGCTGAGTAATGTTCCATTTTTGGACATTTCACAATTTGTTCATTTGTCACCCACCAATCAGCTGGTCATTTTGCTCTACCCAGACAGAAATCATGGTCAGGGAAGATCTTCAAGGGCTAGTCTTTGGATCCATGTCCCACGAAAGGCGGGTCTCTTCTTGTGTCTCATGTTTACTTACTGGAGGACATCTTGGCTGGTTGAAACTTGGGAAATTATGAATGAAGCTGTTGTAGATGCTCCTATGGATTAGAGCTGCTGCCCACAGCATGCGGATGCTTTCTGCCTCTCTGGGCCAGTGCTGAGACAGAGCCTGCTGTATTCTGGCCAGTGCTTACTTAGTTTTCTAGGAAGCCATTGGGTCAGACTGTGTTCCCCAGAAGCTGAACCACTTTGCATTCCCATTTGAAATGAGATTTCCTGCTGCTCCACACCCATACCGCCACTATATGCTGTTAGTGTTCTGGACTCTGGCCATTCAACTAAGTGGTATATTTGCACATATATCTACCTCTTTCTCAGGTTCCCCTTAGGTGATCTCCCCACCCTCTCCATGTTCTACAGGTTCAAACCCAGGTACCTTTATCAAGGAGCTATCTCTATTTCTGGCTAAGTTTGCCAATGGGAGTACGGCAAGAGGGCCAAGGGAGGGAAGACTTTTAAGACTGATTGCCTTCGCTTCCTGGCTCCAATGGATTAGCCTCAGTGTTTCTACCTCTTTTCAACAGAAGCCATTTATGAGGGGCCTGGAACATATAAGGGACATAGTCCTGATCTCCCCACCCACAACACTTCAAGAGCTTTTGTTAAATTCTCAACATCTATAGCTTGGGTGTGTCATATTTTTTCCCCAACAAGATCTTGGCTGGTGCATTGCACGCAATCAAGCCCCCTCCCCTAAAAGGATCTGACCAGTCCCTAGGCTTTGGTGCTCGACCATTTATCATCCACAGGCCCATTTGGAAAACCTCATTTCTAATTGTGGGGTTTAACTGTTCACCCCCTAAAAAGGATAAAATGCACGTTCCCTAGGCAGAACTGAGTCTATTCATATGTGTTAGGGACTGGCCATCCTCGGCAGAGCAGCAAGTATTGCTTGGGGTGTCAGAGTATTTCCTCTACCCCTGATGGGTTCAATATGTCCCTCTCTGCTGCTGCATCCCCAAAATGCTGTGTTGGCTGAGCAACTCTGCTCAGCAGGGCCCTCTTCAGGCTTATACACTGCCCTTCTCAAGATCCAGGTCTGCCTTTCCTGGGATGACGTCCCAGCAGCTGCCTTTCCACCTGGACTCTTCAAGTTCTGCTCCTGAATCCTGCGTAGGGCAGAGCCTGGTCACCTGTCACCTCCCTGCATCTGGTTTTCCTTTGCTTAGGTCCATCCGCATGGATCACACCCGGGTGGAGACAGTTCAGGGCCTTTCTTTTCATACCACAGGCCCCTCCCTTAGGTTTCTAGGCAACTGCTCTTCCAACTACACTTTCTGAAGAAAGTGAGGCAGATTAAGGAAGATTCAATATTCCTCCAAAGGATGCATTATCCTGTAAGGGCAATGGCTAAGGATGAAGTACCGTGTGGAAGTTACTTGGAGAAGGTTGTTAACTTCATGGTCAGATCTTGGTTATAAATGTGTAGCCAGCATTTGCTACTTTGTGGGTTCTTCTTCCTTCTTTATGCATGACTACCAATCAAGCCACAACCAACAGCAACCAACAACCAACCCACCAAACAACCCATCAGGGCTCTAGCATTTACATACCCTCTGAAAAGTTCCCAGAATTCCAAATGGCACACAATCCCAGAAACAATCTGCAGCTGGCAAAACCACACCTCAGCTAGAGCACAAGGCAAATCATGGTCAGCTTCGGCAAAGCAGCCCCATTTCCCCACAGCTCACAAAACAAAAACATATTCTTACGGTGTTTCTGTGGTTTTTAAAGAAACCAAAATCCCAGAACTGACACCATATAAATGCTTCTTATCTTAATATTCGAAGCTGTCAGGGAAAGAGCTTGAGCCTGTTAGCTGCTTGACTAGCTATTGTACCCAATCACCATAGAAACTGCCTCCAGGTCAGCAGCCTTGGTCAGTCAGTGACAGAGACCAGATCCATTCTGGCTGTGATAGGTACAGCCTCGGCTCCTGAACTTCCATCAGAGACAGATGTGACGTTGACGTTAGCCTCCCTGTCAATCAACCAGCCACTTCTCCCATAGTCCAGCAAGCTGTCATCATGACAGTATGGCTGTTTTCAAACATCTGGTACACCTTGCTTCAGCTGTGGCTTCCCCAGGAGATTCTGGGCTCTGACCATCTCTGCAGACTTCGCTCTAACCACAGAAACCGCAGCAGCTCTCATGGCTGCTGCAGAACACCCACTGCTTTGGTTCCAGAGGCCACTGGGCTGACAGCTGCAGTCACTTCAGATGGCCCTCGATGGCTCAGAAGGCTCTGTGGCCAAAGTCACAGCTTCAGATGACTCTGTTACACAGCTGTTCTGGATGTCTCGCTTTGGAAACGTCCCCACTCTAGTCAGGAGGAGCACCTCCCCCTCGTGACAGCCAGGACAAGTAGGCCTAGTGCCCCTGCTGAGACTGTGTGACTGAGCTAGTAGACAGGAGACTATACATAGATTGGTCCACCTTTCTCTGGGTATATAAGCAGCCACCCTTTTACTCTTATGGAGGGATTTTGAGAGTCCCTCCCTACCTGTCATGGTGCAGCATAGATACCAAAGAAATCTGCTTTGGGGTTGTTTTATTGCCTAGTGGTGATCCTCAACTTAGTGGAGGGTTGATTTGGTTACACAAAGAGAAGATAACATCAGGGACTCCTGGTCTCAAGTACACCTAAGAGTTACCAAGTGGTTGAAGAGTTTCTGAGAGGGGCCAAGAGTGAACTGCAGAGGTGAAGGGCTGCAGAGAGCTGAGGACTGTGGAGAAGTGAACCTGTAGAAGTCTGAAGAAGGGGAAGGGCTGTGAGAAGCTAGAGGAGGTACAGAAGAGGCACAGGTAACAACTGACTTGGGCCACTTTCCAGAGGGCTGCTGCGAGCCACCAATTCTAGCTGTTAAGGAGCCACCAAGAGTGGCTGACAGAGCTGCTGACATCTGCTGCTCTGTGGTGAGGCTGTTGTTTCTCAAGGCGTAGGATAACACTAAGGAGCTGTGACACCAAGAGCCAAGGGCTGCTGATGCTCAAAGCTCAGCGCTGTAAAATGAGGAAAGTGTGCCCAGCCTATTTTCAAGTGTTACTTAAATAGAGTGACAGATTTCACTTGTTTAGTGACATGGGGAGGCACAGTGCTCACTCAAAAAGCCTCTGGAGGTTAACTATACTGTCTAATACAGGAAGTATTTAAGTTTAAAATAATCCATGTGGAATAAAAGTCATTTCCTTAGTTACTTAGTTACCTTTGTATTGCCGTGATAAAACATGATGACCAAAACAACTTATAAAAGGAAGTGTTTAATTTGGCTTACAATTTCAGAGGTTTAGAACCCATAATGGCAGGGTGAAGAAACAGTTGAGAACTCACATATTGATCCACCACACACACACACACACACACACACACACACACACACACACAGAGAGAGAGAGAGAGAGAGAGAGAGAGAGAGAGAGAGAGAGAGAGAGAGAGAGAGAACTACACTGGGACTCTCACAAGTCTTTGGAAACCTCAAAACCCATCCCCAATGACACACCTCTTCTAACAAGGCCATACCTCCCAATCCCAGTCTTACCAACTGGGGACCCAATGTTCAAGTATATGACCCTATGGAGGGGCATTCAATTCAAACCTTCAGAGTTGCATATAAAGCACTAATAGGCATTTATAGCTGGAGGCTGCTGTAGTTGGTGGCACATGTAAAAGATATATCCATCATTACAGAAAGCTCTTTTGTATTGCTCTGACTGAGATAAAACTTGGTTAAGGATGCATAGAATGTATCAGATTTGGGGAGAAGGGGATGCCCATCTCTCTGCTCGGGCCTCCTGAGTTTATTCATGAGGCACCTCTGAATGTACAGTGCTGAAATTCACCAGAGCTGGCAGAAGACTGTGGCCCTCGCCACTGGCTAACAATGGCCTGGCTTTGCCTACACATATACGTGAGCCATCTCTTTTCTCTCAAGAGGGTTGTTTTGAAGATGGACTTAGATGAGTAGAGTGTAGAGGGCAGGGGACACAGAGGATAATGATGCTGACATTTCTGGCTGAGGGTCTGAGTGAGTGGTTGACATGTGGAGATTGGATGAGAGCTGTGTTTTGGAAGTACATATAGAGTTAAGTAGTTACACAGAAAACAAGGATGCTGGAAACAAAGCTAGGAGTTGTCAGCATGGAGATGTTGTAACAGGTTGAACATAGCCTCTTAGGAGTCATTAGCATCTCAATCTTTAGAACCAATGAACTCTACCATTTCTGCCCAGGAGTGTTTGTAGAAGTGATTAAGGATCTTGAGATGGAGAGATCTTTCTTTCTTTCCTTCCTTCTGTCTGTCTTTCTTTCTTTTTTATTATTCAGATATCCCTAAAGGGTGTCACAAGTCTCCCTAAAAAGGGAGCCAAGATTTGACATGATTGCAAGCAATGAGAAAATGGAACAAAGAAAGGCCTGAAAGTGATGGCCCTGAGGCTGAATGTGACCACAAGCCAAGGCTGCATCAAGATGCAGGAGAATCAGGAGTGGATTATGCTATTGGACTTCAGAAGGCAGAGAGACGGGGCAGCAGGGGTGGGGGTTGGGGAGGCAATTGTACTGGGATAGTTTTACAGAGACAGGTTACAGTTGAAGACAAAAAGAACTAGAAGATTAGAATATATTGCCAAGGTTAATATGAGGCCAAGCAGAGCAACTCAGTCAGAAGCCAAGAGAAGCTGGATGCAATCAGTCAGCTGGAGAGGTTAGACTGTATGGAGGCTAGCAGCTTCAAGGCCTAACCTAGGGATAGTGGGAAGAGAGAAACACGTTGGGCTCAGCCCAAGCTGTGTATTTGTAGCTTGCGGGCAGCTCTCATCTCGTCACTTCATCTGAGGAAATAAAAGTTACACTTACAGAAGTGGCTCAGGGAAATTTTGTGGTAAGAAGATGTGGGCACCGACTCCCTGTCTTCCACAGAAGCAGCCTCAAGGAAATGCAGTTCAGGACAGAGTTCAGGCAAGTGAAGGTGGGGTCTGCCCTCGTGGTGCTGCTCTCAGCTATGCCTCCTGTTTTGCCTGCTCAGCCGTAAAATTGAAACAGGAAATCAAGGTCCTCTGACTTCCTTTCATCTTTGGTGAGCTCTGGTGAAAATCCATTGTTTATGAGGGCCTAGTACTACAAGGTGAGTTTCATGTTTGAAAAAAAATAAAAGACGCTTTGCATCTTTTCTCTCTTGGTGTAAGCAATTAAAAAATCAATATGGAAAGTAGGCCTGCCCTCTGGCCTGCCAGTGGATCCTAGGCGGATCTCCAGAGAGCCCACCATGCCTCATAGCAGGCGTTCTGACACCGCCTTTGCTATTTGAGCTCCTTAACAGGAGTAAATGGAGTCTTAAAGAGCTGGTGGGTAAAACTGAGGAAGAGGTTCTCACCCTTTAAGAGCAGCACAGGGAGTGTGTTTTCTCTGAGGTTGGTTGCTGACAACAGTTTGCCATATAGTTTTCTAGAACTTTCACAAGAGCCTTTGAATGACAAACTTTTATCCTTCACTATGGGGTGGGGCAGGAGGGGCTTGACAATCCCAGACAGAAGCCCTGGGCTGGGCTGCCAGCAGAGGAGCGACAGGGCAAAAGAGACCCGCTGAAACATTCCCGGTTTGTAAATAAGAAATGGCCAGTGAAAGAACCAGAAAGCCGAGGAAGCAAATGCTGTCAGACCCAATCACCTGAGACTTTGGCGCTTCCAAGCAGAAGTTACTCTCTGGAGACTGATTCCCAAGACCCAGCTAACTGCTGTCTCAGACCTCTGTGAGATGCTCCTTTGCACTCTCTGCTCTAGCCATCACTCAAGTCCTTTCTCTACCTGCTCCAGATCCTTTTCAAGAGCGGAGGCAACGAGCCGCGCCCCCCACCCCCTTCTTGGCACGTGTCCTGTGTGCGGCACAGTCAGTCAACCTGGCCATGGTGCTCGGTGACCTGGCCAGGCTCTCACTTCCTGCCTCTCTCACCTTTATGCACTGGGGACGGGGGTGTGAGACAGTAGCAGGTGCCAGTTGTTAATGGTTAAGTAAGTCTTCTATAAGAAATAAGCCCTCGGAAGGTGCAGGATAGTAAACGTACAAAGGGCTTACTTAGCTTCTGACACTTCTTCCTGCTGTGGAAAAGAACCAAGGAGGGGTTCTGTACATGTCTTAGGAGATTAATGTTACATAACTCTAAGGCTACCAAGCTTCAAAAGAAGGACCCGATCCAGTCCTCAGCTTCTGGGAGGATGGAGTCTGCCTTCTCTCTTCCTCTCCTGCTAACTACAACAAGCAGCCCTGGGCATTGTATGTGAAGAGAGCACAGGAAGTTTTGGCAAAGTAGAGAGAAGATAGCAGACTGTCCAGAGACCTCAGGTCTTTGAGATTTCTTTACGTCTCATTGGCCCATACTTGGAGCTGAAGTAGCCAGCAACCTGGTAGTGCCAACAGGTGGAGACAGAAAGACCCGACAAAGCCTGAGCCTTCATAAAACATGAGGCAAGGCACAGCCTAGCCAGGTATCGACCTTTCAGGAAGCAACTGAGTGGCTACCCTCTCTAGCCACACATCATAGCAGAAAGTGGGGTTCCAACACAACCAGCAAAGATAAATGCAGAGCCACGACTTGCCCTGTGCTCAGCTGTAACGGGGCAATTGTGCTTGAGGATACCAAGGAGGGAGTCCTTAACCAGCTTGAACTCTCAGCTCTATTCAGGAGGGAAAGGAGCATTAAGCAAAGCGTGGGCTGTTGTTTACATTACCAACTCATTTTGGTTTCAGTAGCTCTTAGTGTTCAAACATTTACGCCAACCAGACCTTTTGCTCAATTCAAGATAGACATCACGAGGAGAGAAGCAATAATATCCAAATGAGTCTTTATTGGGAGGTTGTAGACAAACCCAAAGGAGACAGTGCGAGGGACAGGGCTCCCTGATGGTCCCCCTACAGGATGTGAAGGCCAAATCCTGTACAGACAGGAAACACACACTGGCACCAGGTGCAGTTAGCCGTTATAGAAGAAGCCCCAAGGTTTCTGCACAAGTCTCTTCAATTCTTTGCTTTTAGCGCTGAGTTTTGTAGCTGACAAAGTGGTGTGCTTGCACATTGGGTTCCTCTGTGGTTGGCTTGTAGTACAGGTGCCACCCCAGGAAGGCCTTCATCAATCAAGTCCAACCATGCATACTGTAGTTGTGGTTGCAAAGAAAGCTTGGGAGAGCAGTCAGCAACTCCTGAGCCTGGTATGTGGTAGAAATAATTCTTGAAACCAGGTTGCTATGCCTGGAAACCCCGGTGGGAGAACTGGGACTTTCTTGCTGTGTCTCACCACTGCCTTTCTGGGCAGAGTCCCTGCTTTTATTGGTATCTGTGAAGATTACGTGGGCAGCTTGTAATTTCACTCTCACACAACAACAACAGCGTCTCCATCCTCTCACACCAGCGGCGGCCTGGGGCACACTTGTCCCTTGCACCATCCTCTCTAACTATAGAGCAGCACCAGAGGAGGCCTGGGGCACACTTGTCCCTTGCACCATCACTTGGGCTACCGGGGCCTCAGGAGTCACACTTCTGCCCTTTCCTGTTGAAGTGGTGTCTGGGAAAGCTGGTCAAGTCAGAAGGTTTCTGCAAGAATCTTACAATGTAATATCCCAAACCTTCACATTTAAAAGTAAGACAGTTCAGCAACGAGAATTTCAACTGGAATAAAAAAGATGAACCAATACCACCACTGACATTACGTGAACGTTAGATTTTTCTGACAATCGTTTTAAGGCAACCATAAGAAAAATCCTTCAATGAAAATTTATGAGTGTGGCTGAGAGAAATGAATAGTAAACCTAGCAATAAATCTAATGGCAAGAAAACAGATATAAAGGAAAATCAAATAAAAATCTAGAAATTAAAATATAACAAACTCAGTGGATGTGCTTAACAGGAAAATTGTAGGAGACAGGAAAAAATGTAAATGAACAACAGCTGATTTATCACCAAAAACCAGGGAGACCTGGAGGAAGTGGGTGGTATTTTTGGTATTTTTGAAGTGCTAAGGCAAAATTGTCAACATAGAATTCTATAGTGAGCAAAAATGTTGTAAGAACAGGATAGTAAGGTTATCCTTCCAGGAAGGAAATGTTTAAAAAGATAGACGGTATGTGTTCTTTAAGTAGAAGGATACGGGAGGAAATCTAGGGTCCAAACAGGAAGACAAGGGAAAACATAAAAACATCTATGAGTGCGTTTTCCCTTTCCTCATTACACTTCATACCTTGTTTGGTTGTTGAAATGAACAAGTGGAAAAGACTACATTGCAGTTCTGGATGGACATAGAGGAGACATTCAAAGCAGCCATCACTGGGAGAGAAAGAAGTAGGGATGATGCTAATTTGAACTGTCAACTAGATGGAATGAGAAGTCAGCTAGGAGACTCACCTCTAGTTTGCTTATGTTTCTGGAGATGTTTGCCTGAGAGGGAGAGGCTGACCTTCAGTGCGGGTGGCACCGTCCCATAGGCTGGGGTCCTGCACTTAATAAAGTGAAAGAAAGGAGAAAGGTGGCTGTCGCGTCCCTCTCGACCGGCAAGAACGACGCAACTCGCAAAAGCTCTCCTCAAGCAGTTTATTCAGGTCCCTTGAAAACAGTCTTCCGAATAATGGGGCAGACCCAACCCACAGGCTAAATACTAAATGAACAGCCAATCAAGTAAAGCCACGTAGTGCTATCTTAGAGGCCCACGTATGCGGAAGCAAGCCAGATCAGCGGTCTTAGCCAAATATGGACTTGTTTACCACCGAGAGCGCTCACCGTCGGGCTGGTGGAAGGCGGAGACCAGCGCCATTTTTAAGGCGCAGCACGTCGCAGCTCTCTACAGGTGGCTGAGCACCAGCCTCCGTCTCTCAGTGCTCTCCACTGAGGGTGACATGTGACAAACTGGCTCAAGCTCCTGACACCTCGGCTTCCCCACCACAATACACTGCGATCTTAACCCATGATATAAAACAAACCTTTCCTCCCTTAAGTTGATTTTTGTCAGGTGTTTTACCACAGCAGTGAGAAAAGAAGTTAGTTGGGTTACTGCTGCAGGAAACCTGAACATATGGTTCTTGGGCCTTCTGCACTGGCTTGTGAGTGGCCTACAGAAGAGAGTGGGGCTGTGGACTAGAGCAATCCTCAGCAAGTTTGGCAAAAGGCGGGGGGGATCAGAAAGACAAGCAGGCCAAAAAATAAAAGGGAACATTTAAGTGCTAGCCTGTCAATAATTACATTAAATATAAATGATCTAAATAACATCAATTTAATTTAAAAAGATAAGTGAAGAAGCTGGAGTATTTGTTTAGGTTAAAAGCACTGGTGCTCTTCTGGAGAACCTGGGTTTGATCCCCAGCACCCATATGGTGGCTCATAATTATCTATGACCCTGGGTATTCAAAGCCTTCTTGTGGATTACAGGGGACCTACACGTACATGGTGCAAAGACTATGCAAGCAAAGCACCCATATACACAAAATAATAAACTAATGAGGGGGGAGATTAGAGAACATGGCCTACTCAAATTCGGTCTATAATAAACATTTATATACTAAGACAGGCATACTGACGGCATGGGTGAAGAAAAAAAGATGGGGAAAAGACATGTCACAAAAACTAATCAGAGAGAGAGAGAGAGAGAGAGAGAGAGAGAGAGAGAGAGAGGATGGATTACATTAATATCCAGTGCCAAAACCAGAATGAAGAAAATCACTAGAGACAGAATGGGGTGATTAAAAAAAAAAAGAGACAATCAAGAAAACAGAAAGTCGTGAGTATATAAGTATCAAACAACAAACCTGCAAGTTATGTGGATATACAGCTTAGTGTGTATTATATAAACTGCAATATATACTTACTATTTATATTATATACATTACGGATCTAATTATATAGGTCAATCTGGGAAGGATTCTATTGGTTCCAGAAGTTACTTTCACCTCCCCATTAGGTCTTAAATATATGCATCTTGCATAATGTCTTTTAAATGGAGACTTGCTATAAGATGTTATTATCATCACTTATTCTCCCAAATCCTGGTGATTCTGCACACCTCACAGATAAAGAGTACCTGTAGGTTTAAAAGATTTATAGACTCTAACACGAAGGACAAACATCTTGATATTCCAGAGGGAAAAATACCTTGAAATCATGACAAATAAATCTTGCCAAGGGCTTTCTCTGTGTCCCTAATTCAACACATGGGCACACGTTGCCATCCCAGAAGAAAACCAAAAAAGAACTGAGAGAGATGGTATCAATCAATGATGGGGGAAAAGTGTGCTGCTAGGAAAGGGCTGACAGTGGGTGCAGCAGACCCTGCAGTGGGTGACTCCAAGAGAGGGCAGCTGCAAATGTGCTAGGAGAGGGTGAGCCCTGGCGTCCCTGACAGGTACAGGGTCTTTGGTTTGCTTGCACAGCTGTTAATGTAATTTTATATAATTGTGTTAGTTTCTCAGTTTACCTCTTAACCTGGCTATCACCCAAATAATGGAAACTTTTATATTACTTGTTAAACAGGCTTCACAGCACAAAAACTGAGTAGTTATTACTCAATTCTTAACCCACTAAACTAATCTGGCTTCCCCCCAGGGTAACTCCCAGAGATACTAGCAGTTGTAGCTTTCCTGGTTCAGCTAAAACTCTCCCAGTCTCTCTTGCCTTGGCCTCAGGCTCAGTCCTCCTACTTCCTCTCTTTAACCCCTCTCTCCCTTGAGGGCAGGAAGTCCAGCCCTATTCTCTCCCCTGCTCAGTGATTGGCTGCAAGCTGCTTTATTGGCATATCAAGGGACAGTTGGAGAGCAGTGTTTACACTACATTCCAACAGGAGATTCTAAGTACAAGGATTGCAACCAGATACTGGGAGTTGGGTGTGTGTATAGAAATCAGTATTTGAATTACCCAATAACCTTATCCCAACAGAGCAGTGCTTGAATCTGTATTCTGCCCTCTTGGGTAAATGATGACACTTTTGTTTTTGTTTTTTGAGGCCAGAACAAAACTCCCTTCATAAGGAAAACAAAGTACCTTACATCAGGATGAACTAAGGCCCCATTACCGAAAGACAGCCAGTATGCTGGTTACACACCAAAAGTGTGCAGGTTGGTTACACACCAACAGCGTGCAGGCTGTGCCTGTCTCCCCCTCCCCCACTGCAAACCTGAATGAGCTCATTCTCCATCCATGACAATCTGTCTCTCACTCCCAAAGTAGCCCCCACCATGTCTCTCTCAGGGATCTCTCTAATTTAGCAGTGATTAATTTAAATAAAAGGCCTAATACCAGAATCAGGCAAATATGTTTAATTTTTTAAAATAACTGATGGCAAAATAAAATATTTACATCACATCAAACTGTGTAAACATGTAAAGTCTCTGTACAAAGAAATATACATGCAAGAAATAATGTAAAAATTTTAACTGAAACAAACAACAGTACACAAATAAAAGTTATGAGGTTACAGACACACATCCAGTTTCTGAATCCAATTTCTCTTAAAAAGTTTCTGTACAATTTTACAAGAAACAAACAAAAACCCAACAGAAGAATAAATAAAATACATTGGATCTGCAAAGCTTAATTATGCCAGTTTATGGCTCAAGACCTAGATGTCTGGCTGGCTTGGGAAGCAAGCTGGTCTCTCTCTCTCTCTTTTTTTTTTTAGTGTATTTCACACAATAAAGATAAGAATCATCCAGAAAAATTCAAGCGTGCCAGAAATCCAGCTTCTTGTGTTGAAGGACTTCCCACACCAGCGCCAGCTCTGCCAGTGACTCAGGGCACTGTGTGCCAGCCTCAGGGTGGCTCGCACTTAATTGGCTTTCTTACTAAAAGCTTAAAATCTAGCCAATTTTTATACAGAAAGTTGAATGTTAAAAAGTCTAAAAAGTAGTAAATGTTTAGACTGATTTTGGGAAAAAAATAATACTTTGGCATTCTGAATAATAGCATAATAAAATTTAAAACATTACCCTATTATCCAGTTTTATATTCAGAGTATGAAATCACTTTTTACAGTCCTCAAAACTGACAAATTTCACGAAGAGTTAAGTGTCCTTGACTGACAGCACAGGGCTACAACCCACCCCCAACACACATAGAACCATAAAGCTCACTTGCGAAGTATGTGCTTTTTCTATATATTTATTACAGGTACAACAGAAGAATTCATAAATAGTTGCAGAAAATGTTAAAGCCACACATTGCACATGATATGAAATAAAACCAAAGGAAAAAACCCCAATGAGTGCATTTACAGTATTTTCTTCCGACTGTATACCGTTCAACCATTTGATTGACGGTTTGGGGTTGGGTTGGGAAGGGGGACAGTTAGGCTGGACTTAGCCTGAAGTCTTTGTTGGATGGGCAGACTCCATTAGATCCCCCAGAGGAAGGCCCAGGTGGTGGGTAGGAGGGAGAGGGGATGATGGCAGACGGAAGGCAGGAAGAGTCTTATGTACAAGTAAGGCCTACATTTCATCAGAGCAAAACCATTCATTCTATTTTATGCAAAGGACTGAGGTTGAATGCACATTTCAGAAGCCAAGTCTGGTGCCCAGCACCATGAACACAGACGAGGCAGCTGGAAAAGCTGCGTGCCAGGTGGACACCAAGCACTGGCTGAGGCCATGGGAGTGGCTGCCACCTGGCAGTCTTTCCCAGAAATGTACAATATCTTTGTTTAGTCTAAAACCAGTGGTTTTAACACAGGCATGTGTTTCCTTGAATATAGCTTGAAAATGTTAAATTTGCAAAATTCTATCCATGTTCATTTAAAAAAAGTATCTTTTTATTTATATTTTTTTATTTTTTGCAGAAACCTGAATAAAATACTGTGATACAGCGGTGCAATCTCTGGCCTTGCAGAGAGTAACTGAAGGTCCTCCACCCCAGCGCAGCTCGCAGCTCCGAGCCCAAGTGCTGTTGAGCACAGCTCACTTGGAATGCAATTTCACACGACGAACAGCCGGCAGCTGGTCACTTAGCTTGGTTTGATTTCCTCTTCGAAATTCAAATTAACAGCTGATTGGCAGGTGAAAGAGAATGAGAAAGAACTCCAAGACAGGTCAAACTCTAGGCAGAAGCCTACTCTGTAAGAAGTTTTTAATGCTACGAATAGGTCGAACATCATTCTGGTGTTTGCGCCGCTCAATGAAGGAGGTCAGTCTGGACGTGTCGAGGACACCTGTGCCTTTGCCACTGCCATTACCTGCCTGCAGCCACTGCTCCTGCAGGGCCAGAGCAGCGGAGGGACGCGTGGCCGGGTCCTCCTGCAGGAGGAAGCACACGAACTCCTTGGCCTTCTGGCTAACTCCTTGAAAGTAGTCCTCCGGGAAGCTGAAGTCCAGCCGGCAAATGTTCAGGCAGGTTTCTTCCACGCTGTCATCCAGGAAGGGGGACACGCCGCTGAGCAGCACATAGGTGAGCACTCCGACACTCCATGTGTCTGAGGTCAGGGAGACAGGGTTCCCAAGAATGATTTCCGGGGCTGCAAACTCAGGGTTCCCCAGCAACTGGTGGATGTAGTAGGTGGTGTTGAGCTGGACAGCGTCTCCAAAGTCAGTCAGTTTAATGGTTGGCTTGGCCAAACTCTGATCCACCAAGATGTTCTCAGGCTAGAATCCAGGAGGAGACACCATCATTTGCAAACATCCCTAGCCCATGTTCAACCTGACCACTGCCAGGATTCTATGGCGAGATGGAAGTCAGCCACACAGGTATCACCCAGAGGATGCTCTCCGGGCCAGGGAGAGGACAGGCTGGAGAGGAGCAGCCCCTAGGAGTGGCTCTCAGCTTTGGAGTCCAAGTGGCCTTCCTCAACACTGTCTCTTGTTCCCCAAGGAACCCTTAAGTGGGTAGATCCCATGCCAACTTGGCAGCACTTCCTAAATATCTGACAGGAACTTCCTAAATATCTCCTAGTACTTCCTAGTTGTGAACAATACTGAAGGCAACTCAAGGAAAGAGATGAGGAATTGGATCCAGTGTTCTCCTTCCCCCAGTTGGCAGCAGGCTCAGGTATGGAGGGGGGCTCTAGCATCCCATGTGGTTGGTCTAGACCTGCCCTCGCCAAGCCCTGGGCCTACCAACCTTTAGGTCCAGGTGTGCTATCCTGCAGTTATGAAGGTATCGGACAGCTTCCAAGACTTCCCCCAGGTGCGCTCTGACCTTCCCTTCGGTGAGGCTCCCCCATCGTACCACACAGTCCAGGAGGCGACCCTGGTCAGCCCTACGAGGTAAGAAGGACATTTGCCATGACAGTTTTGAATTCACAGACCATTCACATCGACGCCATGATCTAAGGACTGTAACTCCACTGGATGCCATGGTGCAGGGAGGGGCTTCTGGCCCCTCACTGAGAAGATCCAAGTGGGTAATGGCAGGGGGAGAGTTGCAGTCAGGGCTGCAACCTTGCTGTGTGTTGTATGGCAAGCTGCCAGGCAGTGTCTATGCACAGCAGACATGTACAAGTGGACAATGGCTGCAAGAACGAAGGGGTCACCCATCTCCCTTTGCCTAGGCTTGCTTCCTTACATATAAAACATGCCACCTGAAGATGAGATGAGATTATGTTGTAAAAAGGCACATGCTAGGGCAGTATGTGCATGCTTATTCAAAAGTTAGTCTACTCTGAGCTAATTTTTAATATTAAAACAACACAAGGTTCTAAACTAAAAGTGTAGTAGTATTTATTCACTCAACCCTGAGAAGGTGCTTGACTGCCCCATTTCAGAGATGAGGAAGTGGAGGCAGAGAAGGTATAAATGTTTTCTAAGGTTCCATGGCTCATGAAAAGCCACTGTTGGATGGAGGCTGCTCTGCGCAACTGCTGTTTTCAAAACAGAAGTTTATGGGAAGACTAACCACCTGTCTAGCAAGGAGTGGTTATTAGTGGGAAATTGTGACACTCTCTTATGAAAATTAATTCTGTTAATAGTCTGGTGAGGCCGGGTGGTGGTGGCGCACGCCTTTAATCCCAGCACTTGGGAGGCAGAGGCAGGCGGATCACTGTGAGTTCGAGGCCAGCCTGGACTACAAAGTGAGTCCAGGACAGCCAAGGAAACACAGAGAAACCCTGTCTTGAAAAACCAAAAAAAAAAAAAAAAATAGTCTGGTGAGGATACACTGTGGCAGTTAGATGAGAAGAGCCACCATATGCTCATATATTTGAATGCTTGGTCTCTAGTAGGTAGGTAGAACTGTTTGGGAAGGATTAGGAGGTGTGGCCTTGTTGGAGGAATGTCACTGAGGTTGGGCATTGGGATTTCAAAAGCTCACAACATTCCCAGTTTGCTCTCTCTTTCTTGTGCTTATGGATCAGACAGATGTACGCTCTCAGTTACTACTCCAGCACCATGCCTGTCACCTGCTGTCACACTTCCAGCCATGATCATCATGGGCTCTAACCCTATGGAATGGTGAATCCCTAAATTCACTGTTTTCTGTTATAAGTTGCCTTGGTCATGGCAATGGAAAAGTAGACAAGAAGTACATCGTGCAACTTTCCAAGAAACAGGAGTAAGAGACAGGGAGCTGGGTTGCAAGTCAGTGATCCAGTCCTTGCCAGGCACAAGTGAGGCTCTGGGTCCAACTTTGCACTGCTAAACAAACACACTCCCTTCAACATCCCTGCCCCATCTACTGCAAATCTACCACTGAAAGAGCTACAACTTTAGACAAGGCAGTGGTAATTTCTGATAGGGATCTGAGTGAGTTTTCTTGTTCAGAATCCCTGTGCAGTAGCTGCTGGTTATAAAATTTCAGAAAACTTCCTAGGCATGGGGGTTTTCCAGCCATGCCTGGGCTTGGACATTGGTTTTCTACACATACTGCAAAATTTTACTTCATGACAGTTCTCCAGTAGCTATGAATTTAAAGACACCAAGGATGAAGTGGTTGGAGAGATGGCTCCTCAGTTAAAAATGCTAGTTACTCTTGCAGGACCTAAGTTTGATTCCCAGCACTTAAATGATTTTGGCATGACTAGAGGTTAAAAAATGGTAGTCTCTGATAATAAACCCATCTTTGTAGAAGTTCTATGAATGCTGAAACCACACAGCCTATTTTTCTCAGAGAGCAAACAGGATCAATGAAAGTGCTAGGAGCTGAGGTGAGGATGGGGAGGAGGGAGGTCAGGTACGCACATTTCCAAAACCAGGATATAGCTGGTGGGGGTCTCGAAGGTGTCAAGAAGGCTCACAAGGAGGGGGTGCTGGAGGTTCTGCAGGATGCCAAGCTCATGAGTGACTTGGTCACGCTTCATCAACTTCTTGTTCACAAACTTTGTGGCCACTGCTCGTTTGGTTCCCTTCTGATCACATTTTTTAACCACAGCAAATCTGCCCCTGTAAAACGTGTCAAGGAGAAAGGATATGGGA
>CAJQZJ010034157.1:5787135-5811991 GCA_907164525.1 Lophiomys imhausi | reverse complement strand
CCCGAGGCTACGGTAGGTGCCCATGGCTGCCTGACAGTGTCCCTCCCACAGTGAGGAAGGCACCATGCTCAGTTGGCTTAAGTCTGCTTGCAGGGTAGGCAGTCCCTTCAAGTGAGGGAGCTGAATCTCACATGCACACCCAGAGCCCGTGCTGAACCCTGACTTTCTATGGATAAGATGGCCTTGCTCTCAGGTAAGCACCTTCCACACCTGATAGGACAATGAACAAAGAGAGCGTGGCATAGGCAGGACAGGTTGCAGGCTAAGTTGCATCTCTTTGCCAATCCTCCCTTGGGGAGCTGGAAGGTAAATGGGTGGCTGCCCAGTGACTGTTAACTGTAGAATATGGAGAGAGAGAGTAGAGCTGCTGGTTTCTGTCATGCCATCTCTCCTGTCAGGATAGACTGTACCCTCTACAACCATGAGCTAGAAGAAACCTGTTCTTTCTTTTAAGCTGTTTCTGTCAGGTACTGTCACAGTAACATAAAGCCATTAACACCAAGAACAAGACAGTCACTTCTGTTGGTGGCAACATTCTGTTTTCAGTCCTGGGATAGTGAGCAATCTGACTTTTGTGGTAGCACGTCGTACCTGCCGAGCTCAGCCACTTCACTGTAGAAGGAGTCAAAGTTGTCCTTCCAGGTCACCACGATCCCATCGCTCCCTGGACCTACAAGAAGAGCACCATTTTGCCTGAGTGCATTTGGCTTTTTCTCCAAAACAGTGTCTCACTTTGTCAACAGCCTTGAAATGGTGGTCCTCTTGCCTCTGCTACCCAAGTGCTATCATTACAGGTGCGTCACCATGCTCGGCTCCCGAGAAGTACCTGAAGCAGAGCTTTTTGGCAAGAAGTCACAAATCTGCACTATCCAATATGGCCACCACACATGGCCACTGAGCATCTCTGAGAAGTAGCACTCTCGTGCCACAGTAAGACAGTGGGACAGGACACTGGTCTTAACATGGACAGGTGAAACATTTTGAACAATTTATGGGCATTGATTTCATGTTAGAATCAAATACTGTGGATACATTAGATTAAGTCAAATACTAGTGAAATCGATTTATTTAAAAGTGTAAAGCTGTACCTGAGGCTTGTTTCTATGGCTAGCAGTGCTTGGGTGTGCATGCCTGCATGGGTATATGCGTGTGCATGGAGAACACAGGGTGTTCCACTCTATCAGTCTCTGCCTATGTCCTACTGAGCCTGAAGTCAGGCTGGCAAATCCCAGCTACCCTCTTGTCATTGCCCCTCACAGCACAGGGTTACAGACCCCATAACCATACTTGGCTTTTTGTGTAGGTTCTGAGGATTTGGACTCAGGTCGTCATGCTTGTAGAGCAAGCTTCTTCTACCCCTTCAGCCACCCCCAGCCTGACAGACATGATTTACAGTTACTCCCTCCTGTTCACCCAGACTCACAGCCTGCAAACTATGCATGTTTTCATATCCCTCAGAAGTTGAGGGTTCAACTATGTTTTCTTAATGTCCACAATCGTTCAGGGTAAGTAAATTATAAATACGTTGCAAACATGGACAGTTTTCTCATACATGTACCAGTTGGAAGTCACCTGTCAGTAGTGAATGTGGTGTTCTGCAAGCCCTAAGGAAACAAGAAGCTTTTCCTAAACTCTTCTGCAAAAGGAATTGTTAAGACTCCTAATGACATCACTATCCCCATGGATCAGTGTGCTGTTCAGTGGTCATCAGAGAAGCTTCTTCTTGCAGCACACGGTAGTTACTACACAGACTCACAACTGGACCATATAGCGCCGGAGACTCTGGAGCGCTCAGTCTTAAATGCAATGTCTTTACCATTTCCCTCCCTTCACAGCTCAGGGATCCATGTGGAAGAGGGGTGGAAAGATTGTAAGAGCCAGAGATGCAGGATAATTTTGAGGAAATAGGTTTTCTCAGACATAACACCTATGAAATCACTGAGACTGGGAAGCATTCTTAAGACCTGAACAAGCTCCAAGCAGACTAAATCCCAGCATGGAGGAGGAGAGGTGGGCTCAAAGTTAAGGACAGACTGAATTTCTCAAGACTGTAAAATAGCTGTGTTAAAATAGTACAACTGAGTCTCAATTATTTTGGTGATAGCCAGGATGAGAGAGAAACTGTGATGCAAACGTAATTATATAAAAGTTACACCAACAGAAAATGATGTAAGTGGAATACTCATGCACGAAACCCTAAAAAGCTTTAATTAAAAAAAAAAAAGAAATACTAGATTTCCACCACACAAAATCAAACATTTTCCCCTGAAAAAGCTCTTAAGAAATTCCTTAAATAATGTTTTCCAAATATTGGATATACACAGAAGTGCATATGAAACCTAAATGTGTACTCATTGATGGTTAAGCAGTTCAAGAAATAGCCTCACAGTGACATGAAGCCCCTTGGCTCCTCCTTGCCACAGCTTCCTTTTCACTGAAGGACTCTTGCCTGACCTGCTGCATCAGCAGGGCCTTGCATGTATCTTTGAGGTGGCAGGACTGACCACCCTACCCTCAAGTCGCAACTCTCCTGCCCCGAGCCAGACCTAGTGCATGGTCTTGGTGTCACTGTGTCCAGAAGGGTGGGGGCTAAGTGTCAACAGGGAACAAAGAGCTGGAGCAATACTCTGTAGAGCACAAGGCAAGAGAACAGTCTCTACACTGGTGGAGACTGCCTCGAAATCATGAAAACTACATACCATCAATGCCTGCAAACCACATGGCTTCTCACACAGTGTTATCTGGAGATCATAAGAAAACCATGGGATGGCCTGTCTGGCGAGGTGGTGTTTTTCTAAAGACCTTGATGATTTTGAGGTAGGAACAGCTACACGTTTACTTTTCTTTATTTTCCTGCTCAGATCCCCATGGGACAAACAGCTCTGTAACTCTGAGCTGTTGGCAGTAGCTTATTAAGAACCAACTCTACAAATTGTATTTTTTTTTAATGAAAAAAAATTAGTGATTCTTTAATTTTAACTTGAAGATCTTGTTGTTTTTGGTCACTATCCCATAACCATAGCATGCCCTTTCTATGACTTAATAAGGTCAAAATGAGATGAAAGTTTTGGACAAGTTTGGCTTACTGTCTACACATAGGAAACTCTAGAACTCAGTTCCCCATGTAGTAGGAATCTTTATTTTCTCTGTTGGAAGCAGTTTCCCAAACCTGAATCAGCTGAGGACAGGTGGGCACCTGTAGCTGCCTGTTGTAGCATAGTTGGCCTCACAGGGCATTGCTGGAAACCACTCCATACATGCCCTGCTCTGAGTACCTACCCACATCAAGGGCAGTTACAAGAACCCAACAGAGTTAGGCAGGACTTTGTCTACAAGGCTGGAAGGCTAGTTGCAGAGAACACAGCATCCTGCTGGGCTGTGGGGTGCCAGAGCCACTGACAAGCAGGTCTCTGGGAATACTCTCCTAGCTGGGTATTTGGAAAAGTCACTGAGCTGTGACAGTCCATGAGTCACTGAAGGGTTGTGTTGAGATCCGAGACAAGCCTGGGCCCTATTTCTTTTTACTTATGTGCTTCATGAACCAACTTAGTCTCAGCGGGAAGACTGGATAAAAGGACACGCTTTTAAGTACTGAGGACATGAAAGTACCGCAGTCCATTTCAGGCCAGTCACTAATGACTCAAGAGACCAACGGCTTAGTCACAGGCTTCTGTGTACACACTCACTTGATTTCGACCCCCACCCCCAGCTCCTTCAAGATGCCACCTTAGTCACAGGCTTCTGTGTACACACTCACTTGATTTCCACACCCACCCCCAGCTCCTTCAAGATGCCACCTTTCTTGTTGACACTGCTATTTGAGCCTCTTTTGGACATCCATACATGTGAACTTTTGTTCTAAACTTCAGGGCAGTCCACGTGTATCGGATACACTAGCCTTCAAGAGACACCTGGCAGAAATGGAAAAGAGGTATTCTGCCCCAGGTAACTTACCTAGAACCCTCAGACTGGCCGAAGATGAGGCTGAACCCATGTCATTCACAGCAATGCATGTGTAGATACCATCATCTTCTGTGGTCACACCAATGATCTTCAGAGTGGCCTCCCCAACGTCACTGTCGAACATGTGAGAATATGCTGGTGTCAGGAGCGCTCAGCACCTTTAGGTACCAGCTCTACCTCCCTCCCCAGGGATGAAATGTTCTCCCACATATTAAGTTGCCAAGGTGAGGGAGGAAAGAGGTGACTTCAACCGCTACAGAGTATCCAGATCAACTAGGCCCCTAGCCAGCAAACTGTTTGAGAGTGGTCCCTCACCTGTAGGAGATGCTGTAGTGATCACTGTTGTTCAAAGTGTTGTGTTCAGGGCCCTTCCAGGTGATTGAGGCCTTGGGGCGGCCACAGACACGACATCTAAAATCAACGGTCTCCCCTGTCTCACATGTGACCTCACTCAATGGGATAACAAATTCTGGGGGAACTGTAAGGTAAGAGGGCTTGGTCAATGCCAGTCACGCACAGCGCGTCTCCACCTTTCTTGTGTGGTCCTACAAACCCTCAGAAACCCAGACCACCACCAGATGCACGGTGCCCTGACCCTGACCCTGACCCTGACCCTGCAGAGCTGTGGTCCCTCAGGCTGGAAGAAAGACAACAGAACTCACCATCATAAATGTAGTTGGGGTTGAGAAGCTGAAACGGAAAAGGGAAACAGGCATTAATAAAACAAGGAGGTATTTTCAGGTAGGACATTGATTCCAAGGCTACAACTACTGCTGGAAAAATCAATCAGACCTTCTACTGCTGTTACCTGCCCTGGAACATGCCATGTTGTATCAGTTAGCTGAGCTTTATCTTCTTATTCATAAGCATGCTACTTATACTGTCCCACGATTCAGGCAAAGGCCAATTGAGTTAACCACATTTTCTGAAGCCACACGTGGACCTGGTGCGGTGTGCAGGTGTAAACCCAGTTCTGGGTAAGTCATGTACCAGCAGAGTTCCCAAATAGTGCACAGAGAGCCAGTGGGATGCTGTCACTGGGAGTGGGGAGAGCGTCCTCAAGCAAGCCCCCGGCTTAGAGTCGCACCGGCTCATCCTCCCCACCCTCCTCTTGGAGGTGGAACCAGGCCCGGGTTTTTCACACGTACCTTCACAGATACCTTGTTGCTGAGCCCTTCTCGTGGCTTCCTGTACCCGTTCTCCAACTTGTAGTCCCTTTTGCTGTCTTTATCTTTCTTCTCAGACTTCTTCTTTATACGGAGTGCTGTGTGCCAAGATGTTGACTTCCTAGGAAGGGAAAGGACACACTGTTCACCGCCCTCCTCCCCATGGTCAGCACGTTGTACCAGAAGCGTCAGAGGGAGGCTGATGTGAATCTGTGCTTCAGAGGACCTGAAGGTCTCTAGGGACAGAGATCCCATGAAACTAACTTCACAGTGATACCAGCAACTCCTTATGCAAATGTTAAAGATTAATATAGAAAGGTGTGTGCGATAGCTAATTCTGTTGACCTGGCCATACTGTGTTGAGACAGTCAAACACTCCCAGTGTTTCTTCAAGCGTACTTTTGATTGGCAGGAACATCCATCGGGACAGATGAAGCTGTTTGCCCTTCCTCATCTAGTCAGCTGAAGGTATATGAAGGGAACTCTCTAGGAACTCACCTCAGACTTGATAGGTACCAGCAGTTTGGATTTGCCTGTCTCCACAACTGTGTGAACCAGTCCCTTGTAAGTCTACCTTCTGATCTGCCTATCCACAGCCTACCGCAGTGGGCCTGTCTCCTGATGAACTCTAATGCCAGGTTCACAAATGTATTTTGAGGAAACAAAGCATAACATGGGGCTTTCATCTCTTGTATTTCTTTTAAAGCCAAGGCTGACAAAGAAATCTGAGGAGCAGAGGTCCTAAACAATACACCACTTCTCTCTGTATCGAGGAGAGGAGACCAGCCAATGGGAGGGAGGACAGTCCTAGGGAAGGAGAGATGGATTGAAGCATTCACCTCTAGTGTGAGCCTCCTGCAGGTGCCTGTGTGGCCAGGCAACACTGAGTCTTCCAGTGACATTAACAGTCCCATTCCAGAAAAAATGTGGCTAGTCTCTCACATTTCAGGGAGGTTCCAGGAAGAGGAAAAGTTTAAAAAAGCAGTACAGATTCAGTTGTCTTTGAAACAATTAGTGCTCAACGCAGCAAAGCTGGCTTCATGCTCATGTCAATGAGTCTCGGAGTGATGAAGAGCTCACTGCAAAGCCATCACATACACCAGTGGCTCCCACCCTTCCCAACGCTGCAGCCCTTTAATACACTGTACCCCAGCCATAAAACTACTTTTGTTGCTACTTCATAACTAATTCTGCTACTGTCCTGAATTGTAAATATCTGTGTTTTCCAATGGTCTTAGGTGACACCCGTGAAAGGGTCATTTGACCCCCAAAGGGGTCTCAACCCCCAGGTTGAGAACTGCTGACACAGACCTTTCCCTGCAACCTGTGAGTGATGATCCTGTGTTTCTCAAAAGGTCCTGCTTCCAAGCTAAGACCTTCAGGGACTATTTAGTGACCTGAACAAAAGAGGTATTAGAGACTCTGTTAGGATAAGGATACCCCACCTTCACTGGGGGTCACACATTTTGCTTATAAGTTAACCTGCAGGAACAGATACAGCTTTCCTTTCCCTGGCTTCTTCCCTCCAGGGCCTGCCTTCAAGCACTCCCAATGGCTTCTGTCCCGAGCTGTCCCTGCTGAGGCTGCCTCACAGCTGGCACTCACTTGAGAGTCCCATCGGGGTTCTCCATGATAACGGCACTGGTATGGCCCAAGACAAAGCCCGGAATCCAGCCCTCAGCTGCGGGGCACTGGTCAGTGGCGGCTCGGAACACCAGAAACATGTTCTGCTGGTTACTGGCCAGAATTTGAACGACCTCTCCTTGATAGACGTTTATCTCATCCTCCTTCACTGCCGTGTACTCGTGTGTCACCAGCATGGTGGAGATGTTGCTACTGCTGCTACTTTCACTCTGGAGGGAAAGATGAAGAAAAAAAGGCAGACAGGGACTGAGATGAGGTCTGACAGCAACAGCCACTGGTTACCATATGCCATGGCACCAGCCCACAGGAGGGCTCAGCAGTCAGACAGGGAGGCATCAAGCTCTTCCTTCACTCTCTTCAGCTTAGGGTCCCCTGTGTAACAACTCGGTCAGCAACTGAGAAACAATTCCAAAAGATCCACCTCAGAGCTGACGCCCTGGGAGCCTGGTGCAGTTGGATCTTCCTTGTGCCCTGCGACACGTGGCTTCAGTCCTCATAGTGACGCCATGTTGGGCGTTTCACACTCAAACAAGAATTAACTCTGAAAGCTTAGAGTAGCTATTTGGCTCATTGACAGATTATAATTGGGATGCCCTCAAATCTTCCTAAGAAGACAATCACTGGGAGTGTGCATTCCAGATTACAGGTTGTTTGCCTAACCTTTGCTACCCCTACCTCCAAAAAGTCAAGAACATGGAACACCTGAAAGACTAACCCACTAACACTCTATTTTACGGATAGCTGCTCCACCCCCTTTATGTCCCTCAGTGGACAGACTCCTTTGACTGAGCTTGCCTCAGGGGTCTTCATGTTGCTCTTGTCATGGGAACATTTGATATAGCATCGCAGAACTGCTTTCAAGCTTGGCTCGCAAGTGGCTGTGAGGAAAGCATCCACTGCCCTTAACCGAGGCCTCCATAGCGTCCAGTTTCTTTGGTGAGTGACTGATATGTACTTGGCCTGCAACACCCGCTCAGTAACTCGGTCAATGAAACAAGACTTCAGACGTAAAACCAACTTGGTTTTCTAAGGTCTCCAGCCTGGGCACACAAACTGAATGAACGAAACACAAATGGCAGTTACCTGTCCCATGCTCTCCTCTAACTTGCAACCTACTGTTCCAGGAAAGGAAGAAGGCGACACCACTGCTGATTCCTGAGCACCACCTTGCCAGAGTACCTTTTGGGAAGCAGCCTCCGGGCCTTGGTTTCTGTAAGCTTTCTCTCAAATGCTTTTACCCTGTTGCTGCAGGGTATTTATGGAGGTCAGGATTTCAAAGGCCTTAGCCTACTTTGTATGCTGGGACACGCTGAAGGGGAGAGGGCTGGTTCAGCCACCCCTTTCAGTCCTGGCCTACTGAGCATGTCAGAACCTGCTGGAGCAGACAGCTGACCACTGATCTGAGATGGCTGAGGGGCCGTCAGACCCACCTGCTCTTCTCTGTGAGGCCACATGTGGGAAGCCAACAGGCCAGTTACTGGGAGTTGCATGGATGGGCTGGGCATATGAGCTGCTGTGGACACAGAAGAGCTGCCTACCACTGTGTTCACGATGAGTCGCATTGCTCTGGTGCCCATGGTACCTACTTCCTGACTACGACCCTTTAGCTCAAAGAGGGCTACGTACACTCACTTCATTCCTTCAGTATGCACCTTTGTATTTTGATTTACATGATGGCACCCGCCAGTTTCAGGATGGCAGAGGCAAGGGTGCTAGCAGTGTAACCTACAACATTGTGTCACAGTGGACTGCGTCTCAGAACTGGAGTCATCTACAGGAGCCACTGTTCTCGTCACCTCCGCATATACCTCTGGCCTGGATATGCACCAGGCATTTCAAGTCAGTCTTCCTCAGTTCCCACATCTTCCCTGCCATGGAGCACGGCCATCTTCCTTCAGAGTAGGGTGACAAGTGTGCACAGGCCACCCAGTCAGTGAGTGACAGGGAGGCAGGGCTGTGGCTGATTCTAATATGTGCTCTTCTGCTGTCCACATGGCGCTGGGAGGGAAAGTCAGCTAATGGAACAGCAGATAAGCTAGCCTGGTCAAATCGGGGACCATCTATTTACACTCCACCCTGATCTCAGCAGAATTCAGCAGAAGGCGCAATCTGGAGCAGGAGGATGGGCACCTCTAGAGGTCAGACCCAGCAGCCTGTCTACAAATCCAGACAGTTCCTTAGAGGGAGTCACAAGAAAGGAGGCCCTGCTGACCTGCCAAGGACTAAGAGCTCCAATGGCCCCCTTTAGCCAGAGCCAGGAAGAGGGCCAGAGGGCATTTCACATTCCTATGTAAGGCATTCTGATAAAAACTCAGCCTGTCAATTTCTTTTTCCAAGCTGCCTTCCACAAACACAGCAGTGAGAGGCAGAAATCAAAGGTCACTCCCCAGTGTAACAGCCAAGGGCTGTGATAGACCATGCCTCCCTCAGGGTGGAGCTATTTCTCTACCTTGAAGGTGTCCAGAGATCAGGGCCTGGCTCCTGTGCTAGAGCAGTTACTCACTTGGAGACATAGACCTCAACACTCCTCTGCTTACGAGGGGCGTGTCCAGGTTAAGGGGGTGCAGAGATGCCAGCAGGCCTGCTCTGTATGGGTCACAGTGCGGAGACCAGGCCTGGTAACTAAGCAGACGACTAGGCCTCGGAGTATGACTTCTCAGTGGGCTGTCTGCCCACCTAGAGTTTCCAAACTAGCTGGAAGCTCCCTTGCTCTCTGCAGGACAGAATGAGAGTCCACAGCAAGGACATGGGGAATGTCCACCATTGGATATCTGCTTAATCACTTAGTGGTGAATTCAGGTGTAAATAAATGCATCAAGACCCACTTAATTTCTTCACAAATAAAGACGAAGGCTGAGTTAATCAAAATACCTATCGAAAAAGAAGGTAAGGTCAAGAGTCCAAATGAGAGATTAATAGAAGTCCAGAGGAAAGAGACATGCAAAAGCTAGATTTTATAAATAAATATATATATACAATGAGAGACACAGACCCTTTTAGGGAAATGTATTTAAAAATTTATAAAGCGATCAAACATACACTCGTTAGAACAGTTCTGTGCACTCACGCACACCTTCAGGAGGGTTACGGGCCAGGTCATCTGCCCTGTAGGAAACAGTAGTCGGAGGACAGTGAGGAGGCCACAGGGTGGAGGGAACACAGCAGAGACAACCTCCAGCCTGAGAACGCAATGCAAGTGACCGCAAAATGAGCTGGAACCCCACTGCAGAGGCCCTCGAATTGACCCCGGCATCCTCTCTGGAGGCGTGAAGCCCAGCCATCTCTGGAGAAGCTGGGTGTCTAGGTGCCTGGGTCAGTGTCTCTCCAGGAGACTTGGGGGAAGGAAACTTTCCCACTGGGTAGATTCCTGCCCCTTATGCCATTTTTATTTTGCTTTGATTTGCTGTTGGAAGTTTTCTTGAGGAAATTTTTCTTTTTCATCAGATGACTCAAAAAAGCTGCAAAGATAACTTATGGCATAAAAGAGCAAAAACTAAGCAATGAGCAAAAAGCTTAAAGTTACATGTTTCATTGTGAGTAGAAGAGAACAGAAAAAAAAAAAGACCCCTCCAAAAAGTGAAAAAAAAAAAAAAAATGTGAGGCAGCAAGGGCCTAAAAGCAAGTCCCAAGATACTTTGCTGGTCAGAAACTGAAGAGACTTAAAGATGCTGCATTGAGGAGGTTAATGTTGCACTTTCTCTTAATAAGGAGACAGGAATAAAGCAAGAAGCAAGTTAGTAGAGGGGAGAGCTGGCGCTGTCCGTGGTCCCACAGGGGATTAGAGGTGGCTGCATTTGCTTGGTGGCTGGGTGCCAGGGCAGCCCCACGGGGCACGGACACGAGTGCACACACAGAGGCCAAAGACGTGTCTACTGAGACAATGCACATGAGAACTGGAGAAGGCGATTACTGTTGCACAGTGCTGGGAAGCTGGAGTTAGTACGGAGGCTTAGAAGAGCTGGCGAGACAGAGGCGGCGGAGTGGATGGGCGCAGGCTCCCTGGCGCTCTTACCCCATTGCTCTGAGTGGACTGCACAGACTGCTCACTGGCCGAGGAGCACGTGCTCATGCGGTCTGTGTCCTTGCTGGGGGCTGCGTGGTGGTGCGTCTGTCGCTGGAGGGAGTCACTGTCCCCCGGGAAGGTGAAGGAACTTGGCCGGCTGGCAGGGGAAGCAGGAATGGAGCTCCAGAAGGAGCCCCCCTTCTGCAGGGGGCTGCTGGGAGGAAAGGCCTCCTTGCCAAAAGGAGAAGGGAATGTAGTGGAGAGAGGAGAGTTCAGCGGTGAGATGGCCCCAGGCCTAGTCTTGCCCAGAGGCAATGGGCCCAGGTTCCCCCGAGCTTCCTTGGTGTTTCCGTCTTGACTTGTACCAGAAGCATTCCCAGGAGCTTTCCTGGGGCTCTCCATCACCTTCATCTTGGGAATGGGCTCTGTTTCTCGTTCATGAGCTTCGGAGTCGCCACTCAAGGGGAGCCTGCTGGGCTGGCCAAGGCTGGCCTCAAGGGCCAGGCTGCTGCTGGGGGTAGGCAGTGAGGGGCAGGGAGCAGACATACCTGACATCTTGTCTGCCTCTGCCTGGCTTGAGGCTGCAGAGGAGACCAGCATGGGGGGGTGGTGTCTGACAGGCTGGGGGATCCTGGAGGGCCTGCTCCTGCTTGAGCTGGGGCCGCTGCTACAGCTGCTGGGGCCGCTGCCATGGCTGCTGTTGCCTCCGCTGGAGGCCCCGCTGCCACCGCTGCCCCCGCCCCCGCCGCCGCCGCCCCCACTGCCACTGCCGCCGCCCCCGCTATGGTTCCTCTGGTACTCAATGGGTGACGTCAAGGCTGTAACCAAGCAATTCAACAGAAGAAAGTCAGTTAGGGTGCCAGGAAAATTCCAGAGTGCTTAAAAAAAAAAAAAGGCCACATACAATGAGAAGGGCTTGAGAGCCAGTGAGCTAATTAAGGGAAATGCTTATGGTCACAGGAGCCTACTCCCACTACAGGGCCAATATAATTGGTCAGTCAGTGAGCTAGATAGCCATAGGCAAATACCGGGCAGATTACTACCAGGCCAACAGTGCCACCCACTGAGTGTCTCTATTCCTGACTCTGGAATGTCTTGTAGAGGGTTTCCTTGAGACAGAACATTGCAATACTTCCCAGAACTAGGCCTGGGCACAGAACGTGGATATGCACAAAAGGACACAGTCAGCACTGGCTCAGTAAGCATTTAGTTCTCAACTCCTCGCGATCTACCAAGTTAAATGACAGTGGGAGCTGTAAGTCACAGGGACTACTGCAGACAGGAGTGGGCAGGAAGAGGGTAGCTAACTACTGCTGGCTTCTCAACTTCTCTAGAATCACACAAATCATAGACACTTGGGAGATGAGTCTCGTTCTGTCAGCCCAGGTTGGCCTTGAATTTGCAATGCTCTTCTTTGACTTCCTTCCATTTCTCAGGATAGGGTTCTACTACATACTCTATGCATGGCAGAATGTAACAATACATTCTGAGGAGCACACACTGAGAGTTGAGTGTCTGCTCTAAATCCTGACTGCCAAAAAGAAAAAAAAAATACCCGGTGGCATTCTAGACAAATTATCAGTCCACTGTATCTCAGATTCCTGGTCTGCAAGAGATACAGTGAATGTTAAGTTCTGTCCATATTAATATGTAACGAGAGAGCCGAAAACAGAGGTGTATGTGTTAGAGAAAGAAGACACAGCCAGTAAGAGGGTACGTCACCATTTAAAAAGTTGCGCTGGTTTTCTAAAATTTGGTTGATTTCATGGATCCACGTTTGTCGGACACTTGGACTAGATGAATGCAGAATGAAGGTCTCCAGCACGTCCCCCGTCCTTGACGTCAGAGCGAACTTACAGGGGTCGTTTTCCACGTTCTCCTCCAGGCAAAGGCAACTCACCTTGAAAACAACAAATCATTATTTACGACAGTGAAGACATGGAGATCCTGAGTATCCACCAAATGAAGGATGGCTAACAGGATCCATGTGCCATGGAGTGTTATCCAGCCTTAACACGACAGGAAGCTCTGAACACACTGCAGCAGCATGGGAAGACTTTCAAAAACTAACCAACATTAATAAGACACACACACACACACAGAGATAAGTATGTGAGGCTCCACATACATAGTATCCTCGAAGTAGGCAAACTCTCAGAGACAGAAAGAGGCATGGAGCTTGTCAAGGGCTACATGTTTAACTTTTGCAGGATATAAAGAGCCTCAAGGTCTGAGGGTAGTACCACAGCCTAAATGTACTGAATACTACAGAGCTGTTCCCCCCAAAACCAAGTTAAAATGGCAAATATGTTACATATATTTTACCACAAAAATTAAAGCATAAAATGAATTTCATCCATGTTAAAATGGCAACAAGTTTTTAGCTGAATTCTGCTAGCTGAACAAGCTCAGGCATCATTACAGGTCACGCATTCCTAAACTGAACATGAAGCCCACAGTGTTTTGAAATCTAAAACCGATAAAACACTGTAAGGGCTCCCGTGATGGCCTGCAGCGAAGAGACAAGCTCATGAAAACTATTGCGTAAAGTGTTTTCAGGCTACATGGAGAAGGTGAACATGACACACACATGTACTTTGTGTTCAGAACTGTACCCCATCCTGGGGGCTGCCAAGATGGCTCCATGGGTAAAGGGGTTTGCTGCACGAGCCTGACATCCTGATTTCATCCCGGAGTGCAACTAAATGTAAAAGGAGAGAACCTCCTCCACAACACTTTTGTCTGGCCTCCACATGTGCAATGTGGCATTTGTGCCCAACTACACACAGCATGTAACACACACATACAAACATACATACATACATAGAGTTGGGTACCATTGCTAAGCTGACATTATGTACATGTGTATGTGTATGTATATGTATATATTGTATTTTTTAATTGAAAAAATAAAAAGGCCTAAAACCAGAAAGACTTTTTGTCTGCAGGACTTCAGATATGGAGCAGTTAATCTGCACCGGGAGGCTTTTCAAAGCCATTTAAAACCTCAGGCACAAGGCTATCATCAGGAGTGTAATGGCTTGACTAATAGCTAGCTGGGATTATCTGCTTCAAAACTCTTTTGCAACTAGCCAGCATTTATTCTTCTCTAAAAGTTCTAACACTCCAGGTGTGGTGGCACATGCCTTTTCTGAGTTCGAGGCCAGCCTGGTCTACAGATAAAGTTCCAGGACAGCCAGGGGTACACAAGAGGAACCCCGTCTCAAAATAAAAATAAAATGCATATTAAGATGTGCATCATGTAAATGTACTTGCTGCAAAGCACAATGATCTGAATTTGATCACAGGGACCCCATGGTAGTAGAGAACTGATTCCCATAAATTTTCTTCATCTTCATTCACATGCTGTGGCACACAAGCACATGCACATACATCAAAATAAACAAATGCACTAAAAAAGGACATTAAAATTTCAAATACTAAAAAGGATATGCAAGTGTATTTGACATCACGAGCAAAATACAGAAGCACCTCTCAGAAGCAGCAGACACACAACATCAATGGAACTTTGAAGGTGCTGGGGTGACTTTCTCTCCACAGACTTGTGAAAAGAATAAATAGAAAATTTCAGGGGTGGGCTGGTTCATGGGCATGGCTCAGGAGGGAGGGCCTGTGGTAGGCTGGGGCAGCATGAGACACAAAGGGTTTCATCTCAGCTTCAGGCCACTCCAGCTCTTTTGATGCTGTCTGGCTCTGAAGCCTTTGTAGGTCCTTGTGAGCAAAAGATCATCTGGCTCAAAGCCTGTGTGCCCAGACCAACCTGCCCAGGTTCAGACACTAGAAACAGCTGGAGTCTATGACAGTCCACACAGCCAACTTCCTAGGAGAGTGCCATGTCTCACCAGTACACAGTGGAGCCCACACACTTAAAGGGCCTAAGCAGTTCCTTGGTGCCTGTGATGGAGACCTTGTGCTAATGCAGGAGGCCTTAATAGAGGGCGCACATTTCCCTTCTGAACTTGGGACTGCAGAGCTGCACACATGGCAAGAGCTTAGGGGAGTGTACACATGCATCTTCTGGGGACTGTCTACTGGAGCTTTTGGGTTCCCTTCCTCTGCTACTCTGCCATCCTTTTGATTTGTCTCCTTTACAGAGTTAGGATCATAACCACACAATTATTTTCTATGTGTTCACCTTTCTCTGCCACCAGAGGGCAAGGTGACTCACAGCAGAGAGTGTCTTATCTCTGCCCCATCTCTGAAGCCCCATGCCTGGAAGAACCCTCAGGACCTCTCTGTTGAAAAGAGAATGAGACACTGAGCAGGTTCTTCTCTTTGGTCCCTAGGCCAACACTCTAAAGCTATGGCTCTGAGTGTACATTTTACATGGTCTTGCAGAGGGCGGCACTGTACACTGCCCAATGGCTACAGTCACACAGGTATTCAATACAGTCAGTGCTTAAGACAGCAGTTCCAAAGTACAGAAAGCAGAGAGAGACAGGAGGCAATTTTAAAAAAGATTCACCAGTGTATTAGAAGGTTTTGTAAATATTTAATAAAACAAGCATTAGAAAATATCACTGTAACCAGAAAAGAATTATTAACATGGCACATGAAGCTCACAGGAATACATTTACCTTGATACTGTTCTTGAACAGAAATCCTGGCATGGAAAAGCCCTTTTTTTTATCAAGTGGTTCGCTGAATATGATGATCTGTTCAAAGAGGAAAACCCGCCTCTCTTTGCATCGAGGCAGAAGTCCTGCATCTTGGTCTGTGACCAAGAATGTGTCCTGCAAGAGCAGTTTACCCTGGGCAACAATTTTACCCTAAAAAAAGAAGGGAAGAAAGGAGGGAAAAATCATTGCATTTTCAGTGACCAAGGATCTGTTTTCTTTGGTTTCCTCCCACAGAATGATGTATCCTTGTAGGAGCAACAGAGCCCACTCTTTTACTGTTATGAATTCTTAGCTCCAAGTAGAACAATTCTTTAACTTAAAAGTCTTGCCAACCCTGTGTAATCAATGGTCTCAGAATCAGAGAGTAAGAGCAGGTTCTTTAGGGGTGGTTCTAACAAAAGGCAGCTCTCCCTCTCCCTCATGTGTCAGCAGAAGCCCCCCAGCCACAGACTATGAGCTTCGGTCTGAAAAACACAGACCAGGGACATTAAGCCCTAATGCTCCAGAGAGCCAGTGACAAGAAACATTAAAGCATCTCCCAGTTCCTTACTCAACTGGAAGAACAGATTATGGCCTGAATTCACCTTTTTATACATAGAAAGTAGTATGTAAGAGTCAGAGCGTGCAACCTAGATACATTGGGTAGATTGAAGAACCAGTGATCCCAAAGTCAGTCTAGCAGGGATGAGAGAAGGGCAGGAGCCTTCATTCCTAGCTTTCATGGTTTTAGATGCCTGGAGAGGATGCAGAGGCTGTCAGACACGAAGCACAGCCCTGCTTGCCTCTACTAATGGCTGCAGACAGAGGAAGGTTCCCCAAAGCAAACACCAAAAAGAGGTTGAAAGTCAGCTACTTGGAAAAAGAGAGAAGACAAGACAAAATGAGAGAGAGAGAGAGAGAGAGAGAGAGAGAGAGAGAAAGAGAGAGATGAGCTTTCTACACATGCAGAGAAACAATGCAGGAGAGAGGAGGAGGTGGAGCCACCAGAGAGCAACTGCATTACGTCAAATCCTTGCAGCCTTCCGACATTCATCATATCGTTGCAGCGCTTCGGCACGATGCACATGACTTCTACAGCTTTCTGCGGTGGGAAGAAAGCAGGGCCAGAGTTTACACCCTCCCAAGAAACCTGTAGTGCTAACCCTGCACTGCACTTTCAATTCCGGTCTCTCTCCCTCCACACGCTCGCTCCAGAGTATAGAGGGAAGATAAGTCGGCAATCCACCCACCCCCGGCTGCTGTGGCCCCTCCCGGGACCAGACCCCATGTGGGCAGGGGGCTTACATGCCTGCTGAAGGACCACAAAGTACCTCTAACTCTGACGTGTCCAGGCTAGCTTTTTTTGAGTACTTGAGGAAGTCCTGCAAGGGAAATGAGGAGAGAGCCATGGTGAGAGGCAGACAGTGGTTGACTGCCCTCCTTGAAGCAGGCCTTCTCAGAGCTACAGCTCAAAGTCATCCAGCCACTTTTGGTTCCCGATTTATCCCAAGACTAGCTGTGGCCTCTCTTCGTGCACAGGCTCTCTGTTTCTGTATGGCATCTCTGGTGTTGCCTAACAACTTAAAGCAATTCAACTATAGCTAGGCCAACAGAAACAGACTCGTGGGGATTCAAGTTTTGGATTTATCAAGAATCTAAGAAGAGGGGCTGGAGAAACGGCTCAGCAGTTAAGAGGACAGGAGGACGTGGGTTTGATTCCCATCACCCACATGGTGACCAACAACTGTTTGTAATTCTGGTTCCAGGGGTTCCCACACCTTCCTCTGGTCTCCAGCGGTGCCAGGAACACATGTAGCACACAGGCATGCATGTAGGCAAAACATTCATAACATAAAATAAAATAAAAAATAAAAAACTCTTTAAAAAATCTAAGCAGATTAAAAAATAAGGCTGATAACAGTCTGGAGAAATGGCTCCGTGGTTAAGACCACTGGCCGCTCTTCCAGGAGACCTGAATTTAATGCCCAATATGACCCAACAGGTCAAAACCATTTGTAAACAGAGTTCCAGGGACGCTTTTCTGGCCTCCATGGGCACCAGGCATGTATGGTGTACAGACAAATGTGTAGGCAGAACACCCATACACATAAAACATTCATATATTTAAAATGAATCCGATAGAGCTGAAGAAACACAGCTAGCATTCCAAGGTATATGGCAGAGAAACAAGTTTGTTTTAACTGACCCTTTGATTCAGAACGTGAGAGGAATGAAATATTGAAAAACAATTTAAAGGTGTCATATTACTGTAAAGAATTATTTTGAAACATTTAAGGCCAGAAATAAGCACCTCTGTAGGGAACAGGGACACCTCCTAACACACCCACAGAAGGTATGGAAGGTGAGGGAAGTCTCGCCCCTTCAGCCATGTGACTGCTGACCCTGCTCTCACCCCCCAGTCCTCACCTTCAATAGCAGCTGGTACTTCATGATTCTCTGAACAGGTTTGATCAACAGATCTGTGAGCTGCAGTCTGTGGCCGAGGCGCTGCTTTAAGTCCTGGGGATTTTAATGGAAAAATAAAAACAAACCACTTCACCTGTTGTTCGTTAAAGGGCAACATTTTATTCCTTATAATCAACTCTAAAGGTCCTATTGATAAGATAATGAAAAAAGGCAACAAAAGCTTCCCAACTCTCCAGATTAAACATTTGGTCTGAATCTTCCAGAGTGGGTTTTCAGAGAAGTCTATTTACTTTAAGGCTTCTGCCTGCCTGTCTGTCCACCCATGACAGAAAAGGTATTGTAGCTGGCTTTTGTTAATCTTTGGAATCTTAGGTTATAAAGACATTTTTTTCAGTTGTTTTCTTTTTTTTTTTTTGGTTTTTTCGAGACAGGGTTTCTCTGTGTAGCCCTGGCTGTCCTGGACTCACTTTGTAGACCAGGCTGGCCTCGAACTCACAAAGATCCACCTGCCTCTGCCTCCCGAGTGCTGGGATTACAAGCGTGTGCCACCACCGCCCGGCTTTCAGTTGTTTTCTTTATTCACACAAACACACATGTCATTTTAGGCAAGAAGTTTAGATCATGAATGACTGAGTTTGAACTGAACAACTCTCTAAATTTACAACAATAAAAAAACCTTTCTCCCCCAGGGCTGAAGGCTCAGTGGTTAAGAATGTTGGCTGTTCTTTAAGAGGAGCCAGGTTCAATTCCCAGTACCCACTGGGTGCTCATAACTGCCCAACTCCATAACTGCTTGTAATGGTTTGAATAGGTATGGCCCCATAGACTCATGTGTTTGAATGCTTGGCCCCTAGGGAGTTGCAATATTAGGAGGTGTGGCCTTGTTGGAGGAAGTGTGCCACTGTGGGGACAGGCTTGAGGTCATTTACACTCAAGCTCTGCCCAGTTTGGAATAGTTTCTTCCTGGCTGCCTACAGATCAAGATGCAGAACTCTCAGTCCCTTCTCCAGCACCATGTCTGCCTGGATGCTACCATACTTCTTGACATTACAATAATGAACTAAACTTCTGAAACTGTAACCGAGCCCTAACTAAATGTTTTCCGTTTTAAGAATTGCCTTGGTCATGATGTTTCTTCACAGCAATAAAACCCTGACTCAGACACTGTCCAAGTGCCATAACTCTAGTTCCAGGGAATACAATGCTCTCTTCTGGCTTCCACCAGTACCAGGCACATAACAACAACAACAACCAAAACAAAATAAAAATCTGGAGCCATTTCCCACACATTAGAAGCAACTGAACTGAAGGCCTTAGGCATGGTAGGAAGTATTCTACCACTGGGCTCTGCTCCCAGCCAATAAATATTTCTTTAATTCATTTATTTTATTTTGAGATAGGGTATTGTTAAGTTATCCAGGGTGAACTTTATCTTGCCATGTAGTCTAAGTTTAAATTGGCGATCTTTCTATCCCATAGCTGCGTTCCCAGGTATGAGCTACCACACTGTTCAAACTGTTCATTGTTAACCACTCCAGCTTTCTGAATGGCAGGGCTGTGACCACAGACTGAGTGCACACCCATTTCTCTGATTCACAGATTGTAAAGTAAGCTAAGGACACTAATCTCTCTAAGTCCAGTTTTCTGAGGATTCCTTTGTTCTGGGAAATTGTGTAATCACAATGCAGTAAAATACTTGGAGAAACCACTTGTTCCCATGTTGGGTCTTACCTCAAAAAAGGTGTCAATGTACTCAGAGACAATGTGCTCAGACTTTGGTTTATTTTGACAATAAACTATGTACATGTGCAACCTTCTCTCCTAGGAATAAAAAGGCAAACAAGGGGAAAAAAAAGGTTAGCCCACTGACAGTTCAGATAGACTATCAGTACACACACTTCAGAAAACATCATCTTAAAGCCAAGCTGCTGCTCTGGGGAGCTCACTCCGGATTCAGGGCACTAGGCTACCCTGGCTCTGAGGCCCTGAAACAGCCCTCTGTTCTCATTGCTGGTACAGACCAGACCCTTCACTGTACTGCACCAGCAATTCCAGGGCAGCATGAGAATACACTTCCATCATTCCAAGGCTGCGAGCAGTCCTGGTTACCAGTCTGTTTTAAGTAAGTTTTTAATCTCAAACCCCATGGCAGGGAAAACACACAACATGCTACCCCTTAATTGAATGGCTCTTGAAGCTATGCAGGAACCCTTCAGGTTCCTGGGGCCTATGTGTGGATCCCTTAGGGCAAAAACCACTTTCGAAGCACCATTGCCTTTTGTGTTGACATCTGTGCCAATGCAGCATGGGACCATGATAAGGGAAAGTGCTGGCATCACAGCAAGGGTCTGTCTGTCACCACTGAAAATCTGCTGTAGGAGATGCCAGCTTCACTTCTGAATGCCACCAATGAATAAAAGTCACTCATCTTAAGACCTCACCATGGCAGACATCCTTCCAGAATTCTCATGTCAGGATAGACGTTTATAGATCTCTTCTGGTTGTTCAGTAATGGCCTCAAGGAAAAGCACTGTGACTGCTGTATGTTCCACAACTGCTTTTGTTATGAGCCACCAATGAACCCACAGAATGGTGGGCACACTGTAATTAATTACTTTTACTTCAGAATCTTGTGGAATTTTTCTTGAGCAGAGATGACATAAGCATGTCATCTCATGACTAGACATACAGCTGGCGGTGTAGACGAGCCATACAGCTGGCAGTGTAGACGAGCAGTGAAGATCCCAGGGTTTAAGAGGAGAGAGAAAAAAGAGAATTCTGGAAAATATGTGCCTTAGTTTGCCAATACTTAGAGAGTCTCTTGAAGGACCAGTAGTAACGATGCTAAAAGTCTGATTGGGATCACGTGTGATGAACTATCAACACCTGAACTTGCCAAGTTGCAACACGCTCCCAACTGCTTGGTTCGTGATTCTCAAGGCTGTGCCCGGAGCAAACAGCTCCAAAGGTTAGTCAGTTGAACAGATAAACAGTGAGGGAGAAGATCACACATAGCCTTTTCAGAGCCTGTGTTGTACGGGAAGCCAGCCTTCCAGAAATTATCCTTTACCAAATGTTGGCATATGATAAAGACATCTACAATTACTTGAAAATGATATTTAAGGTATTTATCCATCTTCAACTCTTATCTGTGTGAGATGGATTTTTTATGTGCTTTATAGTAACAACAACAATAAACCCCCAGAATATGTTGAGCATAAAAGCAGATACAGAAATCTACCTTCTACTAAGCCCAATATTAAAGCTATGATAAAACACAAAAGCCTCATTATTTTTGAAAATATAGTGAAATATTTTTAAAATATAAGGTAACTTATTTTAGATATACACACATATTAGGCTAGTGCGTCAAACCCACTGCAGGCATGAACAGGCACATAATCATCAAATACTTGTTTGCCTTTAGACTCCGTCAAGCCTGTCTGGCTCTGGAGCCCTATGTGACTTGTACTGTTGCAATCCAAGTAGCCAGACAGGGCCAGGACTGAGAAAGCGGGGAACTCAGAGGCAGACAAGCCACTAGGGATGGAAGCCACCAAGGATGGACAGCACATACCCCTATAAATGTCAACAGGCTTCATCTTCAAGTCACTAAAGATGCCAAGAACAGAACAGAATATAAACGCTGCCTTGGTACTCACATGTTTTACAAAAAGGGATCCTAGTTTTTCTGGATCTTCAAGGCACTTTTCCAACTCTCCTAAAAAAAAGCTGGAGACAGAGGACTATCAGAGCTCTTTCCAACTTGTCTTCTTAATTGTGGACTCAGTCTATTCAGAGGTGGCTACTGGGAACAGTACAGTTCATACAAGTATAAGCCAGGCAGAAAAGACTTGGTTAGGACAAAGTGCCAGAACACAGTGTAAAAAAAAGCCAAGAAGGGAAGGCACTTCCCCTAAATCCTCTGGACAATTCATATGTCTTGTCCCAATTTCTTTCAAGGACACAAGCACTGACATCTGGACAGATACTGAATGAAAACAAATGTTCAAAAGCGGTAGGTTCTTTACATTTCTGAAAATTTGGTCCTCTTATCTGAACTTCAAGTCTATTCTGTGATAACTTTTAGAGGCTTAACTGAATGACAGACAAAAAATGATTTCACCTGGCCAGCTTTATGGAATTTACTCAAATATCACTGAAATCAAATGGTAGTTAGACATCTAAGCTTCACAAAGGATCAAAGGATAGCAGCGGCACGGCTGTGGCCTCCCTGCACGATGTGTGTTTATCCTCTCACTTACATATGTATGTTTATGTTTTGCAAGTTGTATTGAGTTTTGTAGCACTTGGGGTTTTAATGTCTCCCTGGCTCTGCAAACACTCTGAACCATATTACCTCTGAATCCTATTTCAATGGACATCGCAGGAATTCGTTACTTTTCTTTTCCCTATCACAGCTTTAAAAACCAGCCTTGGGAGAAGTAGAAATGAAAGTACCAGATATCTTCCCCTTTTATTTTTACATTTGCTTTTATGTGTTTGTGTGTTCGTGCTCATATGCAACTGTATACATATGGAGGGCAACTCACTGGAGTTGATTCAACTCAGGTCTTGAACCCAGGGACTGAACTCAGGTCTTCAGGCTTGATGGCAATCACCTTTGCCTGTTGGGACATATCACTTCCCAAAGTATTCCTTTCTGAGTTAGCCGCACTGTGCTTTTGTTAAGCCTATAGTCTATAGAGGTATATGCTGAGGTGTGTTTAAGGCTGCCCAATCATTTATCTATGAGTTCTAGTGGACTAGACACTGCTGAGGTTGTGCAAATGAGAGCTTTTTATGAGTTCAAAAGTCTTAGATTTTATACTCCCTAGAGATACAAGCAGGATATACTCAAGTGCCCCATTTAACACCTTCCCACATCTGTATATTTCATGGTTTAAAGGGCACAGATGTATCTGGTGGCTGGAGAAGCAGAGACCAACCACAGTATTCAGGCCTAATAATTAAGTGGGTCTGTGACCTCAGAGTTTGTGTGGGTGTATGTGCGTAATGTGTGTGCATGTTCACATGTGTATGGTTACATATGTGTGTGGATGCAAGTGCATGTTTGTGCACATGTGTGTGGAGACCCTGCCTCACCTCCATTACTAAGACAAAGTATCTCATTTGAACCCAGAGTTCACTGATTTGGCTAGTTTTGGCAGCCAGCTCATCAATGAGACCCTGTCCCACCTTCTGCATGGTAGTACAGGCAGGGTTCTGTGCCCACCCAACAGTTATATGGTGCTGAGGATCCGAACCGCAGTCCTCACACATGTGCAGCAAGCGCTTTGCCCACTGAGCATCTCCCGGCCCCCGTCTCAGCTTTGCAGATATAATAGCATGCTCCAGCATGGGAATAGCCATACTGATAAAACAGGACAGCTTGAGGCCTATCCAGGTCATGGAGAAGGAAGACTGTAGCTGGAACCCACTAGTGTCAGTGGCCAGTGTTGAGCATCCCTAGACAATTAAGGGTTTTCAAAGTATAATCAGAGGGGCAGGCATATGGTGGCACATTCTGTCAGGCCAAGGCAAGCTCCTACACACTGGCTCCCATACACATATTCTGATTAGGATAGGTGTGAGCAAAACACTGGGAGCAGGAAATTTTTATTTTCCTGGACTGTCCTGTCTGCTTTTCCGCTGACACTGAGTTGGGAAAGTGAACTCTAAACTCTCTGACAGTGACTTGGATTCCAAAGGCAGCTGCAGTTCTAATTAGAACCAGTCTCTCTGTATGCAGATGCTCCCGAGTCCTGTGCAGATATTAATCCAGTCACTAGGTATGAAGATACTGCTGTGTATGTGGCGTGGATGAAGAATGGAGGTACAGAGACGGGAGACTATGAAATGCCTTAGCAGCTCTGTTTTCAGTGCCCAGCTGGGTCGTGCTATTTGGGAGGACATAGAAACTGTAGGAGCTAGACCACAGCTGGAAGACCCTTGGTTCTTCTTGTTACTATCTTTTTGTCTAAAAAGAGGTGAAGAATCTTCTAAATACATACTCTTGCTGCCACATTGTCTTTATGAATGTATGCGGACAAGTGACAATGGACTTGAAGCAGGGGAGAAGAACAGGGGAAACGAAGGGGACAGATGGAGGGAAAAGAGTCTTTCATTTCTGGGGTCTGGCTTATATTTCTTGCTGGCCCAGACACAAGAATTTTATATAACTAGCAAAAACTGTAGTGAGGGTTCTTATATACATTCTCTTTCCTGAGACAGATCTCAAACAAGGCTAGCTGAGAGCTAGTGGCTGCTGGGGGTAGGAGGAGCTAGGTTTCTTGGGGGTATGGCCTCTCCTAGATTTTCCATGCTCCTGTGGATGGTCCTCCACCCATGCACATATGGGCAGTACTAACTGGACTTGATGAGCTATGAAGAGAAAACAAAATCGAGGATATGAAGTTGGGAAGAGGATGTGCGGGGGGCTGTTTAAGAGAAGTTATGGGGAGAGAAGGTAGATATGATCAAGAGGTTGTGATGATATGATGTGATATGATCAAGAGTTTGTGTGTGTGTGTATATATATATATATATATATATATAAAATTATGAAATTCTCAAAGCATGGAAAAATTAAAGACAAAAAAATTAATCCAACAAATCTAACTAGTGGGGGAAAACTGCTAAGGAACTATGCAAAGGCGAGTTTAACTTCTGATGGATTATCAGCATGCATTTCCATCTGCTCTTCATCTTAGACCAAGGGCAAGGAAGTGATTTTTTCTCATGTATAAACCTATATGTCTCAGAGGAAATCTTACAGCCAAGATGAGCCATGTTTATCATAAAAATATAAGCCTTCATCTCCTTGGGACCTATGTATGGCTAGAATCCCTTTAACCTATTATCTCCTCAGCACATCCTGAAATTATTTATACATCAGTCGAAGTCAAGATACCTGCCACACCTGAGAGAGAGTTCCTGTAAAGATAAATTAGGTTGTGTGACAGGCAGCACCAAGTGAGTCGCATTTTCCACTTCTGCTGCCAGGGCAAACCCTCTGAAAGTGTGAGCCACCC
>CAJQZJ010034157.1:5776568-5787125 GCA_907164525.1 Lophiomys imhausi | reverse complement strand
CTGAAAGTGTGAGCCACCCATTCCTTGTGTATGGAAGGTGTTTTGGTTACAGTGAGGAAAGACTTGCTAGTTCTAAGAGTTGCTACTTAAAGGAGCTGAGCGGTTGCTGTCAGTCAGTCTCACTATGCAGCACTTGGTGCTTGGAGCTGGTTTGTAGGCAGAGTTTGGAAATGTCTGGAGGTGGTGGAGAGAAGCCCTAGAATGCTACACACAGAGCATAGTGTGCCTCTAGTCAGGGATCAGAGGAACAAAATGGTGACAGAAATGTGCACAGGAAAGGACACACCCATGAGGTTTCAGATGGTGCAAAGACTCTGTAGGGAACTGGGTTGGAGACCATTCCCATTGCATTCTGACAACAACGATGGCTACATGTACGCTATATCCAGATCATGACACCTTTATGAGGGTGAACTTATTTTATTTTCATGGTGCTTGGGACTGAACCCAGAGACTTGCATTCTACCACTGAGCTCCACCACCAGCACAAGGCTAGATGCAAAAGTAATGAACTAATGAATTTGATGGAGAAAAATCTCAAGACAGCATAGCAGTTAGGTTGTGGAACAGTTAATGAAGGCTGCTTTTAGCCAGGTTTATTAGGAGAATGGGGAACAAGATGAGCAGAAAGATTTAAAAACATGCAGTTTGGCTAAAAAAAGAAAAGTGTTTAAGGTACTGCCGTGTTCATTAAAGGGAAAGCCACTAGAAAACCTTTCTGCATTGCGTCAATATGGAAAGAGGCCCTAAAGACCTCTCAAGAATTGGCTAAAGGGAATGAAAGGGTTAACTTATTTGAAAGACTTTTCTTCTTAAGAAGAGCTGCAGGGGTGCTTTGCTCATCCAGGGCTACCTAGAAAACTGTATTCCTTGGGTTAGCTAAACAAGAGTATCGAGATTCTTGGTTAACTTGCACTCAGAGATGTGCATTAGGGGCAGATTCCCAACAAGGAGCCTGGGAAAGAAATGCAGGAAGCTGTGAGAGTAATTTGCAAGAAAGAGCTTAGGAGTTTGGCCATGTCAGAAATCTGGATCCTCCACCAAGAAAAGCTGCAGCAATAGGAAGTCAGCCTAAGGGACCAGCTTTGTGGGCTGCAAGTGGGAAGGTCACAGCACGCTGTGCTAGGGCTTGATAATGGGTCTACAGGACTTAAGGGTTTCCGTTTTCCTCTGGTCTAACTCTTCCTTGCTATCTCTTTGTTCCTCCTCCTGGAATGGGATGTTAACCCTGTGCCTGCATTTGTTACAAGTATGAAACATTCTGATTACTTTTCTGATAAACAGTTCACTGAGTCCAAAAGAGACTCTGAGAACTCTTGAAGCTGGACAGAGTGAGATGACTGTAGGGAGTTAGAATAATTAAATTAGATTTAGAAAATATATAGGGGTATCTGATACAGTCTCTTAATTTGGGGCATGAAGATCAACATGGCTGTGAGTGATTTAGCTTATCAACTTGTGGAAAAAAAGGATGAAGTCAGGTGAAAACAGGAAACAAACAGGAGACTTAATGGACTGAAAAAACAAGGTTGAAGTCAGGAAAAACAGGAAAGACTTAATAGACTGAAAAACAAGGTTGAAGTCAGGAAAACAGGAAAGACTTAATGGACTTAAAGAAACAAAGTATCTGGCCTGACATTGTTTTTAGCTGCTAAGTGGGCGGAGCCCAAATTAAGCTGAAACAGTTCCTCCTATTTAAGGACAGTGCATGGAGCCCCAATGAAAAAGAAGAGGCCCCTGATGCTAGAGAGCTTCCAGAGTCCTGCTGAAAAAAGTGCTGGCCATCATTTGATGGCCAGATCTCCCTGAGGCAGAAAGAAGGTAGTGAGCAATGAAAGCCTGAGCAAGACACCAAAAGGCCCAGGACTAAACCCTGTGGCTCAGCTTTTGCCTAGAGTGGCCTAAAGGAAACTGTGCCTGGCTTTAAGGACTCTCAGGCAGAGTGGCAGAGTTGCTGATGTGAATGGGCTGGGGTCTCCCAAAGAGAAGAAAGCATCAAACCTTATTTAAAGTGAGACTGCAATAAACAACTTACCATGATGAATCTACATTTGAGAGATCAAGAAAAAGGACTGCTAAGTGCGTTAAAGAATCTACAACAAAGACTGTGTTCCTGATGACTGAGGACCTGCCCCAGAGACTGTATCAGATACCCCTATATATTTTCTAAATCTAATTTAATTTATCTAACTCCCTACAACTGTCTAAAGTTGAAACATCCTCATAGGCTTGTCTTTTCAGTTAGGTTTCCAGTTGGTGACACTATTTGGGAATGCTGTGGGAACTTTAGGAGATAGGGATCTTCTGTAAGAAGTAAGTCACTGTGACCGGTTCTTTGGGGTATATTATTCTAGCCTCTTCCTGGCTCATTCTTTGCTTCCTGTCTAACACTAAGTGACTCCTCAGCCATACTCCTGCCTCCCTATCTTGCCCAGAGCTCACTGTGTCAAGCCATCTGACCAAACCCTCTGAAACCACAAGCCAATGTCAATCTTTCCCTCCAACAAGTGTTTATGTATGGTATTTTTTGGTTAGAATGATACAGAGCCAATCAATACAGAGGGGAAGAAAAGAGCTCCAAGTGGTCGGTCATGACCCCAAGTAACAAGTGTCTGTTAGGCCTCTGGCTTCCTGGCATAGACTGGCAAGAAAAACATAAGAATCTTTCCCATGCCATAAAATGTTACAGCAGCACAGCACTTTGTCCTTAGCTCAAACTCTTTCCATGAAGACACACAGGTTACAGAACAAAATGAATCCAAATATTTCCTTTAGCACTGGCTAAGCCTGACAAAGCAGCATGCGTAGTAGGAGTCTTACGTACTCTCTGTGCCAGTCATAAATCTGGTGGATGTTGCCAAATACGATCTTGTCTTTTCCCTTCATGTCATCAGGAACACCGTCTTCTTTCATAAGTGCCATGTAGCCCTACAAAGCAATGTGTGCAGGAGAGCTCACACATGAAATGTATCATGTGCTGGACTAAAAGTCACACCACACAACACAGACACACACATTGGCTTGTTTAAGAACAAACGAAAATCCTGCATGAAAAGTGTCCTTACCTGCTGCTTCAAATACATTGTTATGCCAGTTGTGGTGGCCCACGCTTTTAATCCCAGCACTTGGGAAGCAGAGTCAGGCAGATCTCTGTGAGTTTAAAGCTAGCCAGGTCTACAAAGTGAGCCCAGGACAGCCAGGGATACACAGAGAAACCCTGACTCGAAAACCAACAACAAAATATCTATCTATTTATCTATCTATCTATCTATCTATCTATCTATCTATCTATCTATTTATATTCACTGCTGTAATTGCCTCCCCCGAACCATGAAACATTTATAAATAAATGAAAAAATTTCCAAGAAATATAACAGCTTAGAATATGTAAATGGTTTCAGAAAGCAAACAATCCTACTGAATTAGAGAGTTGGTTAGTCAGAAAGAGTCCCCCTAGTTTTAGGACTTGTAGCATATACACAAAGGCATTGACGTTTTGTGATTGTTACAGAGCATATTAGAGAAGGATTTAACAATATTTTTTCTATAAGTTGCTTGTTAACAGAGGCCAATTAACTATACAAATCAAATGTGCTTTACATTTTCTATCTAGCTAGATATGATGTGGAGCTTGGGTATCTGAGGTAAGAAGAGTGAGTGGGAGGGCATTCTAGGCTACACAGCAAGACCCTGCTTGAAACATACACACACACACACACACACACACACACACACACACACACACACACACCTACTTCTATTCAATTCTAATGAGATTTAGTTTGTACCAGAAACCTTATGGCCACCAATGACTGCAGAGAAACCAAGCATGCTAAACTTTTATGCCAGGGAATACAGTGACTGTGGTCACTAGTCATCAGTGCTGAATGTGGAACCCAGGCATTGTGCATACTAAGCAAAGTTCTACTACTAAGCTAAAACTACAGCTCCATAGCTCTGTGCATCCAAAAAGTATTATTCGGCACACATCTGCAAAGTGGAAAGAAAAATGACAACATTTTATACTATAAAAATACCTCTACTTTAGAGCCAGGGATGGTGGCACAAGTCTATAAAACCAGTGCTTGGGAAATATAGGCATGAGGGTTATGGGTTCAAGATCAGCCTTAGCTAAACATGGTGACAAGGTCTAAGAAAACTGATATTGGGTGTGGATGCTCAAGCCTATAGTACTCAAAAGGCTGAAGCAGGAGTACTACCATAGTTAGAACAGTCTGGGCTACACCGTGAGTTCCAAGTTAGCCCAGGCTGCAGAATACAATATAAAAACTAATCAACCAACCCAGGCCTGTGGATGGATTGCTATGCTCCTGCATATAACCGACTAGTACAGAAGGCCGTGGCTTTGCTGTAGCTACACAGTGCTCAGCAAATGCCAGTGACTGAAGACGGTGCCACAGCTCTTCTGTGCAAAGCTATAAATAAATGCCCTGGTAGAGGCATGGTCAGTATCAGAAGTATGAGGATTCAGAATGGACGGCATCCATAGCTCGGCCACACTGACTTTTCAACAAATGTTACTGTTGTTTCTATGGCAGCATCTAATCTTATAAAATAATTAAAGGTAAAACTTCAATACAAAAATCACAAAATTATTGGCAGTAATAAGCTATAATCTTAATTACATATAAAATATACCAAGATGTACTATGCAAAAAAATCTTTAAAATTGGATACAGCTTGCTAAGATAATTAGCTATATTTTTTAAGACTTTTGGGAAGGTATCACCATTCTGCTATTTAAAATGGTACCTCGCCAGATGATTTAGGCGATGAAGTTTCTGAAGATACGTACCTCAACCACACAGCCAAGGTCCCGCACATAGTCTCGCTCTGTCTCAACTAATTCTTGCAAAACATAGCTGGAAAAAAGAGAAATCCAGAGTCTGTTTTCTGAATGAATTATTCTATACAAATCTGTGTTTGTGAGAATGGGCTCTTTAAGGACTCTATGGTAATACATCAGATTTACACCACTGGGTCTGACAGGGTAAGTGAGTAACTGTGAACTCTTAGCAGCTGAAGACACTCAGGCAGACGCATGGTGCAGCGATAGCATAAGATGAAAACAACAAGAAGCCCAGGCACAGCTTTGTTATGAAGATATGACTGCAGGGCTGCAGCTGCTGTTTAATTAAGTTATTTTAGGCTTCAGTGGACATACAGGAAGTTTTAAATTTCAGATATTAAGAGTGTGTGCATCACAAGTGTTAATGTCTCTAACCACCAAGGACTCTTAGATAAAAGATGATAATCCCTAGGCCAGTTGGTAGGCCCCAGATGTTAAACATAAATCTTTTGTGGAAGCCACCATTCACTTGGGACACAGGACTTGGAAGCTCTGAGCTGGCTCTGACCTGAAAGCCTCTAGCTGAGGACTAGATTTCACAGCACCGGAAGGTGCTATGGGGCTGGCAAGGGGGAGGGACATAATCAATAATCCTCCAAGATGCTTATGAACAACAAAGACCAGCATGGAAAGAGACATCTAGAGGTGCAGGAATGGCACATAGTAACCAACAACTGTCTATCTGAACTCAAGGACCACAGCAGGAGGGAAAAAAATGCCTGGTACTGGAAACCTAGCCAAGGATCTGGGGCTAGTGAGGTTACAGATCTTAGAGGAAAGCCCAGACTGCCACTTATCTAAACCAGCATTCTAAATACTTAGCCTTATACCCACAGAGGAGTCTAGCTCTCACTCCTCATCAAAGCAGCTACTCTTTGCAGCAAATGGAGATCATTATAGAAAGTTACAGCTCATCAAAATGCAGAGAACAACTGAGAGGCAAAGAACTACAGGGAACTAAAGAGAACTGAGAAAGGGAAGATTAGCCATCCCAAGGGATGCCATTTATGTGTGTATGATTCACGGCTGACCACAAATAACACCAACTGGACTTGATGGGTTGTATTTATATATGTATGTGCATATATGTGTAACATAAAAACTCCAAATTTCTCATTCATTCCCTCAGTCAATATCACCCTGGCACTTCCCATACGCCAGGTGCCACTCAAGGCACTGCGACCTATTAATCCTGACCACACCAAGTCACTGCCCTCATGCAGCAAACAGCCTTCTCTCATACAGAGTAAGTGTAAGCCTTTGGTGCTAGTTCTCAGGACATTCACTCATTGCCATAAGTGGTTTTACCAGAATGGAGAAACACTGCCACTAAGTCACATTTTAAAAGGCTCACATTTTGACTAATTTCATATTGATTTAATTTTATGTTGCCTTCACAGCTATATTAACAGTAGAAAGTATAAGAAGATTCTCACTACCAACCATGGACAATATTCTTGTCATGAAATGCTCTTATTTACAAAGCATAACAGACATGGAGAATAGAAACTTCAGCTATAGCTTACCACATCCTTACACACACACAGACACAGGCAGGCACTTGTGCGCATACACATGCATAAACACACACACAGTCTCTCTCTCTCTGAGCAGGAGGCCCTGGATCTCCTTTGAGCTAATTCAGAGGTGAACCCCACTCTTGGTTTTGGCGTGCTGCAGCTGGGAGGGACGTGGGGATGTTGTGGAGGTGGATGCTGCTTACTGTCTTCTCTTTAGAGAGCTGGATTTTCTTTCTTCCATCTCATCAATAGGCGAGGAGGACGAGAGGAGGGAATTGTCTGAGGGGTTGAAGGACGGGCTGCTACTGTCTCCCTGGTCGACAAGCAGTGAGCTGGGACGATCCTCCAGTGCCTGGAAGGAATTTAGCAAATGAACAGTGCTGACTTCATGATGGCTGGCACTAAGGTAAGAAAATCTAAGTCAGAAGATACAAAGGATGTGACTGCAAAATTACAAGCTATGCAACAATAGATCAAACTGCATTATTAAAAAAACATTGAAGGGGCTGGAGGGACACTCAGCGGCTGTGAGCATCTGCTGCTCTTTTTTTTTGTTTGTTTTTTTGAGACAAGGTTTCTCTGTGTAGCCCTGGTTGTCCTGGACTCACTTTGTAGACCAGGCTGGCTTTGAACTCACAAAGATCCGCCTGCCTCTGCCTCCCAAGTGCTTGGATTAAAGGTGTGCATCACCACGACCTGGCTGTATCTGCTGCTCTTGTAGAGGACTCAGTTTCTATGCTCAGAACCCACATGACAACTCATAACCATCCAGAACTCCAGTTCTAGGAATCAGGATCTTTTGGCCTCTGCATGTACTACATTCATTTGGTGAACACACGTACATGAAGGCAAAAATGCTCATATACATGAAATAAAACCATAAATCTTTACAACAGCAAAACCAGCAACAATCCATATTGAGTCATAGGAGCTAGGCAGGCAGGAAGATTAGGATAAAAATATTAATAAACTTATGTGTGTTTGTGTAACATTCACCTCAGTTCTGCAGGAGATTGGTCGAATGCTTTTACCATTGTAGAACATCATGCAGATTTTGAAGGTGGACTCAGAGATCAGGGAACCTCTGTGGGTCTGACCTAGGTCTTCGGCATACAGCTTATGGTTATGTAGTTCCGTGTTCTTGTGGGACTCCTAAAAGTGTGAGTGGGGACTATCCTGACTCTCTTTCCTGCTTTTGGGACCCTTTTCCTACAATTGGGTTGCCTTGGCGGCTCTCATGTGAGAACATATGCCTGGCCTTTAGCTTGTTATGCTTGCTGTATTTGGCTGATGTCCCTGGAAGGCCTGCTCTTTTTTGGGTAGAAATGAAGGTGGTGGACCTGAGGGGGAGGAGGGGAAAGACTGGGGGCAGGAGAGGAAGATGAAGATACAGTCAGCATGTAATATTTGAGAGACGAAGAAATAAAAAGGAAAAAAAGGTACAGCTTGAAATCTGGGATGGTGATACCTCCAGATGTTTTTTTATTGTACAGGATTGATTTAGCTATTCTGTGTTTTTTGTTGTTCCATATGAAATTGAGAATTGCTTTTTCCAGGTCTATAAAAAATTGTGTTGGTATTTTGATAGGAATTGTATTGAATCTGTATATTGTTTTTGGTAGGATGGCCATTTTTATTATGTTGATCCTTCCTATCCATGAGCATGGGAGATTCTTCCATCTTCTGATGGCCTCTTCAATTTCTTTCTTCAAGGACTTGAAGTCCTTACTGTACAGGTCTTTCACTTGCTTGGTTAGAGTTACCCCCAGGTATTTTATATTGTTTGTGGCTATTGTGAAGGGGGTTGTTTCTCTGATTAGTAATAAAAACAGCATGGTACTGGTATAGAAACAGACCAGTAGATCAATGGAATCGAAGACCCAGAAATGAACCCACACACCTATGGTCACTTAATTTTTGACAAAGAAGCCAAAACCGTACAATGGAAAAAGGACAGTATCTTCAACAATCTTCAACAAATGGTTCTGGTCCAACTGGAGGTCCACATGTAAAAGAATAAAATTAGACCCATACTTATCACCTTGTACAAAACTTAAGTCCAAGGGGATCAAAGACCTTAACATAAGGCCAGACACACTAAATCTATTAGAAGAGAAAGTGGGGAAAAGCCTCAAATTCATTGGCACAGGTGACAACTTCCTGAACAGAACACCAACAGCTCAGGACCTGAGATCAACAATCAATAAATGGGGCCTCATGAAACTGAAAAGCTTCTGTAAGGCAAAAGACACTTGTCATTTGAACAAAACGGCAACCTACAGATTGGGAAAAGATCTTTACCAACCCCACATGTGATAGAGGGGTAATATGCAAAATTTACAAAGAACTCAAGAAATTAAATACCAAGAAACCAAATAATCCAATTAAAAAATGGGGAACAGAGCTAAACAGAGAATTCACAAAGGAGGAATCCCTAATGGCTGAGAGACACTTGAAGAAATGCTCATCATCCTTAATCATCAGAGAAATGCAACTCAAGACGACTTGAGATTCCATCTCACACCTGTCAGAATGGCTAAGATCAAAAACTCAAATGACAGCACATGCTGGAAAGGTTGTGGAGAAAGGGGAACACTCTCTCATTGTTGGTGGGAGTGCAAGCTTGTTCAACCACTATGGAAATCAGTCTGGCGATATCTTAGAAAACTTGGAATATCTCTACCTCAAGACCCAGCCATACCACTTCTGGGTACACATCCAAATGATTCCTCACTGAATCACAAGAAAGTTTCCTCATCTATGTTCATAGCAGCCTTATTTGTCGTGGCTAGAAACTGGAAACAACTCAGATGTCCCTCAACTGTAGAATGGATTAAAAAACTATGGTACGTCTACACAATGGAATACTACTCAGCTATCAGAAACAATGAAATTATGCAATTTGCAGCCAAATGGATGGAACTAGAGAAGCTCATCCTGAGTGAGCTAACCCAGACTCAGAAAGATGCACATGGCATCTATTCACTTATAATTGGATTTTAGCCATATAGTACAGGATAACTAACCTACAACCAAAGGGAACATGAACATAGACTTTTTTTTACTGTCAATGAGACACTTTGCCCTAGTGGTGCTGCCTTGTAGGCACCCAGTGTACGAGGAAGCTCTTGGCCCTCATATGACTACTGAACTGGGGTGAGAGACTGTTATGTAGGGACACTCCACTGCAGAGGAGTGGGATGGAAGGGATAGAGGGTAGAGGGTAGGAGGGCGGGACTGGGAGGGGTGGAAAGAGGACACTATGATGGAGATGTAACCTGAAGTCATAAATAAATACATTTTTTTAAAAAAGGAAAAAAAGATTTTTGAGCTGAACAATGTTGGTTAATTTGACAATGGTTAAATTATATGGTGACCTTCTAATTGGAGCTTATCAATTCTTTCTTCACCTGACTCTCTGAGTCTCTAGGAATTAAAGCATTTTTAACTCCCGGCTGCCTGGAAGATAGAAGTATTTATGTCTGGAGAAACAAAACAATGAAGCATAGCAGCTATGGAATTCACTGAGTTAGCTGCTGGTAGTAAAGTGAAATTGCTAATATGAGTCCCACATTTGTCCCTTATTGGGGATGACTCTCCATCATCATGGAGCTTTGGTGACACAGATCTGTGCATGCCACCTTGTTAAAGGAAGTCCACAGAGCTGTGAAATCACACCAAGAATGGCTCCTATTTATGAAAATCTGAACACAGTTAGAACACAAATGGAGCCTGATCCAACAATTGCGTTCTGATAAATAAGGAGCAGTTGACCTTTATTGGAAGTACATGTTCTTCCGTAAATGTCAGGGCCTGCGTCATGTTCTCTGATCAGGTGGGTGATGACAGGAAGCCGAGATGAGGGTGAGGGAGGACATTCTGCCCTGTGCTGTCTAGACAGCTGGGGCTCATTAGACTGAACTCTGTTTATTTGAGTAATGAGAAAAAAGAGAAAGGTAGGAAAGAGTGAAGGAGCAGGCACGGACCTCACCTGTATCCACAGGGACACGCCCTCATAATGGCAGCTGCCAGGCCCCCAAATAGTTGAGTCTCAGGCTCCTCCTGCAGCCTGGCCTCAGGTGTGATCTGCCTGAGATGGCACCAGAGAGGGCGCAGACACGGGGGTGTGTGGGTGTGTGTGGGTGTGTGTGGGTGTGTGTGGGTGTG